>CM021534.1:20454275-20468614 GCA_010994315.2 Pisaster ochraceus
CAATCTGAAGCCCAGTTAAGCAGAACTAGTCTTTGCTCAGCTAAACTGTACTTTTAACTGAATACCGACTGTTAAAAGCTTTTTACCTGTGACCCTGGTGTACATCCCACAGGCTGAGTGTTGTATCAACAGAGGCTGTGACCAGACGCTGTCTGCCAACGAAGCAGCAATCTGTTATTGCATCATAATGTCCCACAAAGCCTCGAACCTCCTGTTTAATACAAACAGAAAAAAATAAGGTTTAACTATTTCCGAGGACCTATTTTTAACTTTAACATTAAAAATAATCATGCTGACAGTAAAATCTACTCAAATTATCAATGTTCCATCAATGGCTAATATTTAACCACACCTCAAGTTTTTCATGATGGTTACCAAAAAAGAGGATGCAAGTTTATGTTTGGAGGTTCATCTAAATTTTGACAGAGATAAAAATTGATGATCCTTTTTAAAAGAGAGGAGAGAAAATACTGAGCATTAGAATCTACAGATCACTCCTTGCTTTATACTGCATACAATACAAGCTTTTCTTACAATAAAGTGCGCCCTCTAGTCTTTACCCCAAAGAGGCCACTTTTCCTATAAAATGGTTGACTAACTCAGCACCGCATTGGCAGTTTTAGATAATTTAATTGTGAACTTTAAATGGGATCTTTAAAATGACATGAATATAAAAAAACATCCACCAGCCTCACAACAAACACCATCCTAGGCGTAAACACAGAAATTACAACCTAGGTGCTTTGCAAACCATAAATGAACTTAAAGCACACAGGGTCATGCGGCAGATGCTGCACTAGAAACAAAAACTTGTCGGCCTTTTCCCATGATACACTGCAAAACTGGTACCTCCTGTAGAGGGTGCACTGTATTGCGAATCAAGAGCATTAAGAACGACAGAAGCGTCTCTCTAATAAAGCAAAATTATACTTCTAAAGTTTTGTTTTTAGTAAATCTTAAAGAGTATAAAATCAATACATATAGAATGACAAATCTAGGAGCAATCTCACCTTGGCAGTTTCACGCTCAAATAATTGTACGGTGCAGTCTTTATTTCCACAGACAACAAACTGCTCATCGAGGGAGATGGCTAGACATGTGACAGCCTGGAAGAGAAAAGACAAATCATGATTACGAAAACTCATCAGATCAGGCTGAAACAATGAGACCATTAATTACTCACTCCGTGGCAGTGAAGTTAATCACCAGACTTCCCTCGAGCCATGTGGCTTCCTGGGTAACAATCCACCGTTTGGATATGGGACGGGCGAACCAGAACAAGAAAGAATAGAGTGAGGGCCCACTTTCATAGAACTGCTTAGGCAGAAATTTGTGCTTACAATTTTTCTGCTAAGCAAAAATGCGCAGGAAACCAGTCACAATTGGTACATATGACATGATGTTTTGACTGGTAATCTTGTTTCTGGTAAGCATGATTTTGCTGTGCTTATAAGCAGCTCTATGGCCGTTTCTCTTAGGATGTTAAGTACAACCCACCTGAGGAAATCCAGTGATGGTCATCGCACAATCCTCCTGCCCTTCCCTCTTATTCTTCCAGACTACAAGACTCCGCCCTGAGGCCACGCCCCCCCTTTCAACTGCCTTCTTCATTGATTGACAGACGGCTGATTCTGATGGCTCATTGGCTGCTTGTTGCCATGTGAGGGCGGGTAGGTTGGAAATAATGTGAAGATTACGAGAAACAAAAGAGCGGAACTCCTGTAGATATAAACAAGTTCACTGTTGAAATTCAAACCAGTATGAGTGAAGCATCTTTATTTTTTCCTTGAGGATCATTTGGATGAGTCCTTGAATGGATAACTATGATGACCAGGTGGTTCAAATAGACACATGGGTAGAATCTGAAACTTTGCAGGGTGGAAAAACAAGCTAGCTAGGTTTGTAGTCACACCAAGTACACGGGTAGGGTCTGAAACTTTGCAGGGTGGAAGAACAAGCTACAGGGTAGCTAGGTTTGTAGTCACACCGTGTACATGGGTAGGGTCTGAAATTTTGCATGGTGGATGAACAAGCTAGTAAGGTTTGCAGCACCAACATGTACATGAAATCTCTCTCTGTGTTGTGGTAGTTCTGTAAAGAACAGCTGGTGTAACAACTCAACGATTTAATCAGTATGCTCTGATCATCTTTAGGAGAAACATGGGGATGATGTGCAATTTTTGAGGACGATAATGATAATATTGATAATATGGATCACGATAGTATTGATCGTGATGGTATGAAAAAATAATGATAATATTGACTATGATAAAATTGATCATGAAACTACTGATATTAATGATAACAAATTAACCCACCTGTACTTGTGGCTTAGCCAAGAACCTTTCTCTGTCTCTAACAGCGGTCCTATTGGCTATTCCTCCAACCAATGTCACTCCCCCAATAAAGTCATCTAACAGCTGGGAAGCCAATCCCAGCATGCACTTGGCGTGAATAAACGGCAGACTACACAACACCGTTTGGAGTTCAGCGTATGCGGCTGTCTGGGACAGATGGAAGGGTAACTCACTGAAGGCTCTCGGCTTTTGACCAAACCAAGAACCATTCAGCAGAGGATCAGCTTCTTGCATGAAATAGCCTGGATTGAAAAACAAAAATTACAAGCAGTCAGGTACATTCCCAATAGCATTTTAGAAAGCCATCGATGATCCAAGATAAATTTATCCCTTTTATCCTGTCAGTTAGTGTGACGTAATTCGAATGTACAAGCCACGCCCACTTCACACGAACTAGCTTCCCTGATTACCACAAGCCCATGGGAGTTGCATTGAGAAAGTTTTTCCTGATAATTTATGCAAGAAAAGTTTAACAGTTGGGCTTCACATTCTTCAAAGACTAAGGGTCTCCTCAGAATTTAAAGTTTCTGTCATGAAATGCTTTTGAACGATGAAATGGGCGATTTAAAAAAAAAAATTATACACAGAGGTATTCCAGCTTTGGAGCCGAAGTTAGAAAACACTTTAGGCATGTAGCAGTCCTTACCAGCTAGTAAAGTATGTAGCCTGGTCTCTAGGTCTGCCCCAGCTCCTCTCATATAACGCTGTCTCACAGCTTGGTTGATCTCCCCATGAGCCAGGCTAAGATGATGAACACTGCAGTAGAAAAATGTATGTATTATTGTTTTTTATTAATCCCCTGCCTCCAGTTTCCTCATCTTCAAGACATAACAATGTGACTCAAAGTAACAATAGTATTATTTCCTTGGATTGAATCAATGAAGATTAAACAACTCCCCAAAGAGGACGTCAATCTCACCTCTGTCCAGCTGGGCTCAAGAATCCTTTGAGACTCCTCATTAGTTGAGCAAACACAGCCTGAGGAAGCATTCCATCAGCCGTCAGACGAATGTTCTTCACATCTTCAAGACGATACTTGCCTCCACCAAGGAGGGTGTGTAGACTTAGAAGACAGTGGAGCTCCTCTTCAAGCAACCCTTTAAGACATTTACAACAAACCCAAATAGTGCTCAAATGAAGACTATGGACTAAATCTTCTATGATTACCATAAAACAGTGTCTTGGCCAAGTGATCTAGTGCAAGGGGGATCAAGTGCTGCCGTTGTCAGAGTGTGGGTTCAGGTCCTGGTAGTGGCACTTGTGTCCTTTAATAGCGTGACACTTAACTATAAGTTATTTGTCCTTGGGATGGGACGTAAAGCAATAGGTCCTCTGTATTGTGTACTGCATGTAAGAAAACCAGATACACTCATCAGAAGAGAAGGGGTTTGCACCGGCCTTTCTGGCATGGTCTGGCAGCAATATGCCCCACATTACCTGGTATCCCTTTCAAGATGTTGTATTATGGCTGCTTCGTCTCATAAAATAATTCTTAACAATCTCCGTCGTGTTAATTCAACGCCAGGAGTGTCATTTATGACAAACATAGCACATCAATTTATACTATTTTTATTTAAGTCATAAAACAAAAAAGAGAGAAATTTTTGTTATTGTTTTTAGACTGAACAAATTATTCAAATAAAAGTTCTCACCCTCTCTTGCACAGACAAGTAAAGTGAGGGCAGTAGAGAGAAGATCTTTGCCGTGGTCCACTTCTAATCTCTGCATCACCTCCTGCAACAAGGCACTAATGGTCTGAGACATCCTCTTCAGTCTCTCCGATACCTGAAACAATAACAGCAGTACAGGGCGTAGCTGTCATCTTAAAGTAAACTCAGGCTTTCCTTAACTTGGGATAAGTCTTACACTTGTTCTGCAGATATATTCTTTATGATATTTGTCCTGTAAAGGCCGAGCGGTATAATGAACCTCGCTCAATTTCTGGTGGCCAAGTCATTGGAGTGTTGGTAACACTTGTGTTCTTAGACACTTAACTACAATTGCTTCGCTCCACCCAGGGCTAAGCGTGTACCTGTGAGGGCAGAGATGGTTCTTGTGATTGATTCAGCTTGGTGTGCTACATACTTGGCAGCACAAGAGAGCTGAGATGGTTGAACCCTTAAGCACTTGCGCACAAGTAAACATCGAGTCATGTACTCTCTGAATGCTGCACGGAAAGTCACAAGATTTTCTACTGTGCCTAGAAATCCTTAAAAAACTTTTGTTGTGATTATTTTTACGTATTACAAGTTTGATTTATTTTGTACATGATTGACACAGTTGTTGTGTTTCCTTAACCAGAACAAAGCAACTACGTGTGTTGCACACGTGTGTTGTTTGGGATGAGACTTCTGACCTTTGAACATTTGGAGGTGGAAAAAAAAAAAATCTTTTGGGGAAAGTATTATTTTTAGACCACCACAACACTGAGATTGGGCTCTATCTACAGCTGTTGGTGCATTTCAATTGCACATTTAAAACTCAAGCTACAACTTGTCAAACTTCTCAAGGGCTTTGGGGTGGTTTGAGGACCAAAGAGCTAAGCAATGAAATAAACGGCCCAGCAACTTTACATGAGTAATAATGTTCAAGGGTTATGAGCGCCAAAATGAGTGATACCAGCGCTATATAAATGTCCATTCTTCTTATTCTTCTTCTTATTAATAAAAGTACATACTTGCTCAAAGACACCAAAGACCCGCAGTTCCTCACAGGCCAGGCTGAGAAACAACGGAAGATTGGCCTCCCTCTTGGAGACGAGTAGCTTCATCTGGTGAAACAAATTTAAAACGTAAGACCATCTTGTAAGACCAATAATGAAAATGTATTTTATTAACGAAGTTATTTTAATTTTGATCTTTACAACTTTTGAATTCTACAATTTATTCATGTGTAGAATTTCCTTTCAGATGATATTGCTGTTTATTTTCATACCTGGTTGTTAAAGGCAGATTCATCCAGTGTCTTACGATGCACAGCCAACATTCTCCTGACCACTGTGGCCTTATCCAAGAGGTCAAGAGGTCGTAGGCTCAGACAGGATGGACTACGGCGAAGCAATGCCTTATGGGATTGACCCTCCTCGACTGTACTGACAACAAACATCACATCCTAGAAAATAAAGAAAATTTACTTCATAAAACAAAGCTTGAGATCCTGTTCAAAAAGGAGTGTCGTGGGTGAGCGGTCAATCACACTGGACTCAAGTTCTGGTGTTTCTGATCAGCAGAGTGTGAGATTGAGACCTGGTCTTGATACTTGTGTCCTTTAGCAAGGCATACAGGTTGAGGAGGTTTGAGTATTGGCCATATCTAAAGAGGCTCACTGTTCATTTACCTAGACTAGTATAAGTATTTAAAAGCCGGTAGCTGGTGTATGTTTTTATCCACCCCAAAAAGAGTACTCTCCACAGATGATAGAGTGATAGATTATTCATACTTTGAGGCAGCTATCTTTTTTATTTTGGTCCAAAAGGGCTTAACATTTTTATAGACCTGAAAAAGTGGTCTGTGTAATCTATTTGACCACTACAGTGGTACTAAGGAGCTCTATTACTACCTTGGGGAGTTCTTTTGGTAACCATTCCATGTTCTTGGCTTGATGAGCTTCTTCCATCTGATCCAAACCATCCAGGAATATCACCAGAGGTGAGCTCCCACAATGCACTGCAGCACCCTTCAGGAACTCTGGGAACTTGGTCATCAGTTTGCTGGAAATACAAGATGGTGTCGATGCATGAACAGATATAAATATGTGACACCTAACACCAGAATCAGGCAGTTCTCAGGAAAAGTGAAATGGCATTAAAAGTAAAGGAAGCTCTGAGATAGCTCCTAATGTCTCATTTATTTGATGAGCAAACAAACCCAGTTTTGAGTTTGGGAAGGAAGTGCCTGGTTTCAGCGGGTTTACATACACTACTCAAAGACAAACTCATTATTTAATCTAACCATTAGACTAACAATGACTTTATACTCCAGCTTGCTTTCAAGGGCACTTTTATAATGAACAAAAAGGGACAAATAAGGGTTTGCCTGAACTTTTTGAATGACTAGCTAGCAGGACCAGTTAGCTTGTCATTTAACTAGGCCACCAGCCTTTTAACTTTTCCATATTTCATATTAGATAGAAATGCTTTTCAATAGCATACTAGCAAACCAAACAACTTGGGGTGAATTTTGACTGGTCCTCAGGTGTTTTAACAGGCACTTGGGCAGTGAACCAGTGTTAAGGGAAAGCGATGCAAATAATTCCATGAGAAGCCATAAAGAAAAAAAACTTCTTCCAAGACAGAACTTACTTGAAGTCTTCAGGTACGGATAGAGAGAGAGCAAAACGCTTCTTTAGTTCCAGACACAAGCGACGTAACATTGCCAGGACATTACCGGATCCAACTGCTGCTCCAACAAGATGAACCAAGACATGATTGCCATCTCTCTCATCAATCCTGTTCTTGTAGCGAGTAGCGAGACAGGACTGAAATATTCCAAGGAAAAAAGAATTTTAAGGTTAATCCGAAAGAATAGAGATAACATTGTGAAAGAAAACCTCAGGATAAACTTTTCGGGCTATGAATTTTCTTCTTGAAATATCATTTAGTTATCATATATGCATCAGCTGTACTGAAAGAAAAAAGTCGATTGCATGTAAGTAAAATTTTTATCTTCAACCCTTGATTCTGATTGGTTGATCCATAGCAACAAGATTATGATACCTAGCCATTTTGCACGGCCTGTGCCACACCCTGTTTTAACGAGCTGTTCTAACTCCTTGAGTTGTGCTTCTTTAAGCTGTGCATCAAGATTGCTTGAAGATAAATTTGTTATGACATGCACGCTAATTGAATACCTAAAAATATGTGCTTCTGCTACCCACATCCAATGAGGCAAGAATCTGGAAAAAATGTATCGCAGAAGCACTATTTTTTCCGTATTCCACTCATACTTGTACAATAAATAACATTTTGTACAATAACTGATATTATAATCAGCTAAATTTTGGTATCATTTTATTGCCTAAGCCATAATACAATTTCTGGCAAAAACTTTTGAACTAGAAGCTGCAAAAAGTTTGTGAAACCGCCCCCAACTGAAGGATTCGCTTTCCTTAATCCCGTTGGTAAGTCATTGCATCACATGTGCATCCGTATCTGCTGCATGCCCATAGTTTTGGCTACTTCCGTCTCCAACCCTGGTGTACCTTTTGTGTGAAATTTTATGAGACATTTCCCATTTCATCATTCAAAAGCATTTTTTATGAGAGAAACTATTAATTCTGAGAAGACCTTTGTCTTTGAAGAATGTACGATAAAAGCAAAGTCCAACTATTGAGCTTTCCTTGCATGAATCATCAGAGAAAACCAACCTCAACCAATGAGCTTCTGGTAATAAGTGGAACCAGTTTGTGTGAAGTGGGCGTGGCTTATAGCAGAATTACATCACACTTTGGTTATTTTTGAATTAACTCACCATGAGGGCAGTCTTTCCACATCCACTCTTTCCGCTGATGACAACAAGACCTTTACGGCACGAATCAATCATCTCAAGACACTGCTTCAGCTGGGTCTTGCGACCGCTAAAACCTCCTACATGAGCATCCAGAAAAGCCTGATGGAGGGCTCCCTCGTGAGTCAACTCATCAAGGAACGCTTCCTGACGATTCAAAGATACACATGTCAGAGATCGTTACTAATTACTTATTCATATGTCATTAAACAGTTACAAAGTAATACAAATGTATTTGAATTTGAGAAGGCTTCACATCATTTCTAACGATCCGAAAGAGCAATTTTGGCAAGGAATCTTTCAAGTCCATAATGACTCTAACATGAGTCATGTCGTGGCCGAGTGGTCTAGTGCATCGGATACAAGTTCTGATGACCTAGTCAATGGGATATGGGTTAGAATCCCGGTCATAACACTTGTGTCCTTGAGCAAGACACTTCACCATAAATGACTTCTCTTAACCCAGGTGTATAAATGAGAACCTTTGAACGGTATTATTAACCAATGTTGGTTTGTTTGGCTGTGCAGTACTGGGAAGGGAAGGATTCCGGCAATTCAAGGTGATTAGGATTAACACTTTAAGCCCAATATCATGTTTCAGTTTGTTTATACTTTTCTAACCTACCTCTTCAGGATAATCCCTGATGAAAGAGTTCCACAGATTGTTGACAACCCTCAAACCCAACTCCTCCAAGTTAGTTGTGACTGGTTTACCATCAACTACACCGCCAAAACGACACGGATACCTGAAGAGAAAATTATTAGTATTTATTTATAAATTCATTAAAAACTTTTTTTAAGCACGGCAAGACCCCATTCAACCAAAGGATTGTGTTCCAAGGGGCTGTGAGAACAAACGTAAACAGAGCATTAATAAAAAGAAAACCTTTCAAACTGACACCAAATAAAAAAAGCCATCTGTGTATGAAATAATTATTGTATGTCAATATTTTGCAATCAAATTACTGCTTTGGTTTCTGTCTAAATATTTCTATCACACTTTACGGCTTCTTCACAATACACAAACTCTGTTTTAATCATTCTGTACTGAGGTCCAAATTGAAAATAACAGAACACAATAAATTTTTTTTTTTTTTTTTTTACATATTTGGGACTCGCAATTAATTCAATTTCATCAGGATAAAGAATGTTATGTCTTTTTTACTCAATGTGTGAGAAGAAGCACAGAATATTCAGTGCTTTCAGAATCCCATAGGGAAACCAAACTGCTACAAGCTACCGAGGTCGCATGTGAACCTACGACCACCATGTCTGTGTGTTTGAATCCAGCGTACATGTAAAATGAACTCAATAACGCACAATCAGATTTGATTGAATAATTCTGTGTTCACAATACGAGTGAATACTATTATTTGACACAAAAAAATTCATGGAGAAAAATAATGAAGAAGTTTGGTTGCATAATCAAGACACACTGCTCTATAAACTTTGTGCAAACCTAAGTCAGTTCATAATACTTGGCGGAAAGGACAGTAAAACAAAAAACATTTTTATTTTTAGGAACCCAAACCCTAACCCACAACTCACAGAGCTATTTCATGTACATGGTGTTATCGCAAACCTTACTAGATTGTATCTCCACCATGTTATATTTCAAAACCCTAGTTAAAGAAGATGCATTCTTACCCATCAAAGACTTCCAGTCCACTGCCTTTAATCAGCTGTTTTAGATTCTTCATCTTTTCTTTAGTAGAGTCCGACTCTACTTGGAATGCATGCATGCAAGATGGAGGTAACTCCCTGCAAAAATGTCAACAAAGATTGATTGAAATCGTAAATTCTGAATCAGATCTATTTCTAATCTCTAGGTTAACATTTTTCAAACTTGAGAAAAATTATGTCTGAACTCAGTAAAGTACCGCTTTCAAAACATTCAATCATGTTAACAGATGTTGTGACCAAATTAAACATTTTCTGCAAACTGTCAATTTAATAAATACCTTTCATGATTGATTGCTTTTTTTCCCAACAAATTGAACACTATTTTTAGAGCATTTGTGTAAAATTGTTACAAACTGCAGCTATCTGTTTTTGCTTTACAGTTATGGCTTACCATAGTTTTCCACCTTGGTTGGGAAAAACTCGGGCTGTGACATTGCAATAAAAAATTCTGCATCAAATAAAAATACCCAGTTAACCACAAGGTACAGGCAGGGGTGCCAGTAGCACTTTGCTCTATAGCCCATAAATGTTTTGCATAGAGTATATGCGCATTGTGCACGCTTAATATATTGTACCGCGTCAGGGTCTCGGTTTAAGGACTTTTTTCAGAAAATGCTTGCCGTGAAACACAGTGACAACATTTTGAGACACACATCAAGGACATGAACTTGTCCAGTTAGCGGTCAAGCAATGGGCTAGTCTTTATTATCTTGCTACTTTGCATGACACTACATGCAAGAACCATCAAACGCTAGCGGGTGCTTCATGACATGAGAGAATATGCCCTCTGTTGGTGAAATATACCAATGTATTATGCGATTGAATTTACAAGTTTTTATGAACATCTTGATAACTAAGACTTTCTTTATGAGCATGTGCTTACAAGAATTGTTTCCAGCCTGAGACGAAGCACTGGATTTTGAAAAACTATGAAAAAGATGAAATTCCGGCAACAGCCCAAAAACTGGCATCCAGTACAGGAAAGTTTGTCCATTCCAGCTACTGTTTGGTTACATCGACAGTATCCCAATAAGATAGAATATAACATACTTCATAAATGTGTCATCACGTATGTAGAAAAACGCTTTGCCAACACAGCTTAAAGGATCACACAATGCTGCGTGTTGCATCTCTAGCTCAGTGATAGAGCGCCCTCTGGGGTAGTCCTTTAGCCAATCAAACTCCTCAGTGTCTGGTGCTGTGTAGGTGCTTGGGCAGTAACCGTAGCGATCACCCAACATTCCAATGAAGTAGTCACAGCGAGAGACTTCAGTCAGACAAATCTCAATGGATCTGGAGAGTCCAAAAATGAATCAAAAGATTGGGGGTATTACAGAGCTGACTTTTGTTTTCAAACACTGACCACCATTAATCGTTACCTCGAGTATCACAAAACATATAACAGAGTTGGCACAAATTTAAACATTTTTTGTATAAATATGTGGGTACTTTTTGTTTTGGGTAGCACAATTAACTTATCAGCGACATGTGTAGTTTGATTGGATTATTGTATTAAATTATTTTTTGCTGTGAAGGCCGTCCATACTTTCGCCAACCACCATTCAACAAAACTTGTGGCTTTGCCATGTTGAAAATGAAAGGTCCATATACACTAAACTCAGTTGTTTCTTCACTGCCCTTCACCTCAGTGATCTTGGTTCGAATCCCGGATCAGAGCCTGGTTTGGATCGAGGTTTCAGTCCCTACCCGATTGCACTTGGGGTTTTCCTCCCACATCTAAAACCCGACATTTCTTCATCATCTTCTCTACACATGCATCTTCAGGCCTATGGGTTATAGTGCAAGGCACTTTTGAGGCTTCTTTGCTTTCATAACCACAAAGATATCAAAATAATTAGAAAAAACTAAAATCCATACAGTCAAGGGAGAGCTTAAATTGCTAAAACGTTACATTTCTTTGATGGAAATTTAAGATGATTTGGACTTTTCAGGATCCAGCTATCGGTTACATAAGGGACATCACTGGAACCAATCACTCTACACCTTCTACACAATCTTACATGAAGATCTACAGATACTGTCTTAGGATGCACACCTGTTTTGTCTTGTCTCTTCTTCAGTCACACCCCATCTTAGATCAACCTCATAGATATTGAGAAAGAGTTTCTTAGCTCGAGCACGCAGCTCTGGGAACACAAAACGGGTCAAGAGGTCACGCTCTCCATGCATGTCACGGAAGGTGGATGAGATGAAAACTCTGGCTGTTCTCCATCTGGAAAATAGGGTCAACGTTCAAAGGTCAAAAAGTGAGGTCAAGGGGGAAGAAAATGTAAAAAGTATAGTGAAGGCGATTGTTTAATCAGGTTAGTTTAGCCTTAAGTAAATAAGATTATAGATTGGTAATCGTCACAAACTGAAAGAATAAAATACAAGTTAACTGAAAATAAACATCTTGATAGCTCTTGAAAATATTCTGACCTATGGAGTGGTGCAGCGAGGGGTAAAGGCTTCTCTGGAGCTCCTGAAGATTGTTTAGTGCATCCCACTGCTGCCACCTAAAACAAAAAAAAACAATCCAAATAACAATTCTAAACATGAAATGAAGATTTACCATGCCAGGATTTGATCCTATAACCACTGAACTATCATTAAAGTACTCTGCCTTAAAATGGAAATAGAATTCCCCAATAAGTTAGAAATTCTGAAACAATTTATAAAGTCAGAAGTCCTAACTTATGCGTTCTGCAGTATAGCCAGGAATCAAGCATGGGTTACAATACAACCTGGGAGGTGGTAGTGAGGGGATCACCATCAGGGGATGTAACTTTTTCAAGAAATAACCCACAAGGGGAACTGACCAGGTTCATATTTGGGTAAACCAAAAGTAAATTATAATTGGAATAAAACCTATTTAACTAGGTGAGAGTTATGTCGTTTCTTGAAGACAAATGGAATGGTCAGTATTTATTCTTCATGTGATGGTAACATACCTGAAGCTCTCTTAGACCATAAGCCTTATCAATATTCTCAACATGGTTCAACTGTCCACTGTCACCTCTTTCTGCAATGAATCTCAAGATGTTATCACTGTAGCCCATCATTAAGATGTCGTTAGGATGAGTGCTTTTCTTCTCGCTGTAAGAAGAAGAGGATTATTATTATTATTAATTTCTGGTAATGAAACCAAAGATGCCTCAAAAGTGAACTTAATATTTGTAATATTCTTACCTTCTATAATGGTATTTATCAAAATCCAAGCGGACAAACAGGAGGTTGGGATTAACAACCTGTCTGTACTTGACGACAAATGTCTCCAGTTCTTCCCATCCAGTCCCTTCCTCAGTGTAATCTTGACCTAGGATGATTAAGTTATCGATGTGGACGCGATCACGAAGAGCATCGTAGAGAGATGTCATGTTCAGTTTGCTCGGTGGAGCAGTATAGTAGTTGACGCCATCCCCATCTACAGCCTGAAATTTTCATTAAATAAATGAAACTCAAATGTACTGACAAAGATTTTTGTTTATCCAATTTACGGTCTCAAACCATACTTTAAACTATGCAAAGTGTTAAAAGATTTTGAAGGTTTTAAGCAATAGACAAAATACCTTTGCAAACTAGCTACAAGGTCATAAAGTTGTTGAGAAGAAAATTTTGGTAACCAAATTCTTGTGCTAAGCAAACTAATAACGGGAAACCAGGCATATAAATGTCAATGACATGCCTTTTTGGCAAAGTTTTTTTTTGCTAAGCTTTTTTCTTGTGTGCTTACAAGCTTTGTAGAATTGGGCCCTAGTTACATACCAAATGAATGTGGTATAAATGCAAAAAGTGACATCACATTTTGGCATCAGAGTCTTTCTCAAACGCTAAGCGCTGAGATTTCCATGTTTTACATGACTTTCTTTCATTTATCAACATTGACTGTCATCTGTGCGACCCGATACAAATAATGTTAGAAATGCATTTTGACCAAATTTGATGCACTTAGCCGTTGAGATGGGGGTCATTTTAAGTTCACATCTCCTAGCCCAATAGTGCTCTCTTTGTATTTCCAATCATTTACAATAAATGACTCGGTATTTAACGGCAACAACCGATAAGCAAAATACAACAGCTACAATTACAAGCAGGCTCTACACGTTGGTTGGTGCGTACATAATCGTCAATTCTCAAATACACAATTCTGAAAGTAACACAGAAACACTAACTCTTCTTTGATTTACCTGAGCATATGCCACAACACTCTTGATGTTATCCAAGATGGTACCTTTCTCCAGTTCAATGACCCTCTGGTTGTTGACCCCATAAGCTGTCAGCAAACAATCTTCGCATGAATGTTTACACATCAAACCTAGAAGGATTGCCATTTCTCTCAACTGTAAAGACAAACACATTCAAATATTATTGCTACACACAGAAGCTGAAGAAAATCTCACTCTGTTTGCAGCATAAGGTCATGACCAAACACACATGGAATCCGACTCCAAAAATGATGCCAGCAAGATTTATTGTGCGATGACGTCAATGCAATTGGTCAATATTTAAATATCATCGGACACACTTTGAAAAGAAGCAGAAGCTACAAACCTTTTCACAGTAAGAGGAGCCAGTCCAGCCGTAGGTGTCCATCTTTGGTCCAACATCACAGTAGATGTACGTCTTCCCACGGATTGGCTTCACATTGTGACGTGTGGAGATCTTTACTGCTGTATCCAAAGCCTTACGGTATCGAGACAGCAACTCATGTGTATATTTGATTTCCCTAAAAAGGAATCCATTTCAATCAGGTTATCAATATGAAACACTGGCAATGTCTAATTAAGTTGGAGTT
>CM021534.1:20502877-20520572 GCA_010994315.2 Pisaster ochraceus
TTACCCACTCAAGCGCGTAGAGACTTCATTGTAATATGCGCTTTATAAGAACTGAATTATTATTATTAATATAAGAATGCATAAAAAGAAACAACCTGCCATTCATCTATGTAAAATAGTTCTTGCTGTGGTTTTCCGGTTCGTTACCATCCAACTTCTGCTAACAATGTGGGCTCAACCCAAGGGGCAACAGATGGGTACAACTACAACAACCCTTTTGAAATTTTGTCGGCAATGGACCCTACTTTTCTGGGGCATTTATCATTTCAAACCCTGTCTAATGTTTGTGTAATTTTTCTTGTGTCTCTGTACATGCTAGGACCCATGGGAGACCAGTGGTCATTAATTGACTTGTTGTGAAAATGACTTGCCGATCATAGCGCATGGAACTTAAAATGGAATCAAACTACCACATTTTTGTTGGCTTTTAACATCTACCCAATATGACAATTTAATCAATGTTCACAATAAACTGCTAAAATACCTAAATAACAAAGATGTTCTTCCCATGCACAATCTAGCATAGTGAGCCAATACGAAAATAACTAAAACCTTGTAAGATCAAAAACACAAAAAATCATAAATTAAAAGCATTTAAAATGCTCCAGAGTGCACAGTAGAGCTTTTAAAACTAAACATGAACATCAAGTAAAACATTCTGAAGACTTCATTTCAACTCAGCATGCTTCGGCCAAACTTACAAATTTGAATTCATAATGCCCCAGTTTTTGAACAATTCTGGAGAGATCCCTGTTACAGGTGGAGACCTAGGCCCTAGTGAATATCAACATTAATATTGGTAGCTGAACTAAAATGAAAGGCAAAGTAACTAAGGCAAACCTATTTTGCAGAATTCCTTCTGATACTTGACTAGATTTAGGCAAATCAAATGAGTAGCTTTAAAACTTGAGAAAGACTTTCCATAACATTTAAAGTAACTTACTCTGATTTTAGGCAAGCATGCAGTGCACTTATTAAAACCACTCTCAGCATCCCAATGTGCCGAGCCTTCAGCCCTCCACACATAATGTTGCCTGGCCACACCCCAAAAAGCCAACTCACCCTAGTCATACCCAAGCCTAGCTTTCTCTGGATGGAGCTGTAAAACTAAGAACTAAAGGAATGTTATTGAATAGAGAGACTTTGTTAATAACTGGACCATGCTGCATGTGAATGATGTAACTAAACAAAAGGAATTAGACTCAGTGGGTGTTACCAACAGAGTGTAGAACTGACATAACTTGGATTAAAAGAACCTCAGTTCATATGGATGTGCCAATCTCCAAAAGTCACTGACTTGGACTAGCCCATGACTCCCTCAGAGGTGGGAGTTGAACTCTGGACCAAACCACAAGTGAAAAGGGGAACATTCACTACACTATTTGAGATTTGTGGTTACACCATGTACATGCAGTATCTCTCTATGAGTTGTGGTGGTTCTGAAGAGAATGGGTGGTGTAACAACTCTATGTTTTAATCAGCATGTTCTGCGTTGAGTATGCTCAACTCTTCTTTGATGTTCATCAACATGTATAATTTAAACTTTTTATTTGTCTTCTTCAAGATTTATTTTCTTCAAATTTATACAAATTTGTACAATAATAATTCATGCGGTGACAAATGCTACCAAAGCACATAACTTATATTTATAACAACATACAAAACTTACCCAATCCATTAGACTGAACCCAACTTAAATCTGTTGCAAATCCTAATTTTCTAATTAAAAAAATGGGAAAAAAAATGAAGGGTTTACTTTTTTTTTAAACATCACTTCCATCCTTGAATAAAACCTGATGGGTTTTGTGACATCTTGTGTTGCGGTTGGGTAGCGTCACTTGAAACACTCATTATGATTATTCTGTCTGTGGAACAGGTGCAAAAGATTTAATTGATCATCTCCTGGTTGTAAGCCGAAGGAAGCGTTACACTGCCAAGCAGGTCCTGAAGCATCCATGGATCACCAGCGGAGGAGGACAACTCAAAGAATCACTCCCCAATCTACAGAGAGAGGTTTCTATGAATCTGGAGAAGAACTTTGAAGGCAGGAAGAGTGGAAGGCGTAAAGGAGGTGGAGGAGCTCGATAGAAGAGAACATTATGGTGGGGAGAATCCGTCTCAAAAATGACACACACAAAAACCCCCACAATTTTTCAAGTAGTATTTCCTTTGCGGCAAAATCTTTACAGGGAGGTGGTGATATATTGGCAAAAATTAAAGTAGAGAGGTGGGCCACTGTGAGGTAGCAATGTCAGTCACCTTACCTGGGAATGGGATGGGGGAAATTCTGACAGAAAGCACTAGGTAAGAAGATGTTTGCCAAAATGATTGAGATAACAATTGAACTTTTTCTGGTAATGTCACATTTTGTATTTTATAATTTCACTTCCTTGTTTGAATCTTCCACATTTCACCTTGATGGTTGTAATTGTACAAAATGCAAATTTTAGGGTTGTATTCCTAAATTCTTGGTGTTTTTGTTTTACACATAATTTTGTCAATGAAATTAAATGGTCTTCCACAGCATTCCAAAATCACTTTAAGTCGGGTTCTTGTGGCATGTTGTCATGATGCAAAAAATTAGTAAAATAAATTTGAAAAACAAATTTGTTCTGCCAAATTAATTGATGTATCTTATCTTTTGATTTTTCAATATTACTTATTCAAAATATTGATTAAAAATACCTTGAGACTTTAAAATTGACCAAAAACACTGTTAAATAAACATTGTTTGTTGTCATTTAGTTTTTTATAACTTAAAGTAAATGTTCCCAACCAGTCTTTACTTCAGGTAGATGGAAATGCTTTGTCCGACAACTTTTCATTAAAAGACAAAGAATATATGTACTAAACTTGTGTGACTTTTTTGAAAAATTATTGTAATAAATGTAAATTTCAAACCAGTGAACCGATGTACTTGCTGAAAATATTTATAAATGTATATAAATTATTTCGCTAAAGGACAACCAAATTAAAATATAATTTTGACAAAAGTAATTTCTCAAAGTACTAACTACTTTTATAATGGTTTACTGTTTGCTGCAGATAGCCACGTTATAATATTATTTATTTCCGTGTATATTTCATGTTATTTTCTTCAATTCATATATTAAGAATTTTAGGGAACAGTTAACACTTTTATATAAAACTCAGCACAGGTTACCATGCCACCATGTTTCACTACAATTAATAATTTGAAAGATGAGCTAAAATACCAGGCACCGTGTTGAGAATATCACGTATCACATAACTGTAGAATAGGCAGCAAAAATGTTGCTATGGCAATGTGATGTCACATATAAAGCATCCAATCACAGAGTCTAGTCCTAAAGATGTATGTGATGTCATCGCACCATTTGATTCAATCTTGGGGGTCAGTCCGATGAGTTATATCATGATAATGTGGCAGAGGGATTTCCCACCCCCACAAAAAAATGTTCCTAAACCATTTTCCTCATGTACAGAACCACCCCCCCTTAAATATCCTCTATGAATATCTGAGATTCCCTGAAAAAAAACAGACACAATGGGGGGGGGGGTACACCATGCCACATATTGGATACCAAATGTAGGGGAAATGACATACAATGGGAGACTTTTGTGACAGTAGAGGGCCGGTGAGTGGGACGCCCGCTCTCATCTCAAAAGTCTCCTATTAGAGTTCTGCTGGATATTTGCAAATGTCAAATAAAATCACAATGGTTTTAATGTTTGGCCTTTTTATAGGAATTCTGCACTTCTCAACTTTATACAGAATCCACTTCGATGATGTTTCAAATTTTTAAAATTACAAATATGCAAAGAGTGTGTTAATTAATAGTGGACTTAGGCTATACCTTGTTGAGTTTAGGGGTTTCGTAGTTTATTTTGAAAGCTTTCTGAAACAAAAAGGTTGATCAGGATGGCAAGCTCTACAAGAAGCTTGGTTACAAATTCACATTTGTGAAGAAATTCTCTTATTTTGGGGTGTGTTTGTCACCCTTACATGTACATTATAACCTACTATGAGAAACACAGTACGTATGTAATTAACATCAAATCAGAATTTGGAAGTATCTATTCAGTGTAGCATATGTAAGAAATAAAAGAACAGAAGGAAGACAAAATGTTAAAAAACAGTGTTTGTTTTTAAAAAATAACAGAAACTGAAGGCTAGGCTTGTATCTTCTATAAATCCAAATCTCAGCTACCTTAACCCAAACCTGTCCTACATCCCCAAACTTACCCTATTCTTTGCCTAAACCCTAACCCTGATCTGAACCCTATTTGTCATTACATTAACCCTGACCTCAAACCTAACCCCATCTTTTGCCTTAGCCCTAACCCTAACTCTATTTGCCTTTAACCCTAACCCTGACCCCAAACCTAACCCTCTTTGCCTCAACCCTAACCCAAACCCTTACCCCAACCTTTACCCTTTCCCTATCTGGAACCCAAACACTAACACTACCCCTATCCCTTGCTCTAACCCCAGCCAAGAACCTAACCCTAATCCTAACCCAACCCCTAGCCCTGAACCTGAAACCAAACTCTGATGCCAAGAAATGAAAAATAAGATGGAAAACGTCCTCATTTAGTGTCGCTGTTTTGATTCTAATACCCCCTTGATGGATCTACCAACTTATTCCTGTAGAAACTTATAAATGGACAAATCATATTAATAATACACAGTTCTTATATGGTGCTTTATCTACATGTACGTCTGACAGGCATCTCAAAGTGCTAATTTGTTTGACTAGCTAGCAGAGCTATGCTTGAATTAAGAGTCCCAATTACATAGTACCTTGTAAGGTAATACGGTGCAATTGGCAGCCAAGCATGCCAGAAACACCTGGGCAAACCCCTTCTCTTACTTAAAGTGTACTGGTTTCTTTTAATAATGGTTAAATGCCTTGCTTAAAGACACAAGTGCCACCACTGGGACTCACTGGGACTGGAAGTCAGTGTGATGATAAGATTGTTGGGCTTGTTTAGATCGAACCTAGGACTTTGACATGCCAATACAATGATGATTAATGTCAACATTTGAAATGAAACAAATGTAGCTGATGTATCTAATTTTAACAGATACCTTGTTGATACCTGGGAGAAAGGATATCATTTGAGTTTTACCTGCCATACATTGATGTGTGTTTAAAGCACTGTACACTCAGTACCTTCCTGAGTCATGTGAACAAAATCCACAGGCATATTACAGGGTGTGATTTGAACCCATGACCTTTGCCATATTAGAGCAGCTACCTACAAATCCTATTATTTGAAATAACAAATCTATGAAAGCTAAAACGGTTATGAGGATCACAAGCAAATGGTGAACAATCCCATCACTTTTCAATCTTACCAATGTTGTGTATTACATTCCAATGAAATCTTGAGAAAAGAATACAATATGCTTGAAGTATTTTTACTGTCAGTGACTAGCATTATTGACTCCGGTACATCTATATCCTGAGAAAATGAAAAAACTACTCTAAAATTAAAGTCTGGGTAATGATCCAATCAGTGGTATTGTTTTAGGCAGTTTGTATGTATTGGAAAAACACCTACAAGTACATTTTGTAACTATATGGAAGTACAGTACATGTACACAAATAAACTACATTATGAGGTCATTTTAGTGTGCACTAGATGTCATTATAGTGTGCATTAGAGGTCATTTTAGTGTGCATTAGAGGTCATTTTAGTGTGCATTAGAGGTCATTTTAGTGTGCACTGGATGTCATTTTAGTGTGCATGGGAAGCCATTTTAGTGTGCATTGGAAGTCATTTTAGTGTGCATTGGATGTCATTTTAGTGTGCATTGGGGTCATTTTAGCGTGCGTTGGAGGTCAATTTAAAGTGTATTGGAGGCCATTTTAGTGTGCTATTTTAGTGAGCATTGTGATTAGTGTCTCCAGTTTTGAAATAGACAACAAACCTGGCCCAACTTCATGGCACTTCTTACCGCCAAATGCTGCATTTACAGCCAACAGAAACATGAGCTTTACAGGGTACTGTAAGCAAAGAATTTGGTGGTAAGCAGTGCCGTGAAATCGGGCAGGATAACTAACACCAACTGCAAGTTCCAGACAAATGAGATGCTTTCCTTTAAAATAAAATCCTGATTAGTCAAAATCATACTTATTTGTTTATTTATTTACTGTTTCATTTTACCAGGGTAACTCTCCTCAGTTAATAAAACACAACCTGCTTTCTGTAAGGGCCCTGTAACAAAAGGTTAAGAAAAGAGACAATCTAATTTAAGAAGTCGTAAATGTCAGTATCCATAACAAAAAAACTATTAAATAATATTGAAATGGCTAATTTAATAGTTCCCCTAAACAAAGCATAAAAGCAACAATAGTCAAATTAGGTAAAAGGAAGTATTAAAATAATTAAGTAAATAAAAAGCAAAGACAAGGCCAAGTTAAGACGCAGCACTAAAAACACAGAAAACCTGCAAGAAAACAAAGTAGCATGAACTAAACCTGAAAATGTTATACTAAGTTTAAAGAAGTACGTGCAAAAGAAATTGCCTAACCCCGTGAGGGCCCCAAATAATCAGCTGTGCTGGATGGCTCACCCTCGTTAAAAAAAAATTTCAATTCAAAATTCCTGAATGAAGCAGTGGGAGTGATGTAAAGACATCCGTTAAGACAAACCATAAAAGAGGGCAAAAGAAAGCTTGTATTTAAAACAAAAGCTGAAAAGAATGGTTGAACACAAATACATGTTTGGGATAAAAGGAAGAAACAGAGTTACCTAAAAAGCCTTTTAAATTGTGAAGATGTTTTTGCTTTCCTTTGAGCAGAATTGAATTTGTTCCAGATACTGAACCCTTGGTAACATTTGTCCAACAGAATTGTGTTTTACTTTGGAGCCTTTTGATAACAAGCAGATAAGAGCTGCATGACATCGTTAATCAAAAATGCAAAAATGCAATTAGGTAACATCTCCAAGGTCAAATTCAGTTTTGTGAGGCACTCATTATCTAATAGAGTCCTGAGGAAAGTAGGGACAAAATGACAAGTCTCTAAACCTGATGATAATATGCTGAAAAATGTCATTTTATTTGATAACCTTTCAGAGCAAAGTTTTGAAACATGCCGTCATCTGACATTGAAAACAAATGGTTCTATACTTTCCAAAGAGGACTATGCCAGTCTAAAGGTCAAATTCAATGTTGTTTTAATTGAATATCATCAAAATTCAGGAATGAACTGAAAATGTACAGACCATGTATTTTAAATAAGACATCATTTAATGTTTTTAGATTTTGAAAAAAATTGCACTTGAGGGGTATCGACGGCATATTACACCCTTTTAATCTGAGATTAGAGACTAATTCCCCACCCCCACCCCATATTCAGAAGGACTTTATTGGAAAATGAGTGGATCACTAAACTGAATTTGACCTTGGAGCCCCTCTTAACGGCACAATAGACACCCATGAGAGTGCTTGGAATTAAAAAATTATTGTCCAGGAAAAATCATGATGTATATCAAGAATAATTAATCTAGGATGTGCATGAAGAACTGTCCTACCAAGACGAATGAAGTTGGCCTATCTAGCCTGGGCCCAAATTCATAGAGCTGCTGAAATGCACAAAATGGCTAAGCACAACAACATTATATCTACCATAATAAGATTGCCAGCATTTGTGACTGGTATCCTGCTCATTTCTGCTAAGCAGAAAATTCTTAAGCAAAATGTTCTGCTTCAGCAGCTCTATGAAATTGGGCCCTGGTTAGAAAAAGAATTTGAACAGCTAGACCATGACAACACAATGTCGCAATAGATAGTTCCTGATATGCGCTGTCTTTACTCAGGCTTTGGCTTTGAGCTGCATCAGCGTTCTAATATTTCTACGGAGCCAAGCGGTTCATCAATCAATCATGTAAGGAACTGATAAAAATCCTTCCCCCGCATGTTGTATATAATGGTGTGTAAAAAAACCCCATAAAATTTGCATTGCCTGTAAAGATGCCTGAAGTTGGGTGGACAAAGTAACAATAATAAACTTAATTTAATAGTATACATTTATAATCTGGATGTATTGGTATTTAAAGTTCTTTCAATCATTAAAAACTACAAGAATAGAACTACCGCAAAATATAAATACAACAGTTGCTAATATAGCAAACCAAAACTCACAAGCTCTAAACCAGTCAACAGCTAAACCAGTCAACAATTAAACCAGTCAACGGTTACACCAATCAACACTTAAACCAGTCAACAGTTAAACCAATCAACACTTAAAACCAGCTAACAGTTAAACCAGTCAACAGTTAAAACTAGTCAACAGTTAAAACCAGTCAGCAGTTAAACCAGTCAACAGTTAAACCAGTCAACAGTTGAACCAGTCAACAGTTAAACCAGTGAAAAGTTAAACCAGTCAGCAGTTAAACTGGTCAACAGTTTAACAATACATATTTAATTTTACCAGATAAAAAAGTGTCAGATTTGTCAGCAACCAATTCATTGGAACAGTGACAACCTTATCATTGGATCAGAAACTTATTTGAGATCAAACGAAAACATTTATTTAATAACTGGTAACTGAAATGATTTTTACTGACAAACCGGCCAAAACCTAGCAGTGTGTCTTTAACTTAAGTTAGCTTTTTCTTTCATCTGGTTTAAAGATTTATACAAATTTTCTTTACGTTTTCTAAAAAATTTGAACACATACACAGTTTAACAGCCCAAAGCAAGATTACAGAGATGTAAAAAATTGACTTTAAAAAAATGCTTTTTACTATCGAAAGCTGATGTAGGTTTCTTACCAATAGGTTTTTATTGCCATTTATTTTAAGAGTGATAACCAAACGTATACCTTCCCTTTACACATTCAGTCTTTCTTCTCTTAGATACTGATATCTACGGAGCTCTGAAAGTGCCATCCAACTTTTGGATATCCTGAGATGATTTACTGCAGAACGACGACATCATAATCATAAGTTAATGACATCCCATGAAAATTTATCTCGGGATGACGACGTCTTGAAAGCAGAATGTCGTCTTCAGATATGTTATATCTCGGGATGACGACATCCTGAAAGTAGAACGTTGTCTTTCTAAGATAATTCATCCTGGGTTCTAACCATTTTCAGGACGCTATCATCCTAAGATGTTGTCATCCCAAGATCATAACATCAGGAAGACAACATCTTACTTCAGGATGTCGTCATTACAAGATAAATTATCTCAGAATGATGTTATCTTACTTTGATGTTAATTATTACAAGATCTCTAGATGACGGATGGCACATCTAGAGCTCCGTACATACTTCTGGAAAGGAATGAAAATACTTCACATTTAAGAAAAGCATGACTTGTCAAGTTGATCAATTGGCATTTGATTGATTTGAAATTGTGTTCCTGCTGATTTTATAGACCATGTTATTTGAAACATGACATTTATTACAAAAGAGCCACTGAGTCAGGACTACCTGCAGGCATGAACAAAAACTCTTACATTTTACAGTGGATTGCAGCACACTGTTCATCACTTTCAGCTGTTATTTTTACTTGAGTTTGCATTGAAATTACAATACAAAATATACAATTTCCTACATGTATATCAACAGTGTAAAATCTTGCCTGCTAGAAAATGCCTTGGATTGCACAAGTTCACCCTTTTTTTTCAATATGGTCACATGATCTCTATTTCCCCCTTGAAATCTCAAACTCCTGATTGGTTAAGGGGTTTACCGTTCATGCCCTCTGATTGTCTGCCACTTGCTGTCAATCAGTCATTGTGAAAGCTGATTGGCTCTTCTCAGGTTGAAGGCTCCACCCCTTTATCGCCATCACTGCACAAATTAGACAAAAAATAAATTTCACGTAGAAGGAAAATCACGCTCAAAACACAACACTTCAACAATATTCTTTAGTTGGTGCCATTAGTTCTTAGGTTTTTATTGAACAAAACAAAACTCCACCCATGATTTCTTCATGGACGTATTGTATTATAGATGATAAATATTATGTACAACTTTCAACTTACTGTTAAGCAGGTTTGTTTTAATACAGCAAGCATGCCAGCATTTTAATAACCAATACAGGGGTTAGTTACAAAAAAAAGAGAGAAAAAAAAGCAATTACATGCACAGAAGGAAAAATACACAATCACTGAGTCTTAATATCACATAAATACATATAAAAGCTAACAAGATCCCATCGGTTACTTATTAATAAGCCGCAGTTTGAAAAGAATCTTATTTAACCAGCACACGCCTGAAACAGGAAGAAAAAGGAATAGTAACATATAAAAAGACAGCAAGTTCTAGTTCAAATAATATTTCTTAAACCTGCTTTATATTCTTGGCAATGTTACATACTGTTATTTTCAATATGAAAAAAGTAAATCAGGGTTTCGCTCGAATGACAAAGACAATTTCACCCAAATCACCTGACAATCATCTTCAAATAAATTGCCATACAATGAATGGACCCTTTAGACAGGTAAAATGGAGCAATATTTAAATACGTCTTGTATGCCATGCTAGGGCATGGAAACATAAATTGTTAGTTTGCTATATTAGGGGTTTTTTTCTTCCCTTTTTTGTTCTATTTGATTTTACAAATAAAGCAAACCGCCAATGTTAACAATTCTTGACAAACTAACTGGCATTATTTCTGGTATTGAAGGAGTTCAATTTATAAAGTAGTAAATGAAAGCAGATAACAGCTCAACT
The DNA here is from genome assembly GCA_010994315.2 of Pisaster ochraceus. NCBI lineage: Eukaryota > Metazoa > Echinodermata > Asteroidea > Forcipulatida > Asteriidae > Pisaster > Pisaster ochraceus. The sequence continues at coordinate 20,513,558 of CM021534.1, forward strand.
CATCAGTGTTTAAAACCTGAATACATTAGAAACGAGCTCAATTAATCATGGACTATTATTTCTTCTGGACAGGTACCTACAGTATGAATGTTCTACAGAAAAGTGCCCCTTGTAAATAAATGCTGTGCAGTTATCCTTTTCATGCTTGTAGTCTACTAGTTTAGACTAAATAAACCCAGTTTTTGGTCAATTTTTTTATTAGCAAATAAGTGTTACTAATAGATGTAACAATTTGCATTTGTGCATTCTTTACAAAATGCACTAAATATGTCTGGAATTGACAGCTTTAGCTTTGGCTTTGGCAAGAAGCAAAGTCCTATTTTTCAATGTACTTGTAGTAATTGCAGCCAATATCTATAGCCGTAGCTTCTTAATTCAGACTTGGCCTGAATACAGAGCTGTGCATGGAGAGAGCTGTAACATGGAGGAACCAGGTTTTCTTCGGTCAAGTGATTGCTGGATGCCATTTTTGGTCCAAATGCAGCACACCCCACTGTGCAGTCTGGTCTGGCACCCAGTGTGTGCACATTGGGGGTCAGAAGATTGCTTTTAATCAACAGATGTTGCAACTCTCTCAATACACAGCTCTGACTCAATAGCTTGCAGGGCGCCCTCTTGTGAGTCTTGGCAGCGGCAAGATATGTACAGGTGTACCTCTAACCAACTTAATTTTTGCATGGCATAATGGCTTGTGTGTAAACCCACACTCATGTGTGGAATAATCAGTCTGTATGTGTGTTGCATATGTTTGAGCGTTACATACAAAGTGTGGACCTGAGAATAAAAGGAGGTCCACATAAGGTAAGAAGAGACTTGAAACGCTGTTCGGACTTACAGACGTGAGCGCACAGTGGTAATTTTTTTACAATGTGGAAGAATACATTTGTGAAAAAAAAGAAATGTCCATAGTGTATGCAACACAGAGCTGCGGGCACTCAGTATCATTGTGTGTACATGTACATGTCTATCCAATGAGATCATTGAGTTTTATAAAGACAGGGGACCAGTCTTATGCTAACCAACCATCCTGAATTAGATATAGCAGCTTTAATAATTAAACAATTAACCAAAATTAATATTCACAATTTTTTTACAATTTGAATTTACAACTAAAATCAGGTTTGGTAAAGTTGATAGCTCATCTATTGTCTAACTCTGCAACAATTGTGAACAAAATGAAAGGCATCAAAATTACTTCAAAATGCAGAAAAACTTTCAACTTTTGTGTCAAGTATTTGCAAAAACCATCACATTCTATGAGACATGTCAAAGTTCAGACAAGTTCAAAAGGCAAATGAAAAGGGAACTTCTCTGAAAGTTATTTTCCTTCTGCAAAGCGGGAATATACCCTTCACTTTTGCAATGATCTGAACGCAATCAAACTGATTTATTCTCATATTTATGTTGTGTCTTACTAGGTTGGCCATCACCATTGAATTCATCAAAATGTTCAAAAGATACAGCCTGGGGAAGTCATGTATTCAAAAGATTACACTTTGCCATTCAAACTGACCATTCAAACTGACTAATGGCAAAGTCCACTCATGGCCAGGGTCATCCATTTTCTACCAATTGGGATATATATATTATACTTGGATTAAAAACAGTTTCTCCCAATGGTGGTAAGCATGGACCCCAATGGAGAATTCTTGGTGACAAAAACACTGCAGCATTTTGGTTTCACCCCATAAATTAAAAAAAGTTTTTGATTACCACTGATCAAAAATATACACAATTTTAGTAAATCAAAACGGGTTTAAAGTAATAAAGAAGTTTACTTAGTTACAAGCAATAATATTAATGATGATTGCAGGTTGCAATAAGGTAAACTGGAAAAGGATTTGGATTTGGAAGGGAAAGTGAGTAGGGAAAGGTGGAAGGGGGTTGTGGGAAGGGGTTGAGGGAGGGGGGTTGAGGGAGGGGGGTTGAGGGAGGGGGGTTGTGAGGTGATTGTTTTGTATTCCACTACGTACACTAACAATCAGACCACTAGCATTAGATCACTTATTTTGGAAAACATGGGGTAAATATTTTGCAGAGAAACTTTCATACGTCAGGCCTAGAATTGCCTTCTTTAACCATGTCACGTCAAGTGATGCTGTTGTGTATATCCAGCAGATTGTTAACAACTGGGTTATGATGGATGGTTTTTACTGCCCGGAACAACTTCAGAGCGCCCTCTATTTTTTGCAGTCAGTTGGACGGCTGATGTGAATATTCATCAGAACATCCCATTGTGTAGCAGGCACAGGCATGCACCTTCTGTGCTGGGCTTACTTTCCCCCATCCAAACAGGGACAGGGGATACTGGAACTTGTGCTTGCAATCTCTCTTTTTCCAGGGGTTGTTATTGTGTAATCCCCGATTCTAGGCATTTGTCCTTTTTTGTTACACACATGTGGCATACAAGAATGGACAGGCTGCCACCATTGATCACCATTGTGTTTGGCTGAAGAGGAGGTAAGCCTGTGTTCCGAAATTCCAGCATACCATGGCAGCTTATTAGTAGGGTTTTGTGATTCATGGTGAACACAATATACTCATATTTTCTCACAGGGAACAATAACATTCCAGTGCTTATTGTGAAAACATTGTTGTCTTTCCTTTGTCAAGTCATGATTTCATTATGACAACGGTATTTTCAAAGGAAAAAGACTACTCTGGAAGCTCAAAAAAAGTTCTGCAAAAAATAATAGGGCGCAGAGGCGAGGAAATTCTGTTCCATATGGTATAATTTTACAAACGACGATTGAACCAAAAACTACTGCATAGAGGTTAAAGGGTATCAGTATTTTAAGTTGTTGTGGTTTACTTTTTAAAAGAGTCATGCACAAGCCCCTGCAAGGAAAATGATCATAAAGGGGGGGGGGGGGTCAGAGAAATAAAAATCTTTTTGAATGGACCTAAACGTACTACTAGCAGCTTCAGGCCTTGAACTTCGCTCTTGAAGGGGCACAGCAATTTTCCTGTGGTAAGGGGCACTCTGTGAGGAAAATGTAAGTATGTATTGGAACTTTGAAAAGAGCACAACAGCAAAAGCACAGGGCACCACAGCAAAAGCACAGGGCACCACAGCAATTGCTGAGGGAGACCTGGGTTAATTGGAGTCCAGCAGTTTGTTACTACGCCATTTTTATCAAGCAGTTGATTTCAGAAATTAGAAATGTTAACATGCAAAGAATCACAAGAGAAGTGGCTTAGTTATATCAATACCAACACAAGAAATGAACCCAGTTTAACATGTAGTAAACTTGACATAACACTTGACTTTAATATGACCTATGACCCGCTGTAAGCATTTCGGTGTTAAATTCAATTGGTTTCTCCTATGATCTATCATATTTTAAACTTTCACAAAAATGTTTGGCACAAAATTGGACGTTGCTGAATGACAAAATACCAGAGTGTTTATGTGCTGTACATTTTCTGTAAACTGAAAGAAAAGAGGGTTTCGTGTAGAGATAACCTACGCCATCTTAGGACAAACTTAAAGACCAACATCTAAAGTCCCCCCCCCAAAGATTAATGTCAAATACAGGTTATCTAGCTGCATTTAGGAAAGCAAAAATAACCAAAATTTCTTGTAGTAATGCAGAAGGTACATTGTTAGTGCAATCATATTAAAATTCTAGAAGCTTTAGGATACCTATTTCAAAGAAACTTCAAAATCATGCCACTTACAAAAAAGATTACAATCAAATTGCAAAGTAAACTGAATGATTTGAACATTGACAAAACTAAGCAATATTTAAAGTCTTAAGGTTTTAGGCTTTTAGTTTTGCTTAGCCAAAGGAGGTAATGATGGACTAGAGTAATTAGCACGAAAAGCTCAATCATTGGTAACAAGTTTAATGCAACTAAAAAAGACATATCTTATATTTGTTTAATATTAATGAATATGCCAAATTATACCAACTTTATATGCATGTAAATCATTATTAATGTACGTAGCCATAATACCAAATTTTCCTGAAATTAATTTGAGCATGTGCTGAACAAAATGTTCACATGTATTATTGTTGAGATGACTAGAGAGTAAGAACTGCTGTACCACCCATCTAGCTGTCAATATCATCTGTACGGACCTTCAGCAGTGACATCATCTCACCAACGTTGTAGAGGTCAAACGATAATGAAACAAAAGAAAATGCAAACCTATGTGTGCACAGCTCACATGGTGGGTCAATGAGGAACACCTTTTTGACCTCTAGGTGAGGGCGCCCTACTGCAGTAAGGTCATGACCATCAGGCCTGTTACAGTTTGAAACCACAGGGCTCGATTTCACAAAGCACTAAGATACATCAATAAAGACAGTTACACATAATTGGTATTTATTGGGAACATTTTGATCCGTTGCCAACTGAAAGGTCATTGATGACAAACACATCATACCAGGTGCAATCCTCCAGAGAAGTATTTCCATCTGGAATACAGTCCAAGTCAAGAAAATAGCATTGTGAGACCCCAAAACATTGCTTATTTCAATTGCTGCAATCAAAATAAGCCTGATACTAACAGTTATAAAATCTCTGACAGACCATAAACTGTTTTTCGTTTTTCCACTAATAAAAGACCACAAAATTTGATGAAGGTTTTACTGGTTGGTTGAATGGAGTTTTTATCATAGAGTAAAGATTAGGAATTAATTTACTCTTTTAGAAAAACCAATGACGTTACTTTCCCTTTAAGATGAGTTAACCAATAAATCCATCTTAATTGCTAAGCAAAATGTGATGTCACAATCCAAATCACTATGGCGATATTGACAACCTATCTTGAGATGAATCTTAGTCAGTGTATCTGTACACTATAAAAGTCAAATTTGAGACCTTTATATTGGCATCTTTAACAAAACTCAAGACCCAAAGTAAGTGAATAAAGCAGGGGACACAGCTATACCCACTCACACTTTATGTTACTTGTTTACATGCAGCATAGTTCAGTTCTTTCCCAGCAGACAGGAAGATTCATTGCACGCTTCATCAATTTTTTAAAGACTTCAAATAACTTAATCTAATACTTTTTAATGCTTTTGCTTGGATAGTTCAACTTAAGACTTGTTAATACTTTTGAAGGATCCGCAGTACCCTGCCTAGTGCCTTGTGATTTTGAGCCCCTTGATCATAAGACGTGAACTAGTCCTAGTAGCTTAGCCAAGTGTGATGTCACAATACAAATCACTACGGCAATATTGACAACTAAGTTGAATCTTAGTGCTTTGTGAAATAGAGTCCCAGGTTATGAATGATGGAATACATGTCATAGTGCATAGATTAGACTGGGATTATAATGGATTCAATGCCCTTATGATATCACATTGCAGATTGGTGCAGCCATATCTCAACCAGACCAAAACAATCATAGCTCAAATAGCTGCCGATTGGGAAAAAACAGATCACCTTCATAAGTGGACATCACATGTCATACAAGTCTCAATATGACAGCTGTGGAACATCCACCCATTCAGGGAACAGTTTTGCTGTAGCTTAGATGCATTAAAAAAAAAATGAACAACAAAACTTGCATGAACTCTATGGTAAAATTCAATTCCTTTTCATTTTTAGCGATTGTTTATAAGTTGACATTTTCATGCAAATTTCCTGAATTGGTTTGAAGATAAAGCTACTTAGAATACATGAAGTGATTAAGTCCTCTTTGAATATCTCCATCGATTTGAATTTGGCAGAGTTACTGACTGTTGAGTACAGTCAGTGAAGGTTAACTCTATATGCGTTAGTTCATTAATGTGACGATGCTAGCAGCCCGTTATCTGCATCAGTCAGTCAAGAAGCTGTAAGTCTTCCTTTAACAACCTGGACTAGCCATTAGTTCACAATTATCATAAGTTGGCCCCCGTGTCTGTATTTGCCGAGATGTCATTGAAGAAAAAGCAGTTAGGTTCAGATCTTGGCAAACAGGTGTTAGTTCAGGTCCTGATGAGAAAACAGTCTCCTTGTCTCACAACCAACACTGTTCATCCCCTTCTGCAAACTCTCCATCACCTACCGACGATACTACCGCCTTCTCCCTCTCCTCTGCCTCTTCATCACTATGGAGTATCGTCATGGCAACAGCTCCTTCCCTGACTGGGCTGGATAATTCTTGTAGTCCCTCCAGGGAACCCTCGGATAAATCAGCCGTCTTACGAGGTGATGACTCACTTTGGGTGTCGATGGTGCTGCTACCGCTGTAGGTACGAGGGGTGGACAGGGAGGGAGGAGTCATTGTGGGGGATGTTGTTGGGGTTGTGGTTGGGGTCGTTGGGAACATGGTGGTCAGTGTGGGCCTGTGATGCGAGAAAGGTGAAAGGCAAGCAGCAGGCAATGTATATTAGTTATGACTAGCGTTAGTATCAATGATGTTTTGACAATGTGACTAAATCATACACAATAAGTTACCAGGGCAATTATTTCATGGTAACGTTTGATGAGTCAAGTCAAGTACAAAAGGAATGAATTTTATGTTAAATTGTAATTAATTACAGTAATGACCTTCTTCTGCAATCCTATTTTTGTTTTAAGTCTACTTTTTTGAATGTGATCACAATATTAGGAAAAATAGTGGGACTTGGAAATAAAATACTTTCCCTCCTTTTTACACAATAACTCTCCTGAGATTTCAACACCCATCAAAACTCATCAAATATCAAACATCTGCTTCAATTTTAGACCTAAACAGACAAAGCAATCAAATACTGTGAGGGTCTTCAAAACAGGGTCACATGACAGTGTTTAATTCAGCTGTATCCCCCCATCAGCTACAAGTGTTTATGTTTAACCTGCAGTTGGATTTTGTTAATGGACAGAGTGAACTAGCAGTAGGGAACAGGTACAGATTGTAAATGGCTCAATGGACAAACATAATGAGGTTGTTGGAACAAAGCAAATGTTTCAACATTACTCACTAAGATCGTTATGGAGGTATGATTAGCTTGTGACTGTTTTGATTTTTAGAACCATCCTAAAGAATACTTTGGGTGTTATTTGACCCAAAAATGGCAGAGAAAGAAGCTGT
>CM021534.1:20528708-20541318 GCA_010994315.2 Pisaster ochraceus
CATCCTTTAGGCACTTTTTGAAATGTTTGACTCAACATCTACAGCTTCTTCATCCACCAACTTCTTTAAGGTGAATTTAACTTTCAGAGTTTGAAGTTCTTAGGGAGGCAGACCCAACTTGATCAAGTACTGCCAATAAGACCTTTTCTGTGAAGGATTGACAATACCCAAAACACAGCTTGGTAACTGCTCAAAACGAGAGCACTGTCTCGTACACATTTGTTAGTTTCTCTATAGACCATGTGACCTGTGACATCACATGTTTACAAAAGAGCCAGCAGAGCCTGGACTTCTTACAGGCATGATTTGTACACAGCCCAATGGAAGAATACATACAATCTTTTATTTCCATGAGATTGAACTGTCTTTTTTTTAAAATCAACTCTTGATATGAATAAAGGGGCACAAAACTTGATCAGCCGTTATTTTTACAACTCTTGAATTAATGTGGAAATGATGACACAAAATGACAAATTTCCCATTTCTCACCTGCCAGAAAGGCTCTGGAACGTACAAGGTCGATCTATTTGTAAACAAAGGTTACATGGTCTTTAGAACAAAAAAGGATGAAAATAAAAAGGCGGACATCGTCTGATCATGTATGTCATACTTACTTGAAGCATTGCAATATATCAATAATTCCTATAAACAGGTCAAGACGCTCTCCTTTGAAATTCTTGCCCGGAATACCACCAGTCCTGGACACAACCAAAATCATGAAATGCAAAAATAATAAGTACACTGACAACATGCATTCAAATAACTAGGCACAGTGCTTTAAAGTCAGTAACTGCAATTTCATATCCACAATGATCAAAATGGCTTGTGGAAAATTCTTATAAATTTGAAAAAATAAATCAAAACTCACAACAATTTTTGTTGAGAAAATGAATGTGTCTTTTTGCCAAAATTAATTCTTTTTGCCAATCAGTTACTTACAAACTGCACTAACACCCTTATAGTCTTGAGCCATTGAAAAAGTACTTTATGCTTGGTAAAATTCAATCCGATAATATATTTGTCTTTCTCCTATTTTGCTGCTAAGCTTAATAAGCAATCAAGCAATAATTGAGAGAGGTTACTTAAAAAAACAACTCAAACTTCAAATGCAAAGTAAATAATTATTCACATCATACACAAAAAAGTTGCTGTTTTCCAACTGTTGAATGATGATAGTTTATAAAAGTTGGTTTATCGTGAAAACAATCAAATTACAGTACATGGATTAAAATAGCTGAAAAAAGCCTATGCCGGAAGTGACGCCAAAGCCATTATTTTGAACTGAGCCTGAATTCCTAGTCAATTATGTTTGCTTTCTCATTGGTTCTACCTTATAAAATCTAAGTATTACATTTTCTACTGCTTTTGATAGATCACAAATTCAATAGAAATACCTTCCCCAAGTTGTCACACTACTTACTTGACATAATAGGGAGACTGCCAATGTTAGAAGCGCTGGCACATAAATCTGGAGGTCGCTGGTTTAAGTCCTGCTCTAAATTTTTCTTTGTTCGACCCAAAATTATTTAAACCTTACCCAGTCTATTTCCCTAGTGGTTTATTATTTGATACTACTTATTAGAATGACAAAACATCAATAGTCCCTTGAAATGATTTTCCAAACTTACGGTTCATCGTCATCTTCTGGCACCCATGTTTCCTTCGTATGACCTTGAATAGCTTCTCTCGTTGTAGAGAAAGCAGGTCGTTTGGATTTATTCAGATAGGACTTGGATCTTTCTAATCTGTGAGGTGGTTTATCTCCATGATGCTCTTCACCTGAACCAGAATCTGAGAGACTTCTGAGCATGGTTGGACGTTTAATAATCTCAGAGGTCTGTTGGGGTTGCTGAGTATCAGCTGTCTTTGAATCTGTGTTGCCATCTGTACTGTTGTTTTCATTGCGCTATACACAGGCAAAGAAAAAACAAGACAACTTTGTAAATTGTGCCGTGGACGCATCTTTAGACCCCTTGCATAACGCGGAATGCTACAGGTATTTTGAGGTCACGTGCACGTGTTTAGGCACAAAGAACAGCTATCGTCCAATGATCTGCCTCCTTATGGCCTCAAAGAGGGCGTTTTTTGAGAGTGTGACGTCATATGCAAAGGGTCTACTCTTCATATTATCAGAGAAGTGGAAGAAAGATAGCAGCTCGTACACTGGTTTTAAAGAAATTGTTTTAAAGCGATTACAATCGAATTGAGTACAATTTTATATGGCATATACCAGGGTTTTCCACCATTACTTAGACGTATCATAAACTCATGTCACGCTGGCGTTTTTTTATAGTTGCATTGCTCAACATTATTGGTCAGAGATGACCAAGGTTTGTGTAACAAATAAAGCTGGGCGTATTTTCATCCCAGTAATGGTGGAAAACACTGGCACAGAACATCCTCAATGGATTTGTTTATTGACATCTGCAATGGATTCACAAATGAAATGCTGGCGGAGCTCAGAGCTGATTTGCAAACTTTGGTGTCTAAAATCATGTGATGAGGCCAAAAGGTCTAACCACAGATGGGACTTAAAGCTGTAATTCTCATTCATCGTGAAAACACCAAAAAAACACTTACTGTGAAACAGGTGTTTCTAGCTTGTCTGCATAATGCACAGTGATAATCATCTAAGATGCTTCAAGGTTTCTTCAGGCAACAGTAATTCAGACATTACTAAGTCTTTCCCAAACTATCTTAATATGACTCACCTTATCCGTCTCGGCTTGGTCAACATTATGTATTGACACAAGTAAACTGTAGTCCATAATCTTAAAACTTTCCAAGACCTGAAATAGAGAGAAAATAAACAGTAAGTAACCATTCTTAAGTAGTCTTAGCGCTGACAGCAGACAAGTGGAGAGAAAAATGAAGACATTTGAGATGGAAACAAATTGAAGGATCTACAGCTTACATGAATGTGCAGATATAGAATTTCAAACAATGATAGACATACTCAGGGCAATAAGACGAGGCAATCCATTATCTTAGATACTTGATAAGACAGGAAGACTTCCTACGATATCTACTTCAAGGTTAAAATCAATAGGCTCATCACTGGACTAGGCAGGCCCAGATGTTAATTAAAGTTACATATGTCATTCTAGGTAAATTCAATGTTTGATAGAGCTGCCTAAGCACAAACAAATAGCTTAAAACTAAAAAGGTTACCCGCCAAAATACCATGCCACATGTACCATTTGTGTCTGGTATCCTGCTCATTTTTGCTAAGCATAAAATTGTTAAGCAATATTTTCTGCTTAAGCAGCTCCATAAACTCCTGGTATTTACATAAAATTACTCAATCCAAGATCTTCTGAGATCGGACTGAGAACTATTCTTAAATAAAAATTTAATGCCTCATACCCATCTTCATCTATCCCTTAACCTCAGAGGTTGTCAGGGGACAACTGATGACTCTTTGAAAAAATAAACATGATAGAACATAAGAATTGTTAGACTTTTGTGGTTAGCAGTTGATGTACTTCTCTTTAAAACTCTGCCTCAAGTTTTCCTAGAGAGGGGAGGACCTAAGGGACTAATCCAGCTCCACAGTACCTACCCTACAGTCACGCTGTAGCGTCTTCACCAGAGCATTGTAAGTAGCGGTGTCTAACATTAACCCCTCTGGATGCTCCTCCATAAAATCTAAGTCCTTCAATGTGGGAAGTTTCTTCTGTCTCTCAGCTTTAGACGCCTTCCTCTTGTATGTAGACCCCTTTAGGTCAAACTTCTGGTGCATTGTAATGTCTGATGGCATCAAGTTGTTCATAACGACTAGACGAATATTACGACCCCCACTCTGGTATGTGTACAGTCCATAGAACTTGGGTAGTAACGTTCGCGGGTTTTGGTTCAGATTCTAATGAGGTAAAGAAAGAACTTCATCAGATATGTGTTGTTAGATTGATATTTATTGCAAAAAATAGGTAATGGCCCAACGTTTAGACCCTAGCAGAGTCATTCTTGAAGGCTAAATGGTCTTGTCATTTAGCCTTTGAGAAAGGCCAAGGGTCGAAACGTCAGGCCATTAACTATTTTTTGCATCATAGGTCCTTTTGGAAAGCAGTTTGCAAAAGGTAATTTTGTTTTCTCATTTATATTTATTATCTATGTATTATTGACATTAATACTTGCTCTTAACACAGCAAAAACATCAAAGAAAACAGAAAGTACTCCAAGGTCAAGGAGTGTAGCAACTGAAAATGTCTTTGAAACTAGAAAAAGTGTGGGAAAATGAGAAAATGGACCAAAAGAGAAAATGAAATATTTCCATATCAAATATTAGTTTGACTGTATGTAACACACCCAATATGGTGAGATTGCACACTAACATGGCATTATTATTTATCCAAATGGTCCGTGCGTGGAAAGATCATTATAAAACTTTGTTTGCACCAGCATTTTGGGAGATAAAAATGTCCCAGATGTTCAAGCATTTTATCTTTTCCTGTCTAAAAAAAAAAAAAAAAAAACATGAATTAATTTGTTGCAATTTGGGACGTACATTGTATTGACGTCATGAACAACATGTGTACTGGACAAAGAGCCAATGGGTGTTTACATCAATAATGAATGAATCTTTTAAGTCAACGCAAGCAAGCCTATAAATCCTTCCCTCTCTGGATGACCTACAAGACAATAATCCCCTCAAAGGAGCTGGGATCCATCTCTTAAGTGCAGATTTTAGTACCAAAAATAAATAAATAAATAAATAAATAAACAAACAAATCAATGAAAATAGTAATAACATTAGTTATCACACAAGTACAAGAGGAAAACGGACAAAGGTAGCACTTCTGCGTCCCATATCCAATGAGGCATTCGGCCTCGTTGGAGCTGAGGTACTTTTATCACCAAGTTATCGAAATAGTTGTGTGTGTGTGACAGCTGGAGAAGAGAGTCTACTGAACATATACTTTTGTTTCTTTTCGGCAATCTATCAGGCTGTAGATTGTTCTACTCTTTCCTTTTGTTGATGTTTTTTATTTATTTATTAGTTTAAATTTCAACTTGCTTGTACTTCCTACTTGCTCGAGAGATCAAATAAACATAAACTGTTAATAAAGAAAATGGCCAATATGGACTGAAAATTGTGTACTTTGTAAATGTGTATAAAACAGAAACCTTGCTGGTAGATATTACACTTGATGCTTGAGATTAGTTTCAGGCATACCCCTGTATGATCATCAATGTCAGACTCCAGCAAGGCATTTGATTAAAGTAGAACATGATTACATTTATGGTTTATGATTCTGTTTGCCAGAAATCATCAGAAAGAGCCTTCAAAATGAAGTCAAGTCAGGGGTGAGAGTCACTGCTGACAAAAAGGTCTGAAACTAGGATACATTGTACCTTTTAGTAACCCCTGGAGTTAAAGTTACAAGAAGCTTTTAGGAACAGTCTCCTCAGTGCTAGAGAAGTTCATCAAAGAGCAGGATTTCTTACATCTTAAGAAAATAACGGCCCTCTTTTTCACCATGCAGACATTAGAAACAAAATTTGAATTCAGACAAATGGACAAAGTTTCTCATCCCTGCAAAGTGTTGAATTCAAAACAGCGCATTTAAAATAAGGAAAAAAACCTTCAGATTGAAAAACAAATCTAATGAACATCGGTTTGAAGGTGAGAAGACGCCTGACTTGACCATGTAATAACCAGATCCGTTCAAAGATGAGAAGATGTCTAACTTACCATGTAATAACCAGGTAGAAGCTTCTGAAGGAAGTCTGCCTCCTTGTGTTGTACAGTCTTAATGATAAATTCATCATCATCAGTAAGATAGAAAACACTTCCACTAGCTCCAGGATTAGACAACTCTCGCAAAGCCTGATCTACCAGAGAAATCTAGGCAGAATAAAAAGGGAAAAAAGACATTAAGAGTATCTGAAAGAGGCTTGAATTTATCGTTTCTTTGCCACCCATCTGTTTGTCTACATTGTACATGTACTTAAATTCATTCTTTGAGCCTCACAGCATCGTCAACCACAAACGTGTGGAAACCTTTGCGGGCAATGAACTGTTTAGTTATTGATAAAAGTACATTCTGTTGATACAAGTTATTTGCACTGGAATAGTTACTTGATGGCTCAAGTCATTAATAGTACATTTTATATCCTTTCTGTACATATCAACCTCCCCCACCCACCCCATCCCCCCCCCAAAACAACCGACTAAACAAATAAACAAACAAAACAAATCATACTATTGGGAGTACAAGTTAATGTTCAATTAAAAATCAGGCATTTCAATTTGATCAACATGACATGTGGGTGCATGTGTTCCTTTGTTTTTATAACCAACCTGTCTATCTACATGTACATAAATGACATGCAATGTTCATGTTTGCCAAACATCTGTAAAACATTTGTCTTTGTTGTCTTTCATTCCAGCGTCAGTGAAATGTGTTCCCATGGCAGTCGACTTGAGCCTTTGAGCATACAAGTTTGTATGTGACATCAATTCATACAGACTGCACATTACAACGTCATTACTCAGTCTGTAAAGGTCATATAGTATCAATATCTTGCTACATACGTACAATCTCTGACGTTAAGGTGTCCCATGTAGGAGTCTGAATAATTCCCTAAATTGACAGGCAGCCTATAGGCAGACACAATAAAAAAAGGTACACCAACAGGATATGCACAAAAGAGCAATGCCCCTTAAAGGAATCCTACAGCACTGGTTTTCAGTCCAACATTTTTACTCCAATCCTTGAATTTTTAATAAGAAAAAACCATACTAGAGATAATCAGGCATCATATTTGGTCCTTGGGAGAAAAAAGTAGGAATATTTTATCGAGTACAAGGGCTGACCAACATAGACTTTTCAGGCTATGAAAAACACAATTTTTCAAATTTTCCATGGGCCCAAATATTGGAAATCAGACTTCAGTAGGAAGAATGTCATACCTGGATAATACAACAGTTGTTAGTTGAAGCAGTCATTGAAATCCTTTAGTTTTCAAGAAACTATTCAAAGGTCGTGTAGATACAGTATCAGAAGAGTGGATTACATTCATGGTACATGTTATGTACATGTACATGTACATGTGTACCTGTACTCAAAAACATGTATATGTACTGTACATCACTGGCGTTAAGGGTAAACTCATCCAATTCTCAAACTGTATGCACTGTATCATACAGTTCTTGTACATCCATAGAGCTATGTATATTGACCAGAGCACAGACGAAGCCTCCTACAGTAGGTGCAGACATGTTATTTGTAGGTGTGTGACTATGAAACAATTTTAATTTGAAGAGAACATTTTGAAAGTGAGATATTTTGCAATAGGGGTGTGCACCTAACCTACATGGTACGCAACTTCTAATCCTCGTCATCACCCAGAACAAATCTTATTTGTGCGGTTTTATGTGAGATTCAGATTCCTTGTATGCTACTCTACTGTGGCAGTGCATGAAACAATGGAGCAGAATTGAATGTATTTTACAAATCGCCACATCATGGAATGGACGAATGGATGAGTGAACGTGCGTAAAAAATCTGTTCCCTGACACACACAGGTGGGTTACGCTCTCCGTCTCCAACACGCACAATATCCAACACGACATTCTGCGTGTTCACATTTACTGCATACATGTATTTAATTCGCCGATATATAGAAATATGCAAATAGCTATGCAAATAGCTGTACAAAAGCTATATAAAGCTTCAAGCTTTAACACAGGTTTGTACCCAACGTGAATGCGCCGAAACGGCTTCAAAACACAGGGCAAGTTAGCAGTTAGCACTACAATCAATATACATGATAAAGGACTAGAACATCACTGGTAAGTACATGTACATGTACATAAATGTGTACATGTGTCTACTTAGTCAGTTAGGACTTGTTGGAATAAAAGGGATCCAGGTGTTTGACAGTGAGGACGTCCTCGCTTTACTTTTGTGTACAAAACCAATGGAGACGTTGCTAAAACAGTCCAAACAATGGGAGAACAAAGAGAAGCCCTACATTTCCCAGGTCGACAACATACATCACAATCAGAGTCTCTCTACATGCAGTTTTTATACATAATGTATGCAAAGAGCAAGGACAGAGTTGATGTATAATAGGACAGTATGCACTGTGTACATCACTGATTTTGTGAGAAATTTTATATCCAAATCTCTAGTTCTTATACTAAAGTAAAAAATTGAGATTTAAAAACCATAAAATGTCAACTGATACATCAGAAAATAGAATACTTGCTAGTCAGAACTAAGCCTGTGTCGGTTAGACTGCTTGAAACATACACATGTAGTTCAGTTACACATTTACCATGTTTACATTTACTATTGTGGTAGTGAGCTACAGCTGGGTTTTTAATACCATACTTAACAAACTAAATAAAACCACTGTAAAAAATATGTTCAATGTCTTGTCTAACATGTTTCTTTCATTATTATGCGCTGAGCAGAGGAAAAACCAATGGTTTTAAAATTTGAAAAGAATGTCGGCCATCTCGAAAACAAAAAATTGGAAACACTAAGCCCCTCCCTTTTAATTTTTTTTAGGAACCCGGACGCTAAACATGTTGCTTTTTTCATCGACCTTAAGGATTGAACATTCTTGGTTGAGTACAAACATTGATTACATTCGTCTATTTGTGTTAGAAACAAATTTAGAGTTACACAAAAGCCAAGATGAAATGCCCTCTGGTGGCCCTTAAGTTGTCTCAGTGTCCCTTGTAAATATTCTCATAAATATTCTGATTTTAAATTTCGAATAAATGCCATTTTCTCAAGAAGTAAAGCCCTGCCCTCTCAGGAATGAATAAAAAAAATACTGAAAATTGCACTGGAAAATAGTGCAAATATTCTCTGCAGGAAGTACCCCAATACAAGTCGAAATGCCATGCTGTTTATTTTTAATCCTGACTGACTATTGCTTTTTGCAAAGTCAAATACGCATGTAAACTGCTTCATACAAAGAGCTGAGATCATTTCGCTGTCACTTGACTTATTACCGCTTCAGTCACATTTCTAACTTATTAGCTACATGGACTAATGCCCAATTTCTTAGAGCTATATTAAACAGAAAATACTGCTAAAAGATTTTTCCTTTTAAGCAAAAAAACCCCCAAACACCCAGGGTACCAGTCACTGATAGTACATGTGACATGGTGCTTTGGCTGGTAAGCTTATTTTGCCAAGCAATATTTGATTTGCTGCCATACATACATGTACCTATTACACTTTATATCTCTTAATTCAATTAAAGACAGTCTCCCAATAACATGGTGTCGATAGCCTTTAATTTATTTAATTGAATTCTGCTCTTCCGTTGCAAGCACAGAATCTGCATATAGTGTAGTGACCGAGGTGCACGCACATTACTAGCCCCCCCCCCCCAATCACTTTGGTCTCTTAATCAAATTACATGGCTGACATCATAGGGTTGAGGTTTTACACAGACATTGGCAACCTTGTTCCCATGTAGAGACCGTTCCAATCGACCCTGGTCCAGATAATTAGAATATATCCTGTAGAGATACGAGTACATGTTTGCTGCACTGCTCGTGATGACTTGTGAAATGGTCTCTACAAGCATCAGCTCAAGTTCACTGCCCATTTGACTGACTCTGAATAATTACATGTCGATTGCATGCATCAAGACAGACAGACAGACAGACAGACAGACAGCCCAGACAGACAGACAGACAGACAGCCCAACTTACCAGACAGACAGACCCAAGGGACCAAACTGTGCGTTCTGACTATTTATGAAGTATGACAGGCAAGACAAGAGGACAGACAATGAGAGAGACTTCAGGCATTCTCTTCTGTTTGCACCACCAAGCCAATTCCACTAATGTAATAGGAATTAGACCATGCATAATCCAACATGCGTGCAACTTTGTTTTTAAAAAAACACGCTATTGTGTATTTTGGAACTCTAGCCTTTGAGAAAGACTCTGCTAGAGTCAAAACATGAGGCCATGACCAAATTGTTTGCAGTTATACCACAGGTCAGTTTGATTGGTAAGCAGTTCGCAACAGCTAATTCTATTTTCTCTATTATATACTAAACTAATTAAACTCAAGATGTTGATACATAACAGACATGCAAGTTAAGGATAAAGGCACCGACCAGAAGTAAATTTGGAATTTATAAAACAAGTATTTAGAATTTCAGTGCAGCAAATTATAAAAAATTCACAATAGGTTTTGTGTAAAAGAGTAAGTTGCTATCAATTTGTTGCTTCGATCATATTGCTTTGATTTTTTGTCCCATACGTGTTTTTAAAATTTGCTTTTAAAACCTTTGCAACTCTTGCCATCAAGTGGTTATTTCCATGGTAACACTTTTGTTACTCTAGCCACATGGCTAACATAATCTGGTGTTCTAAAATAACATTTAGAGCTCGATTTGTTTTACTTTTTGTTACGAAATTCAACAAGGTGTCTCCGAACTTATTCAACAAGTTGTCTCAGAACTTATTCAACAAGGTATCTCAGAACTTATTCAACAAGGTGTCTCAGAACTTATTCAACAAGGTATCTCAGAACTTATTCAACAAGGTGTCTCAGAACTTATTCAACAAGGTATCTCAGAACTTATTCAACAAGGTGTCTCAGAACTAATTCAGGGGAGTGAAAGTCTGAAGTCAATGTACAATGAATAACTAGGGAGTTAACCATTTAAGGTCTATTGCTACTTACACTACAGAAGGAAATGTCAAATTCCTAGTCGTTAGGGCGCTTCCTTTTTTTATTTCTGAAGGTTGAGAGGGTGTTTTTGTTGATGGTTTTTTCCTCCTTTCCAATGAGTCAATAATAAAACATCATTAACTACATTGCCAGCATGTACTAGGCTGGTCCAAATAAGTGGCTTCGGCTATGGCTGGATTGCCATAAAGTCCTAATCATCAACATTGCTGTTGCAGCCATTGGCCATAGTCGCTTGTAGGGCTTGCAAAACAGTCATGCACCCAGACTGCCACAACAGAAAAAAAACCCAGCTAGTCTGGTGAAGACCAACTCACAGTGCATGGTGAGCATTGGCTACTTGCAGTTGTATGCTCAAAGTGGGTATAAGCCGTTATCACCATGACAACCATTGGCAATTAATTTGGTCAATTTACACTTTACATTGCAGTGCAAAATATTTGTGAGTTTCTCTGCTGTAATTGTTAAGTCAGAAAGAGAAAAAAGTATTACAAAAATGGGCTGCGGGAATTTTGTGTGTGTCGCGTGGAAATTCTAAGAAACATTTTTTTTTACATGGCCTAACAAACATTGTAATCAAGCATGTATCTTCAAGCTTAACCAATGCACATGTACAATCATAGGATCCTCAGCTGCAGCTGAATACTAAAGAAAACATGGAGAGGTCAGTCACCTCAATTAACAGGACTCTGCTGAGCAAGTGACTTTACACAGGTATTATCCAATCTAATTATCACACCACTTTACTCTCGCAAACACAAAGGATGTTCCCAGCCTTAGACTAACACAACATGTTATGTGTGGTCAAAATTTCAACCTCAGTCCCTCCAGACACATCTCAAGTATAATCTGTCTAATCTAATGTGGGAGTAACACAATACCAACTCTTCTCTCTCTCTCAGACCAACTTGTTCAAAATATTTGTTCATCTGTTTTGAAAATATGAGAGTTATTACCAACCACAACTGTACAAGAAGGCAGTTACAACCTTAGGGTAATGTGTCCCGTTTTGCCTGATGAAGTACGTACGTCAGAGAGGTGGTCAAAAAGTGATGATTAAAACACAGGTTTTACGTTATGTGAATTGACGTCTGCGTAGCTCTGGCACAAGTAATATCAATGAAGTATTGATGTACAGTATACAGTATACAGTACATTTTCACATTGTGTGTTTGAGGTTCATATTTATGGGACAGCAGTAAAGTTTATAACCAAACAGTCAACACAGGAATCTCTTTCTAACAAATATGGTTATTGTCAACACAAATACATGTATTTGACGAACTATATGTGAATTTGAAGATAAAAAAAACATCACACTATTTAACCAGCTGTGTGATTCCATGTGAGCAATTTGTGCCTTTCATAGTCAGACAGTGCACACAACATCACTCATGCTGAGCTTACATTTATAAATGGAGTGAATAATGTCTACATGTACCTACACATTAACATGTACTGTGCGTAGTGTATGTTGATGAAATACCACTACTAATAATAATATTAATAATAGTATTGTAATACTCAGTTCTTATTTAGCCCTTTTCACATCCGAATGGCGACCCAAAGTGCTAACTATAACCTCTACAGGAAGGCAGATTTATGTTTGGAATTATAAGAACTAGCACCTTGTCCTGGACGAAATCGAAATTTTGACATGCGATATATCGACGGGTAAATATCGCCGGTATGTCGATATATCATGAAGATTTTCGAAAATTGAAAGTACACTATAGAATGAGATAATAACAATGCCTCAATCAAACGTGAAAAAAAACACCCAGTTTTATCTCATGGAGGAAATGAGCAATTAAACATACAAACCGCTGAGATAAAACACTGAACTAACATCCAGATTCCATAAAAACAGAACACCTTACATATTTTAACATGAAAATTGTAGAGATCCCAAGATTCTTGTTTTATTTGTTCAT
>CM021534.1:20589469-20601024 GCA_010994315.2 Pisaster ochraceus
TGTAAGATCATGCGCCTTGTGCGGCAGTGCGCCTTGTCTGTTGACGCTTGAATTCTTTTTGGTAAATTTACGGCCCTGTGCCTTGTACGCCCCGCATCTTATCCGCACGAAATTTCGGTACTTGTTATCCACACCATGCAAAGCTTCAAACATCACTAAGAATAAAATCAGAGTAAATGATAAAATGCAGAGGAGACCCTCTTTGATTCTGACCTGATATGAATGAGGTATCGTAGTTCTTTCTCACAATCGTCAGTAATTTGTGCATTGCTTGGCATGTAGAAAATACGCTGTCTGGCAAATGTCTGGCAGTTTGGAGGCATATCAGCTAGATTGTATCTCATCACAAACATCTTGACCACGGTCTTGTTGGGGTTGAATAATGTCTGTACAATTCAAAAATATGTCAAAACAAAATGGATGTATTAAACTTTCTATCTACAGGTAGCATTTGAATCTCAAAACAAACTATTGACAGTTATTATTTCTGCTGTTGGACTGGTTTTAGTCAACATGACAAGTCGAAATTCAGAGAGTTGCTAAGCGGACCGGCAAGATCTTTGGTAGAAAACAGGACATAAGTGCAATCTGTCATGAAAGAATTTTAATTAAGGCTAAGTTAGTCATAATCAACGACACACATCCATTACAGAAATTTTATGAGGAAATGAGGTCTGGTAGGAGGCTGAGAAGTTTGAAGTGCAGAACCAATAGATATTTAAACTCTTTTTTACAACATTCTATTTGTATTTTTAACGGCAACCAGTAACTTTTTCTCTTGTTCTTTCTTGTTGAAATCTTTTATGAAATACATTTTTTGGAAGTGCCCTTGTGTAAATACGGTTTTAGTTTTGTTAGTGTATAAAATTGTTATTCTTCAGCATTTGTAATTCTTAAATTTAAAAAATGTATTTTTACTGTTAAGAGCATATTCGACAAAGCAAATTTCCATTTCATGGACAATAAACATTGAATTGAATTGAATTGAATTGAATAAAAGTGGTTCTAAACATTTTTTTATAAGATCACAGGTCTTTCCAAAACATGATAGAAAATCTAGATCGTAACATTATTTATCTGAGTAAATCCCGAAACAAAAGAAGAGATTTGCTCACTATATTTCTTTTGGGTGTGAGAATGGTTTACTGCAATTGACATCAAACTCACCATATATGAACACCATACTGACTAAAACTAAAACATTAAAGAAGATATAGGTCAGATCATCTGAAGGTTAAAGTTCAAACCACTTACCACCTGAATAGTTCCTACTTTGGGTATATGATAACCTCGTCTTCCCAAATGTTCCAAGTTGATGTAGCCCTGAAATTGAAAACATTAAAATACTCTATATAAAATACTTAGAAGGGGCTTGCCTCTGTGTTTCTGGATCGGCTGTTTACTGCGCCCTCTCTGAACATGTTTGGAGTAGACTTTATGTGATGCGCGTATGAACATATTGATTTGCGTAATATAAATGAATAAATTTACTATCATTCATGGAAGGAACAATTATTTCTTTAGATGAACTTACAAAATAAGACGAGGGAGCATCGTCGTCAGACACACTGTAGAAGAATGTAGTGACTGGAAGAACAGCGTGTTTTGGACAGAAGGACCCACTGGCTCCGATCTCGGCAGTGAAACCATCAATGGTTCCTAGGGGCTCTAGACGACCATTCAGTACAGACTCCTATTAAAAGGATAATACCACAAGATATAAGTTCACTTTAATAATGCAGATAGCATGTCATCTGTCTCGAGTGAAAACTGATCTAATTTGACCGTTCTGTTCAACTCCTGGAAGACGTTGAGAGTCATGTTTGGGTCTATTTTGTAGCCTAAGTAGCCCAACCCAGCCAGTGTGTCCCTTCACTAAAGAGTGGATGGCATCTGTCTCAAGTGAAAGTGGTCTACTTGTGGCAGCTGTGGTTACATCTACCCATTGACACCAATGACTTTAACAACAGGGTTTTGGATAGCTTGACAGATCTAGGACCACTTCATTGCGTGTACAAAATCAATGAGTATGTCCCTAAAAATAAATAGGACCAAACAATGGGAGAAAAACACCAAAGTCCTTGATGAACTGAGTCAATAAACAAGTTTGGGTGTGAAGGAGAAATGCAGAATTAAACAAGCGGGAAATGACTTCCTTAGTCACAAGTAACCACTTGAATTTGAATTTCTCAGACTATATCGACAGCTGCTCTGTGACATGGTTCGGGGAAAGCTTTCGCATAGTTCATAACAGATGGCAAACCACCCATGCACAATTCTGAATGATATGTATATGGGACAATAGTACCAGGCTTTGCCCATCTGGAGATTGCTGTACAAAAGCTTGCCCTGAACCATGTGCCACCGCATCAGTCTTTAGCCTGGGGAATCCATTTTGAGTGTTCACTAGTGACCAATCAAAATCATTGTACCACACATTATTCAAAATCTAACTCATAAATGGCTTACTGATTTTCCATAAGACAGGTATGAGTAGCTTAATCATTTCATAAACAAAAAGAGATCACATGATATAAAACAAACCTCAAAGTTTCCAAGAAGACAGCTCGTAGAAGCTGGAGCACTTGTACTAAACACCCGGGTGGATTGTGCCAATGGAGTGTTAGGATTCTCCAGATCATTGCAGGAAGGAGAACTGTCCAAATAAAATAAATATGTAGAATGTGAACCCAACATCTAGAGTTTGCTGTAAAAGTGTTCTGCAAACTTGGCTTTCCAACACTACAACTTTCATTGATAGGTAGAATCTCGATAATTCAGCAAAAACCACAAGAACATGAATGATTGAGTAAAAATAAAGAAGTTTTCACTTCTTCTTTTACTTGTAAAATAACAAATTTAAAGAGGTGCTTAGTGCCAAGGACTTACAACACATGAAATGTACAAAACTTAAGGGATATACGGAATGAACCAATGTACTCAAAAACTGTTTGCTTTTGCCATGTCATTTGAACCAATTGATAAGGTCTTTAGGATTCTGGTTTTAAGACAAAGCCATACAGCTGAGTACTTGATGCACACAGCACTGTATCTAGAGTTATGTCTTTGCTGATAGTATGGTAATATGTTACCTCTTAAGAAGTGATCTTGGTTTGAGTAGAGATGCACAATCTTGCTCAGTTTTAGCCTTCCGCAATGGAGCCTGAACAAAAAGTGGTTAAATTATCACAATTAATAAACACAAATTTAAAATTTAATAGGCCAATTATAATCAATCCCAAATGATGGTGAGATCTTGATCCTACTCAAGGGCGAAGCCAACAAAGAACACAGGGGTGTAGTGGGTGTGACAGCCCTCTCCACACCAAATCAAGTAGAACAAGGTCATTCAGATATTTAGCCATTTGAACCTTATAGCTTTTTGTTTAAGCACACTAAGTTCACAGACTGTTTGTTGCATTGACATTATTGAATAGTGTTACATGATGGGCTTGCTTTTGTATTGCTTTGAAATAGGATGGAGAATAATGACAGTGGATGAGTTGGTAAACTGGCCATACATCCCCTGAAAGGAAATGCCAGTCGACAATTAGCAACCATACCCTTGCTACCCCCCCCCACACCCAAATAATCCCACTCATTGAGGGCAAGAATGTGATGAACAACACTCCACTCTTTTCAAATTCGAAATTTCTTGTATTGCATTTGACTTAAAAGACTACATACCGGGCTTGAGTTGATTGGTAGGCCGGTGCTGGGATTGAAGACATAAGTGTTGGAGCTATCCAAAGACCTTCTGATAAGTCCACTGCGTAATCCCGATAGTGTAGATGGGGTACTAGACTCTAGGCTTTCTGCTGGAAGGACCTGACATTCAGAATTAGAAATTGATGCACATTCATGAAATAGGAGCAACAATAGTAAAGCCATGCTACTCCTACATTTATAACCTTCTTCACTGGTTCATATTTGCAGCTTCTTGAAGAACCTAAAGTCTCATAGAATTCATTGGTTATTGGCTACTAGTAATTTATTGAGCATAGTTTGTATAACTTTGGCTCACTTACTACCAATCTGAAATTGTGCCGTCCCCCACCCCCCCATTAACCACTTAACGCCAGATGACGTGTCAGCATGCCAATTTCCCCCAGATTAATACCAGGAGAAGTGACTTTTGTATTTTCCTGTCACATTGCATGACAGGAACAAAGGTTGTCCCGTCGGGTGGAAGGGGAAAAATGGAAGATCCTCGGCGTTAAATGGTAAAAATACCTCTTTATCTGAATTTCCAAAATAAATGTGCATGTAATGAACTTCGTCCCCTTGAAATGGACATGTTTTCATGTACATTTGTAAGTTTTCAACATCTTCCTCATTTATCAATTCTTCAGAGACTTTTTACCTTTGTACAGTCCACTTGTGTTTTATATGGTACAACAAACCACAGTGTTCCATCGGTGTTTCTTCTTTATATTTTCTCACTAGTTTGAATTACTGAATCGCAAAAACACAAACCTCTTTTCCCCAGGTATTGTTCTCCTTTCCAAGGACACTCCTGAAGAGAGATTTACTCTTTCCAAATACTGGCGTAAACGGTGACGAGGCACTATTAGTCTCTGAACTTCCCTCATATTGCATTGGTTTACGGAAAGGCGCTGGGATATTGGCCTGAAAGTCATGACTATCAAGACTAAAGCCACGTCTTCTGGAGTGACGTGGAGATGACACGGGAGAAGGGGTGTTATTCCCTGAGACAGCATTCAAAGATCCTGGAGTATGGCTTGGACTGGAAGAACTCTTCTGACTAACAACGCTGTATGGTCCCCGGATGTGATCCGTTTTCCAGCGGTTCATTAAGGAGTTTTTGTTGCAGGCCAGTTCATTGGTGTTCCACGGAGTCGGGGTGTTGCTTGTTGATTCAGCGCCAGTAATTGCACTGGGATGACGCTGGGATTGCATTTCAGGCATTTGGTGATTTGAGGAATTGCTATGTTTCGGTTGTGTTTGGCTGGTGAGTGGAGGGGTTTCAGTTCCACTAAATCCATGCTTGGGTTGGTTTCCTATAAAGACGCTTTCAGCTTGGGTCTCACAATGTATATGACCCTGGTTCCCTGTATCTATATCACTAGGACTATGGTACGGTAACCAGGGAACCGTTGAAAGGGGTGTGCCAAACTCTGTCAAAGGAATATCTTCATCATCTTTATCGGATTTCTGTAGCGACCTGTGGGCATCTTGCAACATAATTCCTCTGTCTTCTAGGGAAGACTTTGCTGTGAAGAAAATGCCATCATCTTCCTCTAAGCTGGGCGTTCTGTCTCTCCAAGCACAGATGGGTCTTGGAGTAGATTCTCCCCTGGAGGGTGGAGGAGTCAATGTTAAGCAATCCAAGGAGCTTCCCGAGCCCTTCTTCTGTTTCTGGAGCTTTAACTCACCAATCCTTCTCTCAAGCTCCACCGTTGAGAAACTTGGCTGTCCACTTGCATAGTAAAGCTCATAGGTCGGGGTTTGTCTTCCCTTGTTAGGCTCCTGTTGACATTTTAACTTTGCAACATTTGCCGACACTTGTTTTTCCTCAAATTCTCCTGAAGAAGGTCGGGGCTTTGGTTTTAAAGGTAGCCTGCGTACATGCTGTGGAGAACTATCTCTCAATTTGGATAATCTTTGAACATACTGAACAGGCTCCGAGTGAAAAGATGTAACGTCTTTGGATTCTGGGAGTAACACTTGTAATGTTTGTGTACAGGCAGATTTCTTCTGCTTCATCAACTCATCTTGTTTATCTCTCACTGATGATGCTTCTTTGCTTTTTCGACTTCTATGATCATGTTGTTGTCTCCGCTCTTTCTTGAGCTCCTCTCCGCTCCTTTGATCCCGTTCCCTTCTCGGATTGACAAAAGAATACTTAAATTCTCTGTCAGCATCCTCGTCATCTTTTCCATCTTCTTTAGTTTTGGCTTTTTCCTTTTCTCTCCCTTTCGTAGTTCTACTAGCTCTGCTAGTTCTACCTTTGTTGGAATGTTCCATACTGTAGCATGGAAGAACTGGTATATCCATGGGACGAGGCAGGGATGCAACCGTCACCCGAAGACTTGACGACTTTGAGAGGTTGAGAATAGGAAAGGTATGCACCTCAGGGGATGAGGTAAAACTGGTTGAAAAAGACTCCCCAGGTGCACAAACCCTGTGTGGAAAAAGCAGAACAATTTTCAATTTTTTTTTCAAATAAGCTTGACGACTCTTTAGAACTCAACATGTACTTAGAACTCAACATGGTAATTTTTTAAGCAGAGTCATTTGGGCACTGTTGCAAAATTTTTATACTGTATTGACCACTTGATCACATATGCCCTCTATGTCGCAGTGGACGTCGAGTATCAACACCATGTGTGACATGCCTGTGTTGCAAAGTTAACCAGATCAACCAATGGGAAGGCTGAAATTTGACAATGGCTGTGCACACAAGTTGCCTCAAAGCAGATACGCATAAATAACTTCACACACTGCATTCTCACATTCCGATAACAACAAGTTAAGCAATATACCAAGCAAGTTTTCTACCTGTAGACGATATTTCTTGGTAGTCTTCCTTGCGAGGAGCTGAGCCAGGCACTAATTTGAGAAAAGTGTAAGAAGGATCTAACTGCTTGAAAGAGCAACTGGCTGTGGCAATGTCCATCAGGAAACCTGAGGAAAGAAAAAAAACAAAACCTCATCAAACATCAACGTTCAAGTTTAGTGTAATTTAGATTAATACACACCTTAAGATCAATCTTAGCTTTTTCTGCTTTTGTGTGTAGGCATCAACTTTTTGCTTAATGGTTTATACATTGGAGAACCTGTGAAGCTCTCAATGGTTGTGTGCTGTAAAACTTATTGTATAAACCTCTCTTTGGTTAACAAACATCGACCACCATTTTGCATGGGCAGCCTTGGGTAGCACATTTTTAACTGGATTTAGACCTGTTACTATGAAGTATATAAAGTACTGTCTGTTTGTTTTGAGGTGACCCAATGATTCATCAGTGATTTGGCTAATTAGATAGAATTTGTAATAAATGATAATTTTAAAATATTTTGCAGTGAAGACCGCCAATACTTTAACCAACCACTGATTGACAAAACTCACAGCTGTGACGTCATAACAGACAGGTCTATGGAATCTTTCCTTACCTTTTGGGCATCAGTTGAACAATCCATTGCTCCAGTAGAAGATGTTGAGATGAATGGTCCAGAGTCTGTAGTGTGTCCGTACTGTTGCCAAGCTCAATTCCTTCTTGATTACTATGGCAACATTCTGGATACAGTAACACTTCCACAGACATTGGGATGTCGTTACGACACAGGAAGCATAGATATGCTCTCGCTGCTTCAATCAGCTTGCACTGAAACAAAAACAAAGAAATATTGATTAGATTTATTGCTTATAGGTCAATACTGCGGACAATGTAACATGAGTCAAATGTCTCATTTGTAGATCCCAGAGGATGTCATCACAACAAGACTCTTTGGAGACACTACCTTTCTCTTCTTAAAGTTATCTATAAAAACTCTACACAAAGTGTACTGTCATGTATACATCAAATTTAATTGAATCTTGTGCACAGTGCTTTTGTATGATTTTAATTATATGATACGATCTCTTTTTGCCTGAAGCAAGCGCAAGTTGTTGTTGATCGATGACATTAATGACCTCGATTTGATAATAAGCATCCAGTTATTTCCACAGAAAGCAGTATTGCTTTCAGTTATGAACAAAAAAACAACGACTTATAATTAAGTGCCCTCTGCACGGAACAGTGTTTGCCTAGAATACTTTCAAGTTTTCATGAATTTGTTATTGCTTTTGTCCCTATTGTTCAAGTTGGGGAACATACGCTAACACATCTTCTACACAGTTTGCAAAATTTTGCAAATGTTGCAAAACTATTTTGTGCTCAATGCAATAAACATGCATGAAATTGTCAAATGTTTGAGTTGGTCACCAGAGTGGAACACACCCCCCTAGTCTTGGCCTTATCCCCATAAACAAAAATTACAAAAATTCGGAATTGTCCCCTATCCCCAAGAAAATCTGAGCTTTGCCCCTAGCATGGAGAATCAACATGCACCAGTGCCACCAACCATTAATAAAATTCCTGACCTGTACAATATGCAAATATGTCCACATTATCAGCCTCTACCATGTTTGTTTTATGAGCCAGTGCCTAGAGTACATGTACAGTGTACACTGTGCAAGAGCCAATGTGTGTGTTAAAAATAAAAAGAGCCTCTCTATCCCATTACATCAACTATACAGATATTCAGTCATGGTTGTCAAACTCTAGAATAACAGTCTGACCTAAAACAGGATACAAAGACCATATCTATGTTTCCTTAAATGACAACACTGCTTTCCCACAGTGTAGCCTACACATTTATGACTGCATAGCACCGATCCAAAATGGCTGTTATAGGCTGTATACATGGCAATGGAAGGGTCCAATTAACTCTTCAGTAAAGCCGTGAGCTAATATTACCACACTGCGTTTAAGACAAGGTTCGGATGATCTGAGGAAAATGGGCCAGTCCGATAGACCTCATATTAACGACACATGACTGTACACCTAACTGCATCTGCAGTCTGTGGACACTATATACAGGTATCAACTGCAATATTTCAACAAGAAGAGGAAGGTGCCAGGCACAGCAAGACTTTAATGCCTCATTTAAAAATTTTCAATGGCACAGCTGAAACACCAAAAAAGAGAAATTAGCTGATCAGCTGAAAGTTGAATGCCTACATGTATGTATAATTGTTAATAGTGCAGCTACATGTAGGTAATCATTAAACAAACCAATATTAGATATGATCCATATCTCAATTTCACAGCTTGGCAAGAATGTCATCTTTGCAATATACCCAGGCCTGAGACTTCACAGAGGTAAGAGGCAAGTGCCTCCATTGCCCCTGTTCATTGCCTCGGTGCCCCTTGAATGTTCCAATACAAATCTATAATATCCTCATACAGGAGACCTTACCAAGGAAAGAATGCCTTGATGCTCTTGCCCTATCAAAAACAAAGCATCAGGCATGCACACCTTAATAACACAAGCTCACACAGACAGATTGACCAGCTCATTTACCTGACCTCGTTTGGGTCTCATATTTTATAAACAATAATAATAATAACAATAATAATAAAATCTGAGAATATGAACAAAACAGACCAAAACATGCAAGAGAAACATAATCAAGTAAAAATTATAATTGGTAGGGTTCTTCTAAACAAAGCTTTATCTTGCCTTTGGTGTGATTAGATTGATCTTTCTTACTGACATACAGATTATAGAACAAATTCTTCCAAAACCAACACCCTATTTCTTTAAACAAGCCTAAAAATAAACTAACTGAATTAACCAAATCCTTGGTAATGAATGCCCCCACAGTTGAATGAGTAATAGTAACTAAGATCCACTTGAGAGTAGCAGTGAAGTGTGAAACTCACTCTGACTTACATTAGTCATTGCAACGAGACAGATGAGGGTCAGGAATACATGTACAGTATATAATGGAACAATAGATCCAGCTGGATTGTATGGAAGTCAAGGCTATTCAGTTCTCTACTTGCTTTAGGATGATGAATTTCAGAAATAAATTTTATAAGTGGTATGATTCATAACCAATTTTTACTGGTAAATGCTAAACTTGTTGCATGACCTGGACCTGAACATGTATGAGTATATTCGGATTATTAATTGACATACATTAATCTATGTATATTACATACACTGTATAGTGTACATGTCCTGTACAATGTCTTTATTCAGTTATTTAATTAGGCGTAAACGTTAAAAAGTTTTTAAAAAAATGTTTGAAATGTAGGGGGGGGGGGACACATTTACTTCTTGAAAGAGATGCACCCATCTTGAAGATGTACACCAAATATAATTAATGCTAGGGTTATCAGGTAAAAGAGAAGACTTTGGTTTCTTGAAAGTTTAAAATCACTAAAGAAATCAAACTTCTCATGCCCTTGTATGGTTAACTTCTTTTGCCCTTATATGACTTGTTGTGCCCTTGTAATGGTTAACTTGTTGTGCCCATATATGGTCAGCTTCTTATGCCCTTATATGGTCAAGGTCTTGTGCCCTTATATAGTTAACTACTTATGCCCTTATATGGTCAACTTGTTATGGCCTTATATGGTTAACTTCTTATGCCCTTAAAAGATAAACATGTCCAGGTAGAGCATTACATTGGTTGAGTTTTTGCGACCTTGACCAGAAACATGTTTGAGCTTTTATCATTGGTCAAAAACATGTCTGAGCTTCTGTCATAGGTTAAGCCCTTTTGTGTGTTCGTAGGTGGATAAGTTGGCTTTGATAAGTTTGGTTTTAACATGACCGATTTTTCAAACTAACAAACAATGTTAACGGAATTCTTAAAAAAAAAACTTCAAAAACTTAAAACAATACAATCAATAATAATGATCAAGTTAAAAAGGCTGAGTTTCATAATACTTGAAAATAAAATAATGGCTGCATATTTAAATTTTCAAACTGTTTCTGGTTGCCGTCCTGTTTTCGCACAGCTCTTAAAAATTGTTAATGGTTAGTGGATTTTGCGTTAAAAGTTTTTTTGATCGAGGTGGCCAAAACACGTTATTGTAGATCTACATCATTTTACCCTGTATCAAGTTGGAGTATGGTGAAATTATTCAAGTGATGAGCAGTAACTGAAAAAAAAACCCCACAATTTCTTGTTTGTGTTGCAATTAAATAGTTAATTATTAACGTAAAACAATGTATCAAACCTGAAATCAATCCAACAATTAAGCCATGTAAATTAAGCTTATTCCAAGATCCACTGTTGTTTAATTTGAGCTCCCACGGAAAATGTAACATATGTCATAAAATACAAAGCTTAATTTTAATCTTGCAGATCTAACCAGTACATTTTTTTTTCATTGGAGATTCAATAACTGTTTTTATGTTCAGCACTAACTGCTCTAAAAGGTAATTCATGCATCTTTGCATTAAAATGCAGTTTTATTTCAGAAGACTCTATTGCAATGTAAACTAAATAAAATAATTATATTGCACATGAAGCAATCTAAGAATCATGTGTTTTATATATTTTGTTGATTAACAAGTATATTGTTACAATCGTGTAATTATTAAGTTCATGTTCAATTTGATAGTCTAGGCTGCGGCTATGGCTGCCATTGAGCATTAACTGCTCTAAAAGGTAATTCATGCATCTTTGCATTAAAATGCAGTTTTATTTCAGAAGATTCTATTGCAATGTAAACTAAATAAAATAATTATATTGCACATACTTGGAGTGACTGGTTGAATGGCTGTTACAGCTGAAGTCAACGGTAACAGCCATTCAACCAGTCACTCCAAGTATGATTAGAATCTAGGGCTTGCTCTGAATTGGTGGCTATGGCTGTTGCTAAGAGTGTTGCTAAGGGCAGTCTATGCTTCACTGCTGTAGATTATCCAGCTGTAGCCATAGCCATCAGTTTGGATATGGCCTTAAGCACTTGACATTGGATAACGTCTTATTACTGAAAGATTTTCCAAACTGAGATATGGTGGACATTGAT
>CM021534.1:20601207-20625399 GCA_010994315.2 Pisaster ochraceus
TGCACCAAGTCCCCAATTGCAGACCTTGGCCTTTTATGCAAATGAGGATTATGAGAGATCGATAGGTTGCCACCATTGAAATAAGTTGTAGTGAAAATTGCGCCATGAACCGCCTATTCACAATGAAGACATTCAATAATTTCTCAAAAGAGAACAACAAATCCTGGTGCATTTTATGAAATAATTTGTTGTCTTTACTTTGTTTAGTCAGGGTTTCATTGTAACAACAATGTTCTAAAAAACAAACAAACAAAAAGCTCAGAAAAAACAGTTTAAAAAAATACTGTAATGAAGTGATTAATTTGTACCCATTTCTTTGATCTTGCACCGACATAAAATGTAAATATAGGGTATCAGCTGTCCAATGCCCATTATCCAATATTCAACATTTTCTCAAATTCATCATCGATTGGTGATACAGTTACTAACCAAGCTTACACATCAAATTAGATTCAACCATTTTCATCAGAGGTAATAACTTTTACTGAAAAATTGCTGTCACAAAAATCTGCAATTTTAAGACAAACTAGACCGAACTCGCCAAAGCCTCTTTCTGGTTCATTTGAGATTATTTACGCTACTGAGAAATACTTTTCTATGTCATTAAATTTACTATGAAATTGTGAACTGTGTCTAAGAAAAGAAAGCAAACAGAGAATTGTGTCAAAGAAAAGAAAGCAAACAAGACGCATTTTGCCATGAATAATTTGTTCACTGCTGATTATGAATGACTCAATGACTGTACGAGTGATACGAAAGAGGTGCGCTGAAAAATCTGAACTTCATGTGAACCTAACAATTTCCTGAGGCCAATTCTATGGCGTTTTCAAGCGTATAAATGTTAATTCGGCTCCACAACATATTGTCCAGATATAATATTGGGTGTCGTACATGAAAATTGAATTGCAAAATATTCAAAAATCATTCCCTATTAAAGTTCACTCAGCAACACATTTTTTACGGCATTATTTCATGCTCAAGAGTCGTACAATTCCCATACAGTTGCATTGCAAACACTTCTCTACAAGACAATCAGAGCAAACTGATTAAATCGTTGAGTTGTTAATCCACCAGTTCTTTTTTGAACCATCACAACTCACACTCTGTGGTGTTACCACAAACCTTAAGCCTCTCTCATACTTCACACATGAAAGTGAATACAAAGTGAATTGTGTGATGCAAACAGTCTGGTGTGCACTGTTTTCCCATTTGCGTGAAGTTCGAACTGGGATTTACTAGATTGTATTCTTACCATGCAAAGTTTCAAATTCTTCTCAATAAATATCAAAGCAAGAGTGACTTGCCAACTGGAATTACATGAATGGAATCCATCCAGAAGCCAGCTGTATTTTGATTGTGACTTGTTCCACTCTTAAATTTAATTTAAAGCTTTTATTCTGTCCAGTAAAATTGTTACTGTGCGTAGCATGAACTCAAACTATTCAATTGCCAAGAGGTAAATTCAGTGAACCAAAACCTAACTTATGTAGAACATGAAGAACACGATTAATGCAAATCACTTGATGTTTATCTGCCATGGTTGAAATGGGATCAATAACCACAATGACTTAACTTGAAGTAACCCAAAGGGGAGACATTTGCTGGGAATTAATAACAAGTAAAGAGGATGTATTTATTCAGGTACTGTTCCATGAACCACACACACACACAATGCACCCTCACATATGGTGGCTTGTGGGGTCCTGCTTTTGTTGTTTCAAGTGGGGACCAAATTGAACAAAGAATTGGGGTCCATTGTTCCATTGTGTTTTGGACCCCACAAGGACCCATGGGTGTGCTCACAGCTGTGTGTTTGTGTGGACATTCCTTACTCCCTTAGTTCTATACACTTAAGGAAAATCCTATTCCACAACACTGTAAAAAGCACTGTGTGGACATGTGTAAGTCTACATAGTATTTCAAGTCCCTATATTATGTGGACCTCTTTTGTTTGCAGGTCCACACTTCGTATGTAGAGTTAAAACACAAGAGCTAATAAGAGTTATGCATTCCCTTATTAAGTTTAGAAATTTTGAATGAGGATGAAGTACTGCAGTAACATTGTGTTTGTTAATTCCCTAAATCAATTTGATGAAATTATTACGGAACATTGTGGAATAAACTAAACTCATTTGATAAAAATGAACTGTTCTGAAGGAAGGATCACAGGACCAGGCCTGGCATTTCATTTTTGAGAGGGCAAGGCCACTTTTAATTTTGTAAAGGGCATGTTCACCAAGGCCAAGACCAAGGCAACAGAAGGCATGGCCTCTGTGGGTAGCCTCTGTGTAAATTCAAGGCTCCAAAGTCTAATTCAGTTGTGATGTACTCATTTTCCAATAGATAGATTCCTTATAAACGTGGGGCAGGGGGAAACAACAAATCTCTAACCTCACGTTCAAACGGTGTAAAATGCCACTGTCTGACACCCTTCCAGTGGCGTCACATTTAAAATAACATAAGGGTCTGCGCATTTTTGTACAGGAAGTTTTTAGTTCATTCCTGAATTTTGGTGGTATTAAATCAAAAAGAAATGAAATTTTACCTTTTGACCGACGTAAACAAATTTTCTTTGGAATGTACAGTACAGACCCATTTGTTGTTAATGAGCTGTAAAAACTGAATTTGACCTTGGAGACCCTTGTAATGCACCAACAACTGATATCTTATCAGTAAATATATATCCCATCTTTATTTAAAATGGGACCCATCATTTTCTACAGAGTCTTTGTGGCAAACACACACTTCCCATGCAGGGGTTGTCAGTTCTAAATAATGTACACTTTGTATGCACTTCATCATCATTATGGCTGAATATGCACAGCACTCATAAACCAATGAATCCTGGGAGACTTGTGATCCTAACTAAGACATGATGGAGGACCTTCAGCCTTAACCTCATATCATCTTCTTATCTTGTGATCTGATTCCTATTTCCCTTCTTGTCATCATAGAACATGCCACAGGCTACTGGATGAATGTTAAGAATTACCGTTGGAGAGACGAAGGACATTGATTTTTTGGAAGACATCATTCGTCCTCCTTCCTTAATTCTTGAGAAACGCATCTGGCGGCAGATTGCCCACATCACCTTGTAAAACCCTTGCAAGGTGCTACATAATGGAGCTCATAACTCAAAACCGTAGCATCTGTCATAAAAAGCGCAATTAACTTTTAGAGACGTGCGTAAAGCGCTGTAAAAAATGATGACTATTATTATAACAATCATTTCAAACTGCACACTGACATCCATAAAGAGACATGTTGGATGTTATTTTAAGATGTGACATTCCTGGGATAAACCTGATCCTTGTGCCTGACATTGATCCTTCTAGTTAATCAAGACACTTCAAGCATTCAACACATTCAAGAAGCTTGTTGATGACCTTCAAATGTAACTCTACAGAATATTCCACTCAATCACTGTCGGTATGCAATCCAGAAATACTTGACTTTAATCGGGAAGGGGGAGGGGGGTATTTTCACCACATACGGACAACATAATAATTAAAGATGCATCACCAAAATTTGTGCTAAATTGACAAAAACAAAATGTATTTGAGCTACTTTCCCTTTAGTCCAAGTAGTTTCAGGAAACTTTCATTTGAGACATATGAAAAAAAAAGGAAAAAAAGAAAAGAAAAAAGAGGGGATTACAAACAATTAGTTGAAAGAAAATTAATGAGATCCAATTTATGTACAGACAATTTGCATGTTGCATCAGTACAAAAATGTTGTGCATTGTGCCCGGCATACGTAAAATTAGGTTTAGTTTTTTTCATTTTTAAAGCATGCACACAACATTGATGCTTATCATTGATGCTTATGAAAAAATAGTTTAAAAAACAACTTATATATATTTGCTGGGTTTAGATCTCCCGAAATCACTCATTCTTGAAAACTATAGAATTTCAGGCAAAAAAATTTGAATGGAAGTTTTCCACAGTGACCAATTTTATACCATGTAAGTTATGTGCAAATCTGGGAACCTTTATATTTTCACTCTTACCAATGTATTGTTGTGCACATCATTTTTGCTGGTATTCCAGTGAAAATTTGAGCGACTTTAAAAGTGTACCCTGGATTATACTATAATTTAAGAATCTAGGTGGGGGAAAGGTCAAGCCAATTTATTACTTCATTACTCAGTATTAGTTTGGTAATGAGATTAAGTAAAGTACATGAGCCAGTGTATGTTTAACAACAGATTAATTTGAGCAATATGGCATGGTTATAAATTTACTACACAAGCTATTCAAATGTAAATGCCTTCAGTAATTGATTAACATGATGTACTTGTTTAAGTTGATGATGTTGTCGAGTATTTTTGTAGACCTTAATTTATTTACAAAGGTGCAATGAATAAAACAGCAAAAGAAGTTAGCTCATAATTTAACTACTTGATTTCTGTCCCATTAATAATGAACTAATATGTCAATAACCTGAATAAGAGGGAATTTCATTCCAGAATAAAAAATTGCGATTAAAAAGTGTTTGCCTAAAAATACCAGTTTTATTGGGAATAAGGGTGGGGGAATCAGAAGATCTCAAATTGTGGAGATCAGTGTTATCGAAATTGACCTTATCATTAATTGAAATTGAGGTCCTATTCTGAAGGCCCCTTGAAAAAGAGGACATTATCCTTGAGTTTGCGACGATCTTCTTTTTGGGAGTCAAATGTACGCAAAGGAATTAACCCTCAAACTGGTGGAAATGGTCAACGTGCATTGTGCGAATCAAGTTGTGTTCCGTGTCCTGCAAGGGGTAAATAGGGTTAACCTGTATTTTAATTTTTGTTTTCAAAAAAGTTTTCTTTGAGGAAGACTAAAAAAAACAAGAATGGTAAAAATGTTGTGATTGATTTGACCATGACCTTCTGTCCAGGATGAACATCTTAACATAAGTGAACTATTCCAGTGAGAAACGAGGGGACTTATTTGAGGCAAAATTAAGCCAGTTTTTGATTCACTATTAATCAGAAAATTAATGGCCATCGGATAAAGCGCTGAGTTTTGCACTCGGATACTGTTTGTGTAACGTCAAGCTGCAAACTACGCTCCGTGTCTCAAATTAAATAAATTTGGCTTTTCATGAAGCAGGGCTCTTGCCAAGAGTTAATCCAAGCCACTTTGGGAAACTGCAAAGTTGAGTGAATTATCACATTTCCTGCCAACGAGGGCAATGGCTCAAGACATTGCTGCGTTCAGTATCCCTGATAGAGTTATAAATAACTTGCACACAATGGCCACATCATCTAGTGTTGCCTCACCTCTATTATTTTTATGGTTGTCACCAAGGGATTATTAGATTACCAGGTTCTGTAATATGAGGCAAGTCCAGTTTTTAACTCAACACACTCATATGCAAACCAAAACTGTAACATATCCTTAAATATTCTACTCGTGGTTTGTTAAATCTCAAAGTATTCCGTCCCAACTTCAGAATTGTCTCAACTGTAGTTCAAAGTATCAGGCCTGGAACACATCAAGGGGCACCAAGGCAATAACCAGGGTCATGGAGGCAATTGCCCCATTGCCTCTGTCAAGTATACGGCCTGTACATAATAATCTTATAATCAAAAGGTTTGGGGGTTGAGCAAACCATGCTGGGTGATTCAACCCAAATACCCTTAGCAGCATTAGGATTAAAGGGGTACTGTCATTAAAGAGATTGAAAAGGACAACTCTTTCTAGGTACATGCCAGGCCTGGAATTACACCAAGGTCATCAACGGCTGCCATGACCTCCATCACCCTAGTCTTGGACTCCGTGCCCCCTTAAAGGTTATCAAAAGATGCAGGCTTTGCCCTAGCTCAAAGATGAAGTCTTAGGCCTCACAAAACAGGTGTAAGCATGTGTGCATAACATTTCAATATCAATGAAATGAATTTTAAAACCCCCACAATAAACACAAAAACCATAAATCTCCTGTGCATCCATGCCAACTGAGCTTAAACACTTGTAGTTTTAGATGACAATTTGGAAATTTCAAATCAACACAATGTCAAATTTTTCTAAAACATTGCTAACTGTACACGTTCAAGATGTTTTTTTCCCAACACTACCTGTATTTGAAGCAATGATTCCAATGGTCTGAATGCTTGTTTTCTATGTTGTACATGTTTGTGTGGAACTATAACTGCAATGTACTACCAGTCTACTGAGGGTCAGGTTGGCTCAGTAGTTTCTTTCCCTGCCTTCCACCTCTGCGGATCCCTGTTCCACCTCAGACAGGAGCCTTGCATGTGGTTTGGGTTTTCAGTCCCCCTACCTGTTTGCGTGAGTTTTCCCCCATTCTCACATCTAAATCTGAATATGTTTTCTCAGATTCCTAGTCATCCTGTTATTGGCTATAATTTAGCTGTTGGATGTGTAATAAAATAAATAAATACTGCTCCAAAGCTCAACAACTTGGAGACATCAACTCTGAATTGTTATCGCTAATTCATTGTAATTCAGTATTCACACTATCCATGTATAAACAAACAGGCATGATCAACTCCAATGGTCTGGGTCCTATGACAATACAGTCATTTCAGCTTCAATAAAAAGTAGATTAGGTTAAAGGTCAAGCTCATTATGACCGTCTGCACAAAAGTAAATATGATCAATTGTTTGGTTGGCCCGCATTGTTCTGTTTGTTGAGCATCCAGCATGAATGTGTCTGCCAATAATTGCTTTTAAGTTGTATGTCTGATTGTTGAACCTTGAATTTGAAAAAGACAGCTGCAGTTATTGGACAGGGCATACCCCTGGTTACCAGGGTTCCAATTTGGTGGGAAAATCCACAATACCACAGGGGTTGTAGCTCAAAATTTTCACAGGACCTGAAATTGTTTTACAAGACCAAACAATATGAGGATTTTTTGTACACAGTTTAACATATCAACTGTTATAATTTGGACCAGCAATAAGACAAGAATTATCTCATTTTTCTCATATTGGTATTACATCAATTCTCAACAGAATTGAAAGATATTTATCAGATTTGAAGTCAACATGTGGACATAAATTTTGTATAAATTTTATTTTAATATACAGTGAGGTATTATTATTCAATTGAAAAAATAAAAGAGTGCCAGACTTGTCCAGTCATGACTTTACTTTAATTTCATTGAAGCTCTGCCAAACATTTCTAGTCAGTAATGTTTCCGTCATTGTACGAGTTGTAAGTTTAGTGCAGTTCCATAGTTAAATCCAACTTGAAGCTAAACTAATGTATTGTTAGCTAAACTGGTTGCCATAAAAATGGGAACCAGGTGGGAGTTTCCCTGTGTTATTCTCTAAGGGGAAGGTTTTTCACTTGGTTTATTGCCCACTCTCAAATAGTGACATACATGTACACACTGCTGTTTGCAACTTGTCAAGTGGTAATGTATACAGGGCCCAATGGAGACCAATTTTAATGGCCACACCCTGGGAAAAAATGTAATAAATAAATGAATTAATGTATGTAGGGAAATTCCTCACTCACATGGATCATACATGAACAAGTAGGAATCAAAAGTCTGGTTTTGGAATGATTTTCAAGATTTTATTAGATAAGATTATCCGTGTATTGTCAATAATCGTGTCATTATAAAGTCTCAAGTACCATGAAGCAAACCAGACGTGTCTCAGGTCAATGTAACAGTGGAATTGCCATTTACATAATAGGTTAAAATGACAGTTCTTGCAAAGTGGAGAGGTACTGTCTTCAAAACCAATGACAAGTGTACTACAACTCTAAAAGTTGATAGAAGAAATCCTAAAGCCAAATGTTATGCACATTGTGTACATCAGTAGAGTACTACATCCCATGTATGATGTGCTAATTTAGATATAATGAATCATTAAGAATGTACCCAAAAGTGACCTCATAAATTAATAAGGTTACTTCCTGAGACTCATTTCCCTAAAGATAGTATCATTGTGTCAATTAGCAATAGTCAAATCAGGTGCCCGATGGTTCTATTTCCAGTAGATATAGATTTCCATTTCACAGGACCCATGATTAATGTCAGGGATTTAAAACTCTGATAGATTTACTCCAATGTACCACACTGCACATATCCAGTTCATACTTAACATGAATTGCCGAAGTGAAGAAAATTTGCTCTACAGCATAATGGGAAAAGAGTAAATTTATTGTTTGCACCGAGAAAATGCGCTGACGCGTTTGTAACTCTTTCATGGGTAGTAACAAAACTGGACTTGTACTCGAACTATATCTTAAATGTCACAAAAGCCCAATTAGTGCAATCTTGTACAAGAAGCTATAGACAATGTGCCCCATGACATTCACAAAAGATCCACAGAGGCCGGACTGACTTCCTGCAGGCACAATTTGTAGACAGCTCAAGGGAGATTGCAATGGTATGATTGTCATCAATTTCTTATATAAAAAAAGTAGGCACATCTCAAGACTGAAATAGTTGGATGGTTATCATGTGAAAATCTTGCTAACAATTTTTAGTTATTTTTTCAATTTCAACAACGCCCTGGAATAAATAGGTCCATTTTAGATAAGGTGACATGATGTATAAATTGTGCCTACCCTTGCCACATTTGCTGGAGTACAGTGGTGTCGTTTACTTTCAGCATATGGAGATGGACAATGCTCTCCTTCAACACGCCCCTTGGCCGAGTGCTCAGGTTTACGCCCCTCAAGGATTAGCATCCCTAGGTCAACGAAGAGGTCACTTGGCTCTGGTCTTGGATCCTCAGCATCCATGCAAAGATCCTCCTGGGTGGGGCTCATTAGCCCCGCCCCTGCAGGGCTCATTAGCCCCGCCCCTGCAATCATAGTCTGTGGCTGCTGATGATAATCAGCTGTTAAAAACAAATGGAAAAACGAATCGGGATTAAATTGTTAGCTTGAACCAATTTGCTTTCTTGCTTATGATTTGAGAAAAAGTGCTGTATTTGACCACCCTTTATAGTTAAAAAAAATTTACCCTGAGAATTATGACTTTGGTCGTAAAATGAATGAAAAATGGCAGATGGATACAGCACTAACACAGCACATGTATGTCACAGTGGTAATTTATGTACCTTCATCAATACGCTAGACTTAAATGGGGCATAAGCAAAAAAAGGAGGGCTGCACATTGCAAAATATTCTTGCGGCAGTATTGATCAGTACACAAGCCTCTTGCAAAGTACAGTTACATGCATATTATAACCTTCTAAACACCCTACCATTTAACCAATGTAGTTTGCAGGACAGGTTCATGTAAACTGGCTAGCCACCTACAGCCTGTACCATCCAGTGTATCATCAGCATAGTATGCATCACTTATACTGGGATCCACAGTGAATGAAGATCAGCTGTACTGCTAGCTGTCAGAGAACTGCTGGACTACACTAGACATCATCTAGTCCTTTCACTTAACCTCTGAATGGCAATCATTCATGGCCAAACTGAGACACACAAACCCAGGGGTTCATTTAAATGGCAGATGATTACAGATGGCAAATGAGTGTCTCTGACTCCCCACATTTCTGCTCAATTGTTTATATTTTATATCTTCCTATATAATCAGAATGAGGTGTGTATTTCATTGACATGAATACTTTATCAAAGACTTGTGCAAGTTTAATAATAACAGCACAAAATTATAAAGTGCACCATGTACATGTACTTATGGTACCACGGTACTACACACAGTGACTAGACAAGCACAATACAGTAATGAATGGGCCATAACTCACGATACTGTTTACATCTGGAACCTGTATAGAAATCTTTGTTTACATACATGCCTGGGAGAGTCTAGTTATTTCTAACTATATACTGGCAGATGCGTGAATTCAAATTTCATTTAGCATAAATAAATGTTTCAAAAATTATAAACATCTACTAGATTTCATTATATTACATGTCTCTTATAAATAATAAATAATTTACATGACCATCATAATCATGTCCAAGGGGCTGCTATGAGAATATAAATCTTGCAAAGATTTTTAAAAATGTTGCAGAGGTTTTTAAATGCCTCTTTGTGTAGACAGAGACATTGCATGGGTAGTATGGAAGCCATTTGGAGTACTTTACTGACATGACATTAGAATGTTAGAGTTCAAGAACTGCTATTCCCTTCACAAGTGGGTACATGTAATTTAGTAGGATTTTAATCTTGTCCCACGATAGCTACTTAGGGTTATGTTTCGATCTTAAATCCCATGGCAGAAGGAAAGACAAGAATTGTTCCCAATTATAGATTTAATGCAGACTAAGGCCTTGGCTTCATGAAGCCATTGAATACAGGACCTTGTTTTATATAAATTGCCTCCAATCACAAGCCAGGGCTCGATTCCACAAATCACTAAGACTTCTCTTGAATATGAGTTGTTAATATTGCCATAGTGATTTATATTGTGACATCACATCATTGCTTAGCAATTAAGATTGATACACTATTAAAATCAACCAACTCAATTCTACATTGCATCGTGCGCCTCCCGCGCGCATCTCTGGGACTGTCTGACAAGATAAACTTTCATGTATTGCTTATAAGCTTAATCCACCGATAATTCAGTCAATTACAATGTTGTAAAGGGCACTTTCACTAAAGATTACAGGGTAATCAAAGGTATGAGGAGAAGCAACAAACATCCTCTTTGTACATTTCTCAGGCAATGGGTTGAGATTGATACGCAGGATCCACATGGAGTTTTCTACCATTTTCATTGTTCTGTCATAGAAAGAAAAGGTTGGAATACCCGACAGTTTTCTCACTACTCACTGTGTCAGTACGAGACTCATACATTAGCATCTTCATTTCTGCAAATTTAATCACCCTTACTGGTCAAGCAAAGTGACATGCAAGACTTTATCTGAAGAATCAATGTTTTGCAATAAAGGCTCAGTAAACACCTCTTCAGTTGACCAAGTTTGGGGGTGGGGCTTGCACCATACCATGAAGGTACAGGCAAAGCAAACACATATCCTCTTTAGTTCACCATGTTTGGGGTGGGGCGTGGAAGGTACAGGCCAAGCAAACACATATCCTCTTTAGTTCACCATGTTTGGGGTGGGGCATGCATGTCTGTACACTACATTAACACCATACAATAAAGGAATTTCCTTCCTCCATGACCAGACACAATGAAGATTCCACTTTACATAAAATGGCTCTTGTTCAACATAAATGTAACGTTATCGAGGTTTTTAATTGCACAAGTGTGTAAGCCTAGGGTACAACCAGAATTTGTTTCTCTAGGAGTGGTAATCTGTGGGGTACATTCGTATAATAATAACTCTAATAATACTGAGACTGAATCTTGGAACCTCATAGACTCGCCTCGCCCCTTTGATAAATCAGCTGTAACAATCACATCACCTGTAACACCCCCCAGACTGTATCAAGCCCTATGATCTCTGCATCATCATTACCATAACATGTACTTAGCCAGTATCATTATTGAACCAATGCACAATAAACAAGGTCAGATTCAGTTGATCAATGAATAGGCCTACATGTAGTGTAAACCACTGGTTGACCTTATTTGCATACAGTGATATTATTTATGCATGATGTACCTAGTTAATTGACCTAACACATCCAGTACTGCCATCAGTAACCACCACACTGTATACATGTACAGTACATGTAGTTCTCTCCCTTAGCAGGAAGCTTGGCCTGCCCATGAATTCCATAGTTATGACAATGTGGTTGTGGTGCTATTGCAGATAAAATCAAACAAGGATGTGCTTCTTTTCTGTCCTTCCTTCATACTTATTCTCAAAATAAGAAAACCATACGTCAAGAATGATTTCCCCCCTCCATTTAAATGCAATTGAGGAATCAAGAATCATTTGACTCCATTAACCAAGGAAACCTTGGCATCTTGGTAAATTTATTTATGTTACAAATCTGACTCTGCAGATGATCGGAGAACTAAACCCATGGCTTGGTAGCTTCCAGGACCCTTCCAGAGTAGACCATGCTGAAATAGGGCAGTAGACCTGTATCACAGTGCCCACCATCGTGTTTCTCAGTCTTCTATAAAAATCAGCGTGACCAGACTGTGGTTGGAAGGAAAAATAGTCTGGCACCCTTCCATGAAATGAAAATTAGATTTATTTTGCTATTTGGTATTCAGGGAGCCTGAGAAATATTGCAGCAGTGTGATAAAAAGGCCTAATCCAGATCTACTACCAGTAATGTATAATACAAGATTTCTAAATAATTGGTTAACAGGAACTTTGTAAAACCCTAGAAAGTAAAACTCAATTCTAGGCCATAACGCTCAACTGAATAAAGGTTTCATACAGTACATGTATATGAAGTACATACTTAATAGCTATAAAGCTAATAAATAATGTGGCATGTTTGTCAGGCACAGTAGCCTTATACAGTGCTCAATGTAGCTGTAATGTAAACACATCCTCTCTTGTGATGTGTGCTAACATATGTACACAGCATGCATTATAACTGATTAATCAGAGAGCGTGAAACCATGAATTCTAGTAATGCAGCTTCCTGATTAAATAGCTTGTGAATCCTACCATAAGATCTAGACCAAGTTTGAATGAGTCAAGCACTACATGTATCTGTCACCCTCTGGGCTTTGTAATCATGGGGGATTTATAACCTGGGGGTACTCAATCCCATACCAAGGATGTCATCATCATCTACACCGGACGTTTTGATCTTTGTGGACAAAGTTCTCGGCACTAAGTTGCAAATTGTATCTATTTGACCCAAACAAAATATTTGATCAGCATGACAACATTCGCAGGGTTAGTCCTAGGTACATGTACGTGTACGTGTCTGTGCTGGTAATTCTTCCCATGTACGTAACTGTGTGACACTGGTATCTGAGCTTATCATTATACAGCTCCCAGCTTCAAGGAGGACCCTCCTTGCATTGTTCATATCAACAAGTATCTCAGCCGATGAGCTCATAATTGGCACCCCCCCACTTCACCATTCATCCTCTTCCATCCCACAGCTACATTGTGCAATGTATTTCTGATATCACTTCCAAATCTACACACAAAATGCCTACATTGTATAATATGAAATGATTAAGGTTAAGTGTTAGTGTAACTGTTTGTTGTAAAGTTGATGATGAACTCACAGTTGAGTGTAATTATTCGCTGTATATTTGATGGTAAAATAAAAGTTGTCACTGTGTAGCCAGCCATCTTGGGTTCCTCTCATGCCTGTGTCCATGTCACCCAAACTGACACTGACAGTTACTCTGATCCCTTTTTAATGTAACAATACTTTAATATGTACTGCATGCAGGGACTACTTAGACCTAAGTCTATCTGCAGCGTGAAAATGAAATGAATAAAAGCAAACAAGGAAAAGAAAAAATACAAACATGAAACAAAAATGAAACATGTTGGAGAAGGTTAATTGATCAGGAAATGTACACATTTAAGTATCTTGTCTATGCCACTTGTTGCCATGACAACAAAACACAAATTACACCCTGAGATGCTCGCTAAACTCAAAAGGAAACATCAACCCCTGCTGTCGCTGTCCCTATCTTTACATGGTGTAATATCAAGAGTACAATAGAAGTTTGTTTGCCCAAGTGGTCTTTTTTATAATTCCACTGTGTTTCAAATTCTCAACAAAATGGACTTCAAGACCTTCAGAGAATACAGCTCTCAAGTGATGGACAAAGTCAACAAAAAGTTTATTTCTTCTTTCTATCCAAAAATGTATTCCTTGATGAATGTGTTTTTACCAACCT
The DNA here is from genome assembly GCA_010994315.2 of Pisaster ochraceus. Taxonomy (NCBI): domain Eukaryota; kingdom Metazoa; phylum Echinodermata; class Asteroidea; order Forcipulatida; family Asteriidae; genus Pisaster; species Pisaster ochraceus. Next base: position 20,614,902 of record CM021534.1, read on the forward strand.
TTGAAATCTGACCATGTAAGTGCCATTTATAGTGTTTATTTCTTAGTAGTGTCAAGCTGTCATTGAGTTTGTGTGCAATACAGCGTAAAAGGCAATCAGCAACTGCTGTGCTGTGCAGCATGGGTCATAACACTTATTAATGCTGATTAATGAATGGTGATTAAATACATATTCAGAAGCTTGATGATCATTTATTGAAGTACCCATTCAACATCACACTGATATACCACGCAAACACTTTGACTGTTCTGATAAATTTACGAAATGTACAATTATGTCCTTAGAACAGGTTTTTCAACTGTACGGCTTATGCAGCAATTTGATTTCTAGCATCTATATGTAAGGACCCTTTACACTACATGAAGTCCAGTCATGAGTCCGTGTTTCTATCAGAGTATTACAACAAAATGCCTGCAAAGAGCAGAAATTTGTGCGAAGTATTCCAATTTGGGTAACAATGTTGCATTTGTTATCCAAAACTACAACTAAATTCAGTGTAAATAAATGGGGAGGGGGGAACATAATAAACAAAATATAATGGGAAAATTTATCATAATTCTCCTGCAAAGAGAACCTAAATATTGATTCAATCACCAAACAATTCTGCAAAAAAATGTGTGATCATGTCTCACTTAGTTCACTTCACAGGAAAAATTCATGTGAAATTCACATGTTTTATTACTTGATGTTTGAAAAGTAATACAAAAAGAAAGTAAACAAAAAGCATAAACCACCCAAAGAACCTTTCCCTAGGCCTATTAATGTTGCATGTTGCAACACAGAAAAACTCAAGAACTAAAGTCACAAGGAAGTAGGTGTACATTTTGATTGTTAAAAAAAAACAATTGGTCAAAAAATGGATGGTCAAGGCTTGGCATGCCATAGCATACCGAAACCTCAAAGTTTCACTGGCCTCTGAATCATAGCTGGGAGTGGTACACTTCCTGCATACTCCTGCAACAAAGGCTAACCATTCCAACAGGTATGGGGTTTGGGGTCCACCCAACCATGTCAAAACACACAACCTCACAGGAATTTCTCCAGCCATTACAAGTATCTCATGAATATTCATCACCTATAATACATTGAATAATACTTCAACTTAAAGTGAATAACTGTACACATGACCTTTGCTCCACCATGAATATTAAAATTTTATTTAGTATTTTATAAGAAACAACTTGAAATGAGTATTCATGATAGCATTATAAATGCAAAAAAATAGTTAGTGGTCTGACATTTCGACCATAGCAGAGTCTTTCTCAAAGGCTAAGTAAATGACAACACAACACACATAAACAGGTATGATATAGCATTATCTAAGATAACACACCTGTACTATGACAATCAATACCATAATAGGACAGTCGCATGTTATGCATCTGACTCATGTTGATTGCCAAGTGATGGGATTAGGTTTTTTAATGTGATTTTCCAACTGGTTGCAAATAAAAAAACAGGATTACATGTGAAGGTTTTGTTGTGCTTAATCTTTTATCTGGAGGATTGAGGCAGCAGGTCGGAGTAAATCAATATGCAGATGGTGGAAAACTTATTAACTAACAATCACGACAAAATGACTTTTTGATATGCTCCAAATTCTAACAAGACTTATTTGTGGATTTTCATGCTTTATTTATTCTACAAGTCAAAGAGACAAGTCCTGATCTTACAAGTTTTATAAAGATCCAGAGTTGATTGATTTACCACAACTGGTCAAACTATAATCAGTCATCATTACAAGGTTATTGCAAGGGACAAATTAAATTTGATCATTTGTTGCTGTCAGAACCCCAGGCTCAATCTTCATTAAATGCAGTATCAGAGGAGACATGAGAGCCTTAGACAGGGCAATGTTTCTACTAGCATGTGGCCTAAATCATCCCAGATCCTCTACTCCTATGTCACGGGACACCAAATTGTTTGGACTTTTAAGATAAGACTGTAATGCCTGAACCTGTGATAAGCTGGCCCCAGTCCTTCTGAATCCTTCATTTTGCCAATTGGATCGGAGGGGGGTAGGGTCAGGCCTGGGTGGGGTGGAAGGGATATCGTGCAATCATTTGCAATCTCAATTTGGGTAGACTCCGTTTTCAAAAAGGTTGAATATCGTTTTTTGAAAAAAGAAAACACTTACACTGTTGAAATACTCTTTATCACTCTACTAGCACTGAAAACATTTAACATTTTACGAGCACTTTCAATTGTAAAGGGTGATTAGTTTTAAATCCAAGGTGTTACAATTTAGGAAGTTTACAGACACTGTGTGCATCAACAGAAGAACAAAAACTACAGCCTACAGAGGTGGACACATGTATGTAATCTTTTTATTTTCTCCCTTTGGTAATTGTTTTACTTCTTTCACCAACATTTGAGGAAAAATCCTGAAATGAGGAGAAATCCTGGGAAACCATGCCTGGTTTAATAAAAAAATAATAAATAAATCAAAAGTTGATGTGCCGTACACAGTAGTAACATGAGTTTTATTTACCATTTGAAGGGGAATCTATTTGATGGGACTATCTCACTTTCAGTTTTCAGGCTTAGTCTTAGTTACTAAATGAGTAGTCCAAGTAACTGGACCCAACAATGTTTTTTAGTCATTTGGTTCGGACAATATCTGGCATACATGTACTAGGCTACATGTACATACGACAGATAATGTTGTAATGTAAAAATACGCATTGTTGTTGGGTCCAGTAACTCAGACTACTCTTTAAGGTTGTAAGAAGGGGGGGGGGTTCCATTTTTGCCTGAAATTTTGTTTTACGAATGTCTTCATGTATTAGGAAATTGTTTAACTGAAGCCTCAAAACAAACTGTTCTTACTAATGTTATAAGAAGTTTTCTCAATTGTCATTAAACTGTGGATGATATGGGTGACAAGTGAAGTAAATGTTTACTGTCTTTCAAATACTTAAAAAATGTCTAATGAATTCCCAACTACAATCATTTAAAATATATTTATACCAATAACAAGGATATTTTAGGCAATCACATATATGACATCATCATTATGTAGCAATTCAATTGACTAAATTAGTTTTTCCACAATTCTGAAGTCATTTCCTTAACGTTTTAAAAGCAGGATGTTCTGGATATCCTGACAAATTTACACAATGTTGTATTTGTATCCAAAGAAAATGTTAAATGAAAATGCAAAACATTTAACTTTCCATGCCTAAAATGAACATATGTTTTTTTCCAGACTAGAGTGAAAATGTAACTAGATGACGAAACGGGCTCAGTCAAAGAATCTCAAATATCAGGCGATCACAACGCCAAGTGTGCCAGTAACATCAACATAAATGTCGGTGGGGGAAACATAAGTCGGTTTTCAGCAACACTTACCCACAGCAGACTTCATGTTTCATCCGTTTCTTTCCCCTAAACGATACCTTTTCTTGATAAATAATCTCTATACACCATTTAACCCATGTCTAAGACAACATACACCTCATTTTGTCAAAGTTTATGCCTGATTTAGGTGGGCAATATGCTCACTTTGGAACTATTTCATCAGCCATCCGAATTTGTCAACTCTGCTGTACGTTGTTAACGTTGTCTGCCACGAATTCTTGTGTGGATATTTTTCGCTCGATCTCCGTGTTGTTATTGACTGACTGCCTATGAACACGTCACGTGATTAACAGCTGGTAGGGTTAAAGGCCAAAGTTCAAGGTAATACAATAAATTACCCAATCACGGCCGTGTCGTCTGCTATTTTTAGTTGACGTGTCCAACTGCAAGGAATAGAACTTAGAAGGCGCAGGGGTAAACATGGAATGAAAACGTTGCATTTTATAAACATTGCAGGAAATGCATCCATCAGTCTGCATCAGAAATCCATGTTATAGAAAAGATAACGCCGCGAAGATTAGATTTGTACACAGTAGTAGTGGTAGCATAGCACTACTGACAATATTTGTAAAAAATAATTCATGGTAAATGGGCCACCAGTGCAGTGTGTCCGACCTTGTTTATACTAATTACTAGGGTGTGACACCAGGCTTTCTGCTTGTTCCCACCCATACACTCTAGCTTTGATGAGATGTAAAACAAAGAGCCATTCCAACCGCTTTATCCATGATTTTATTATAGCATGGAGGTCAAAATAGACCTCCACGATTATAGCTAGTTTTACTATTTACAGTTACTTCTGCTTTATCCATGCACTGCATCTCTTTGAAACTCCTTGCCTGATGCATCTTTTCCTCCATCCTACAATCTATTCCTACCTTCAGCTCACCCAAGTCAGATTGTTCTCTTTTTGGTAGTCCCTCAGTTTAGGGGGAAACTTTCAACAAGTAACATATCCTACTTATAAACGAAAAAGCTACTTTGTAAAAATGGGGGGGGGATGGATGTACTTTGTTAAAATGAAGAAAACAAAACTTTGTTAAACATAAAAATATAAACAAATCAGTTCACAGCTCTTGAGTTTTACATTCCAGTTTCAACCAATTTGGCCCAATGACATTACTGAAACTTAGCAACCAAGATGTTTCAAAACTTGATAGAATGATATTTTGTGAGCAAACTATTTTTTCAAGCAATATGTTACTTTGTGAAAACTGCGATGATATAATCAAGGATTTGATAGATAAGATCAGTTTATGGCTCAGAACTGTTGAAAAAATAACATCAGATGTTTTACGTGGTTTCAAGAAGATTAAAATATGAACTTTACAAAAATCCATAATAAAAGTAATTAATCAAGATGAATTACACCAACAAAACTTGCCACAAAAACACATTTAATATTCTTCCATTTTTAATAAGTGTAAGTCACCCATAGTAAAATGACTACAAATAAGACACAATTTTTATCTTTGTACAAGAAAGTTTACTACAACTTATTAAAATATTAAAACAACTTTAAGATAACGGCAGAACTGCAGCTTCATTATTATGTTCAATCTGTAGATTTTAACAACCAAACTTCAAGTCTCATCTTTGAAAAACAAACTGTGCTAAGTAATGGCATAATTTTAACAGAAAAATATCACTAACTGAAAGAACATGATGGGTTTAGGTGGAAGTCAAGAGGGATTATCATTTGTGACATCACAATATCAATATGGCTGAATATAACTGATCAAGTAGAGATCCCGTTTGGTCTACTCAAGCTGTTGGATTTGTCTAGTCTAAACCAGAAATGGAATTACACTGAGGCCATGGCATCTGTTGCCCGAATCTTGACCTTGGTGCCCCTTTAAAAGTTTCCCCATAGACTTTAAGATATTCCAATTGAAGTGCCCTGTGGAATATGAAAATGACCTTGCCCTCTCCAAGATGAAATCCCAGGCCCTGGTAAGCACATCGGTTGGGAAACTCTTAAAGTGAGCAATGTACAAAATCTTATGAGACTTCTTCCAAAGTTAATGTGCATTCCTCTACAATACATAAGCAGTCCCATCAGTGACTGAAGTCACCAATGGATCAGTCCAGGAAAAAAACCCAAAACAAACAAACCCAAAACAAACAAACCCAAACCAGCTGGACAGTCCCTTTCATCAGCATCTGATCTTGTCAAGACTCGTCAACCATTGGATCCCTGGCTATTTGAATATGCAAGATTTAGACCTACACACGCACCAACCGTCTTTCATGTAATACATTAATTCACTCCAGTTTGCAAAATAAAATAACAAAGTGCCAGGACTGCAAGACTTTATTTACATTTTGTTTTTCAATTTCCAATGGCACAGTTGAGAATTCCCAAACAGGGAAATTGGTTGCTTCAGCTAAAAAGTTGCATTTCTGTACATTTTAGACCCTATAGCAATGTACATTTTGCAAAGTCAACTCAACAAATGAAATAAATTACAGGTTCAATTAGGTCTCGCCAAGACAGGATGCAGACAGGGGATTGTCTAGACCTCAAACAAGACATGGAGGGTTGGAAATGGTCTTCAATTGGGCCGACAAACTATGACACTATCAAAATGAATAAACACAACGTCTCAGGTGACTACAATCTACTGTCTGGGTCAAATATGAACAGGTCCACAGCTTTCTCATCTTAGAATTGTGACCTTTGGTGACCTTTCAGTTTCCCCATTCTAAAGCCTTGACAAATTCCTCTTCTGTAAATGACAACATCTTAGCTGCTTCAATGTGCATCTGAAACACAAACAAAAGCATATTAAGAAGTGGAGAGTTCCTTTAAAAATGAAGCTATAGATTGGTAAATACTCAACAAATGAAAGACCATAAAAACTTACTTGGAGAGGAGCACTGCAGCTGTTGATAGTATAAACTTTATGAGAAAGGATTCCCTTCGAAGTAACATGGTTTGGATAATTTTTTCAACCAAAAACATTTTTTGAGAACATCTAAGAAACGATTCATCCATGAATGGTTTATCAGGTTTCTGAGGGCTGGTGTCCATTCACGAATGCTGCGGCCGAACATGGATGAATTTTATGTTCTTGTGAAAATACCGTAAACATTTTTTTCTGTTTTCTCAGCAAGTAGACTCTGTATTCAGCTGAAACTTCCACATGTGACTTTTACTGTATCTTTATTAAGAATTATGCTGACAAAAACCAACCTATGACCCTACCTTTTACAAACAAGGCCTGATACTTCATTCTTATATGATCTTCATTCATATTAATCTGGAGGTCAGGGGTTCAAATCTAGCTCTGTCAATTTTTATTTGTTCAACTCCAAAATATTAAAAATTTACTCAGTCAGTTTCTCTTGTGGTTTATTACTAAATATTTGAAATAAAAAGTGGCATCCCCTTAAGGTGATCCCTCTGCTACCGCTTCCCAGGTTGTGTCGTAAACTTGGGTGTGATCCCCGGCTATACAGCAGTTACAGGCTTGTGACTGGCACCCCGAACAAAGATATTGACAAAATAGGGAGACTTCCAACATTAGGGCTAGATAGCTCAGTTGGTAGAGAGCTGGCCTGTTAATTCGGTTCCAGTTTCAACTCCCACTCTCAATAATTATTCTTTGTTCAACCCAAAATCAATTTGTTTAATTACCAGGGTAACTAACAAATGAGAAGACATGCGCTATAAAGCCTGCTTCCATGAAGAAATCCCCCATCATCCTTCCCTTCATTTTCTTCCTGCTTGCCAGTTTTTACCTTCTGTCTCTTCAAGACATCAATGAGCTTCAGCTGCTTCTTGAAACCAGTCATCAGCTCATTCTTCTGTTTCTCAAGGCGTCTATTCTCTGCAAGAAGTTGATCAATTCTCTTCCTCTCTTGGTCTGTGGACTCCTAGATCAAAATACCAAAGAAATAAATTATGCAACATCAGTCGAAACATTTTCAAATCATTCCTTAAAAATCAAACAACTCTTGCATGAACGAAGAAGATTTAATGAGAGCAGAATTTGAACCTGCGACCTCCGGATTTGTCAATAGCTATGTTTGGGGGCACCAGTCAGAAGTGACAGGAACTTGTGCTGCCAAATACTGGGATCATGCCAAGGTAATTATACAGCCTGGGAAGTGGCAGTAATGAGTTCACCATGATGGGGTGCAACATTTTCTTAAAGGTAGGGTTGTACTATGATAATGACCCAAAAAGAAATTGTGTAATTTTCATCTGAAAACCTAAGGACGGTAATGGCAGTAAGCATCCTGCCAAAGTTCTGAAGTGCCCCAGTTGAGTAGAAATCAATAATGTATGTCAACAAATTTGAATCTCCAAAGATCACCTTCAGACAACTTTTTGAAGTATGTGTGGTGTCCGTTTGAATGCTGCCCTCACTAAAGCCAGAGATGTGGTTGATACCTGCCAAATGTGGATAGATTCGACGTTCTTGATGAAAATACAGTGAAATTTTTTTGCTGTTTTCTCAACAAGTAGACACTGAACCTTTCACAGGTGACTTTTATTGTATCTTTCTTGAAAATTGTGCCTACAAATCAGTGTTATTCGTTGACAAACAACACATGATGACCTTACTTTGAAGATCAAACACACTGTATCAACAACAATAGCTACTATACAACACCACTGTTTGAAACGACAGCAAGATCATATCTCACGAAAACTGTCTTGATTGACACTCAAACCAAATGCTTTGAGATACAACCCCTTTACTTGAAGCCTCTGTAGTGCAAGATACGATGTTTCAACAAAATCAAGAGACGATGTTCTTGCACTGACGTGACAAAATACTGATTGAGTGACTTTTTGAGTGAAGTTTAGCATCAACATGCACAAAACTTGACATGATGGAAAAAAAGAAGTAATATTCAAGAAGATGAGTCTTCATGACAATTAAATCAACAATGAACTGTTTCGATTTGTTCGAAACCCCCACACCATCATTGAATTTAAAAATATTTTGGTATTTTTCAATTTTTATTTTAAAGATTAGATGACATAAATAAGACTTTGCTTTTACCCTCGATGAAGTCCTGGCCTTTTGAAGTTCAGCCTTGTAGCGATCTGCCTCTTCCAAAGCTCTGTTCAGTCGTACTTCTACTGCGCCTTGAGTCGTTGCTGATTGCTTCTGGTTACGCTTCAATGCATCCACTTCCTGATGTGAAGAGATGTAGTCAACCATTACAAGTGACGACTTACATTATTATTATTCTGAAACAATTTAGTAAAGACATCCAAAGGACCATACATATATTTTATAATTAACATTACTATTCCTCATACATATTCATGATTGTGAGCCAAATTCTCACTGGTCCATTCACCACCACGTGCCATACTCTATTTATTTTAGTTTAACATAGTTTATGACCATGAAAATCATATATGTTGTTGCGATTATAATACTTGGTGATAACAAATATGAAGGTAAAATCAATTCAACAATATAACAAAGTAAACCCGAGATCACCTCGGATCACAAAACTTGTTTTGGATGCGCGATGATAATCGCCAGATGCTGTGATTGCAACGTGAAGCCTTTTCATTGCAGTCTAGGGTTGTTGAGGCGTCAGCGTCCTCTATAAGCTGCGCCATACGTCAATTTTACGCTCGTTTGACCATCCTGAATCCGTGAAAGGGATTTCTAAAGAGTTATGAGCAAATACGCATCCTTGTCCAGAGTATTAATTGTATTTCAATAATAACTCACAAATTATTTTTGTATTTTTAAAACAGCTTAAACTAATTTAAAAAAAATTGTAATTTGTAATTGTATTTTTGCTGTTCAGATTTTGTTATAAGATATAATTTAAAACAAAGATTTGGTTTCAGAAAATGTGTGTTTCTTTGTTTTACGTGTTTTCTCATGTTGATACGTGCGAAGCTTGCACAGTCTATTGAAAGTTGACAAGCTAGTTCACTCAGCTTTGCCTTGGGAACTAGTATGTCCAATACCTCAGGGAGTTAATATCGACTGTCCACCCTCAAACCATGTTATAGTTGTATATTAACGAAGGCCTGCCAACATATGAAGTTTTGAAAAATGGACACACAGTGAGGAATGGGAGTGGCTTGTTCAATGATGGGGTCCACGATCACGCTGCCTACGACCCTGGCAGGGTCCAGGATTTAAACCTCTTAAGACCAGGATCTCTGTCTTATGAAAAAGCGCCCTCACGTTGCACCTCCTTTATGTCAGACACTGTCTGATATTTTTTTTGGCTGTTTTTTGTGTGTGTGTGAAATATATAGTCCTTGTGTGAACATCAGGGCATTCTGCTGTTTAGGTAATTTTAGACTTGGAAAAAAGACAGTTGGCAGGTATGTCAGCGTAACGGCAGCAGCAGTCTCATTTTGCCTCCATAGTGACAGCAAGAGGTAAAATATTGTATCTAAACATAAGCGGAGTTTGGTTAGTGTTGAGTGACAATTATTAGAATCTACTACCTTTCTAAGAGCAGCTAACTGTCCTTCAAGTCCATCAGATTTCCTTTTGGTCTCTTCAGCCAGTTTCTTATGTTTATCAATCTGAGTTTGTTGGGTTGTGTTGGTTCGTTGGAGACGAGATCTTTCCTCATCAGCTTCCTTTAAACTTCCTTCTAGTTTAGAATTCTGCTCATCCTGAGAAATCAAAAATAGTTGAGCCCTTAAAAGTCAATTTATAGACCATATGTAAAGGCTGCCTCCACTGAGGTAAAACAATGGAAACATATACGCAAGTATGCGCAATCCACAACTCTCAGCCAATTAGAGGTCTTCCTTAAACCTCATTGAGGGCGCTGTTTGAGCTTGTGACACCATATTCAAGGGATCCATTTAAATTTCAAATAACTCAGTCTGCAGCCAACCATACCAGAAACACTCTCTCTTAACGATGACACACAGGACCTGCGGCTTAACATCCCATTTGAAGGACAAAGCAATTATGGTCAAGTGCTTTGCTCATAGACACAAGTGCCACAAAGGGGACCGGAAACCAAACTCTGAAACACTAGAGCTTAAGTCCGGTGTACTAGACCACTCAGCCATGACACTCCAGAGTGTTGGACTTTCAATGAGAGCATTAATTTAAAGACAGTATTACCTTTTTGTTGTACTCATGAGCTAATCTGTCCATCTCCTCCTGCATAACTCTCAACT
>CM021534.1:20643251-20658950 GCA_010994315.2 Pisaster ochraceus
AGAGAAACAGTACGGTATCACTGTGAAAGAGAAACGCAATGTGGCACTAACAAGCTTCCGTAGTTTCACATGTCTGATGTTATAGTATGTTTATAGGCTGGAAACAACTACTGGTTTTGCCCAAGTTAGTGGATTCGAACCACGGACCAGGGATGTGTGTTGCTGACCCTTATCCCATACAAGAAACCAATGTGAAGAACTACATGGTGGTGCCCAAGTTAGTAGATTCGAACCACGGGCCGGGAAGGGGGGAGGCTTGCTGACCCTAATCCCATACAAGAAATCGACGTGAGTTTTTCTTGTTATCAATAAACGGTTAGTGAATACAACGCGTTGGTACACTATAAGGAGGTCATCGTCTTGATGACATTTTCGTTATATTCCAAGTCAGACCCACGGTTTTAATTTCAAACGGTTTCCTTCCTGAGCTTAAATCAGCAAAGAAAACAAACCGCTGTGACTAAAATAGAACGCCCCCAAATTCCAACAGATTAGATTTTTTTTTAAACAGACGGGCAAACAACGGTGGCATCTTCATCAACAGTGTGTTTTGAAGAGCTTTTTTATTTCACGGTCCCTTGGACCTGTCCAGTCTGGCTGATCATCATCACGGAACGCTAGCGGCGACTTTACACCTCACCTGTTGTGCCTATTCCACGACTGCTACAGTTTTTACGTTAATATCAAATACAAGCTAAATTAATAGCAAAATTAGATGATGCGGTGTTTATATTGGGCATCGTTTTCCTCAGGGTTAGAGTTGTGATACTAATAACACTTTATCTGCGTTAAAACAGATTCAACTAAGAACTTTGGAATACATTCTTATATAACTACAATAAAATGTGACGAGAAACAAACGCGAAAGTTGTCAGGTACTCAGTTGTTTAAGAAAAGAATTATTTTAAGAAACGTCAACAAAACGTTGCATATAATGTTTATTTTGGTGTTCAAACACAAGAGATTTTAAACCAAAAAAACTTATCAGGATGACTGTAAAATTTCCTCAATGATTTTCTTCGGCTGCAAATTAACACCCATTACTTAGAACACTGTGTCAATGTTAAACTCATCATTCAAGATAAGAATGAAACAATGATCAATTACCATGAGAACTATAAACATTTCCTGATAAAACAACCTCGATTTCCCCCCTTCTTCTTGTGACGTCACAAGTGCATTATGCTAAATGAATGCATTTACAAACCTTTTAAAGACGAACTGTCTTTGGACCTCGCCATTAGTTGGCTTGTTTGAGTTGATTAAAGATGACGCGGACGGCAGTAGCAATCTATTTCTGGTGATTTGAGACATGTTTAAGAACTCTTTATGTTGCGTTTCAGAACAACCAAAGGGCATTGTACAAAAGGAAGAGAAACGACTGTGGATAGATTTGTCAAATTTCATTCATTACAATCCCCCCTTAAAAGACTTGATCACGTGGCATCCCATAAATATATCCAGCTCCCAGTTATGTTTAAAATATAGTATTTAGAAATATGATCAAGTTGCATAGTTGTTTTTACTTTGTTGATTTACTTTGCCGGTATTTACTATCAGTTTACACATTTTTAAAGGCAAAGCCTCGGCCTTGGCCAGCAGCCTTTGTAATAGTGAGCTTCATGACGTTAGACACCACACTCTATCAAAGCCTCTGTTTATTGAGGTTTTTTGGAGTTGGCAGAAAGGAAATTGGATTATGACTATCAAGAAGTAGGGCCTATTCCTATTAGGACCGTATACTCCAAATGGAACGTACAATATTTAGCCCGCCTAAGTAACACATAGCCCATTATACTCTAAAACTCCCGTGTAAGAAGTGACCTGGATTTAGGCCACTTCAGGTCAGGCTGAGGCTGAGGTGGAAACTGGTTTGAACGGGCTTTAACTCGAATTTGGCGTCATTTTCACCCATATCTTGATATTTTTGTCCCGGGAATTTTTCGATCTTAATTTTCCATTATAAAATATAAGCGTTAGTGGTCAACGGGAGGCCAGATTAATCTGTGATACCCTTTAACGCTACCGTAACAATGTACACGCCCGCTACAACATTTCAAACCTGGATTTTAATTGAGTGAGTGCTCGGAAGCAGCAATCTTCGTTTCAGATACTTGAAGATTTGGAATGAAGATAATTGTAAAAAGAATAAAGGAAGCCGATAAGTGACATGTGTCTTATTTTTAGAATCTGATTAGAATTGCTTGGTGAGAGGATTAGACTCTGAAATGAAATGATGGCGGAAGGAAAGCGGCATGGCTTTCATTCGGAATGATATAAGCCATCATTCAGTCTGTTTTGATGGCGTCTGTTTTTATAATTAATATACGATGTTTTAGAAATACTTTATTCGTGTCATTGTCCGTACTTACTTTATCTTGCGGTAAAAGAAAACGTTTTGAACAAAATGACCATAATCAGCAAACTTTTCAATCTCAGTTTGCAAAATACTTATGTACATTTTCAGAAAGCTGGTTATTCTTTATAAAAGTCCAAATCAAAATATAATCTCACAGTGGGATGATAAACAAAGTTAAGAAGACAATATTGTAATACGTTAAACAAGAAGCAGTCTGCGAGGTACACTGATTCAACTAACTATAAACGAAATGAAATTCAAGTTTAAAAGCTTGATAGACAAATTAAAACTAGTATGAATAAATGAACAACTGATTGTTATTTTATAAAGTACCTCAATCTGAAGAAGACCAATAGATACCAGTACCTATGAACTTCCTGGTATCTCGGAATGTACACAGTTATTTTTTCAAAAGCCATATTCATTTCGTAATGTCATTGTTTTATTATATGGTTTTCGTTATTTTTAACTCATGCTGAATATTTTGGCCATCGGAAGTACGAGAAATCTTACAGCCATCCAATGATAACTTGAAACCACAGCAATTTGAAACCAAACACCGCGTCAAATCGTCCTAATTTACTTTTGCAATATACTAGATCTTCACACTAATGACACAATTCATTTCCTTTAATTGTGTAGTCGCACTTCCGGACTGCCCTCCACAAGACCCGAAAAGAGCGCCTCTGACTTTCCATTTATCCATGGTGACAAATGATTTACTCGGTTCCAACGAAGGCCAATATTTATCAAGTATTTTCTATATTTACGCAGTATCAACATTGCGCAAGTGGTAATTATCAAGTCTAACGCTAGTTTGAAGCCAACCTTCTGCTCCCATCGCGTCCGTCCCCCCTACTTCATTATTACACCTCCCTTCCCCAACCAAACAGACATAGCGTTCACCCACACGTATGTCTATATGCAACCCGCAACTTGCTTTATTCTCTATAAAACATCGACAGCGTGCAATACAATCACTTTTCAACCCTCCGTGCCGACACGCAACATCTTTACACCTGCAAACTTCAGCCCGATTTTTGGCTTCGTACAATCAGTTCCCTTTTGCTTTTTGCCTAGGTTTGGAGCATTTTCTTATCTGTTTTTGGTGAGTTCTGAAGGACTATTGAAGGTGATTGAAATCGACGATCATGTCACTCAAATGGTTTTTGGTGGTGCTTTTGGCGTTAGTCGTTCTGGATGAAAGAGTTGGTGCAGGTAAGTTGTTTCCCGCTTTTTATGGAATGTATGCGATTCAATGTTGGTAAATATATTCCACCCAGGAAATTTAGCATAAAGGAAGCCTGTCTAAAAAACTTACGATCTGTCGTTATTTGAAAAATAGTCAAACTACAACTGTACAACTGTTTATTGATGCTTTTATTGATGATCAACAGTTGACTATTTTTATATCAGAAAAGTCAACGTGCGGGTGTTTTACGGTAATATTACATCGCTATTTATAACATTGTTTACACCAATCTTAATATTCGTAAAAGGTGTTCATTTATGTCTAATTAAATGCCGTACAAGGTCAAATTAGTGGCAGAAATGTAACCAAGGAGGTGTTTAGCTCAAGTATGTAAGTTGGAATTGCTATTAGAGCTACACACATATAATCTGACGTTTGGTTGTGCGTTTCTGTTGTTTAGACAACAAAGATATGGGGGTTATTTTAACAGATAAGATTATTGCGTCACGGTGTATAAAGAACAATGAATGTATAACTGATGGCCGAGGGTGGGGAGTGGATTTGACAGGCACTTAGGACAATTATGATTAAGTTATAAACAACAGTGGAAATAATACGCAGTTGTTATTCTGTATTATTTTACATTTTTTGAAAACAAGTGCAATTTTTTTTAATTACGGCCGTTTGATGTCACTTAATACAACGAGATTACAAAATATGTTGCCATACCTTACGTAATCTACAAAGAATGGATTTATGGAGGCAGTGAACAATGGCCCCGAAGTTTTGCAAAGGATTTTAGCCAGATTTGTCTTTTGTCTTATTATTTACTTCCCAGATTCATCATGTGGACCAAACTACACAGAAAAACAATGCCTAAGTATCATTTTATCACGTTGTAAGTACATTTTTTAATTCTAATATTTTGTAGTGAATGAAAAGCAAAACATATTTTTTACATGTGCCTTGTTTTGTAATCTCGTGTATTGTTTGACAATTATCTACTGGTACCTGAACATAATTGCACATTATGTAAAATAATTGAGCAATTAATAATGATTTCTAATCAATAAAATGACGATATAACATTACAGATGTAATATTGCTAGAACAAAAAGTGCTTCGATTTGAGGTTGGGCTCTTGAAGTGTCACAGAAAAAAAAATGTAAATTTGATTCGACGATCGTTGATATATCAGTCTAGACCGAGGAAGTTCGCTGATTCGATTCCCACCAAGGCACCCCGTCGTATCCCACGTGACTCGTTCAAGTATGGTGACAATTTGACTGATACAAGATGTGTTACAGGAAAACAAAATCATTTTCAATAATAAACCAACAATCATAAACAGACATCTACAATGGGAAGTGAGCGGATACCGTATTGTGCAAATCCCTCAAGAGTTCTGCATAATAAGCTCTGAAAGAGATACCTGGTGGTTTGTAACTACTTATGAGACAATAAACAAACAAATACTTACATAAATAGGTAAACAAATACATAGATAAATAAACAACTAAATAAAGGCGATTGATATCTGCTTCATGACGACCCGACTGACGCACGTTGCTTTTCTTTCTTATGCATTTCTGAGACATAGAACATTTCACGATGACGTCGCTCTGAAAAAGTTTCTGAACGACTCAAATCTATTTGAAATGTGCAACAATGTCGCATAAAATGAATATTAAATTGGTATTTAAGATGTGAAATAAATTAAATAAGGAAATAGTTATTTTACAAAACTTATCTGGATGACGTATGGCTTAATGAATAAGATATTACTCCGCCACCACTTTTGGAACAGTGTGTGGAACTACTTTTGAAGGGAATTCTCAAAAAAGGATAATGATACTTTTAAAAATTTATTAATCTGTATTGCGCAAGAAGGGTAACAATATGTTTACATGCGCATTAAAATGTGAAAAAAGAGCTGCTGGGCATGCCAGCTGAAACATTAAACACTTCTGACGTATTTTTATTAGCCGACATAAGCTGAGCATTCACAGTTTATGTGGTTTGACAGGAAAGCCTTTGGGTTCTGAAATTGCGTTCCTAATATATCTGAATTGAGTGACAGTTTAACATTCCGAAAGTAAAAAGCACAATGCAAAAATTTACTTTTAAAAAGCTGATTATTTCCCAATTTTTCAGATTAAGTTTAGATCAAGTCTTGATTTAGTAGGCCTAAAACAGAATCAGCGTTTTGACCAATAGCTAAGTTGCTCATTTTAATGTCAAGCTATCAAGTCCTATTGAGCAAGTGCTACAGTGGCAATTGATCGGCACAGAAAGTAGCCTCTTAAAATCGTTAACTAAAACACTTCAGACGGAAGAACTCCTCCAAGTAATTTGGCCTTTTCACCCTGACGCTACGAAAACTTGGCTTACAGTCATAAATATCCACGGGATGTGCACTCAGCAACTCCATTTAGAAAAAACTGGGGTTTGGGTAAGCAAATGTCAGGAAAAATTGTTCTTTTCAAGAACAGTATTTCCTCAGCTAATTGACGTTTGCGAAAAACTCAATGTAAATTTGTCCCTGCAATTACGTAGTTTTCTTTAGGACAACATTGATGTTTACTGAAGCGCTTTTAACAGCCGTATTTTTTGTACCACAGCGTAAAGCATGTCCCCAGAGTAGTCCATATCGTGATGGGACTTTGGTTAGCCTAGACTCGGTTACTGGTGCATGACAATGTTTGAATTATAAATCCTTTCAAAATGGAATCACACTTATTGTGTGAAACCAGACCTCGTTTAAGAGACAGAAATATGTCACGACATGTGCATGACGTGATGCCCGCTACAGATAATGTTGGCAACCTTACGCCTTGGTAGTTGGGTTCCATGTATTCAAAATAAGGGTTTATTCTTTCTCCATCATACATAGTAAAATCAATCAGACCAAACTGTATAAGTCTGGTGCTGTTACTCTGTGTTATGGTCGGTAGATGAGAACTGTAGCTTTTCGCATTATTTACTGTCTTTGAATCAAGACAAGGCACATGATATTGTATTCTCTTTGTCGTTACTTATTCGAGTTTGCCTAGTTCTAGTGTCGAATCAGTGGTGCAAATTTACTTGTGGTCTTTTATTAATTTTGCTGGTTGTTGTTGTTGTTGTTGTTTCTTCTTCTTCTTTTTCTTCAAAACAATTAATGGACTTTAATGGCGTTTAACTTGAAAGAGAATCCGCTACTGTTTGTTTACCGTTACTTCTTCGTTACCTTTACTTCTAAAAGTTGATTTATTAATTTGTTTTTTTTACTCCAGCAAAGAAGAACACACTGCACAATGAAGAATCAACGAATCCACTGTCGGATCCTGCATGGTTTCAGGTAAAACACCCCTTATTTGTTATTTTCCCCTTATTTGTTATTTTCCTTTTAACCGTTCACATCAGCCACTAATATTCTCATATTTTGTCAGCTAATCCTTAAATGAAAGCTTTTTAAATTAAAGTTTTTATCAATTTTCTTTACACAATGTGCATTTCACATTATATATGCAACCGGCGGTTACTCGAAACAATTAATATTATTTTCTACCCGAAGACGATTTTGATTAATTTAAATGCAAACCTGTTAAAGGTGCAGCTCACGAATCCAAAGAAAATATTCTTCCTGATAGATTTACATTTTGGAAACCATTTCCAGTACGTCTAGGTCATTGTACAAAATATCTAATTTTTCTAGGCCTCGATCACTTCATTTAGTGTTTGTATTGTTGTTTATTATGACTTTTAAAAATATCTTTATCGTTATGTACTGACAGATTTTTTAAACTTTCGTTTTTTTAAATGTTACGCATTGTTATCTAATTGTTAGTCATCGAGAAAAAAAATACTCGTTAACGCTTATCAACTCTGATGACGAGTCTTGTCTGAACTGTTGCTATTATCGAGTAAGTTGCGTTCAGAATAAAACATTACTGTAATTGTCTTTTTTGCGATTACTAAACTTCTTTAAATTCACAGAAATATAATAAATCATGACACCGGTTTATGATTTGAAAGAGATTGACCTATTTCGGCGAATAGTCAAAGATTATTTCACGACATGATTCTTGAAAACTAAATGCTTTCAGAAAAAGTGCATTCTCCAATCTGTAATGAATTTATACCCTAAACAGCGCGCTGGGCTGATTGAAGACGAAGAAGTTATAGAATATATATAAAGAAAATTCAATGCCAGTGCATTTTTAAAATTAATTGTTTTAAATGTTCCTTCCAGCCTGAACTGGTCGCGTGCGTCTCAACTCCCTAAGTAGTCTTTCATTACGAATTCATTCTATTTTCATATCTGACATTTAACGCTATGTATTCCCTAAAGCATGACGCTTTCTATTCCTACAACTTTAAATTTCGAATGTCTGGGAAGTCAGTTTATGTCAACATTGTTCTTCCATGTTTTTCTGACCGCTTTTCGAAGAGATCCCGGATTCCTGGATGTTCCATTCTGAAGCAATTTGGTGTTTGTTGTGACACAATAAAAACAGTGAACTACAACTTGAATGGATCGATCATGTATACATTACCCGCGCTGTACATACAATTGAAATCACCTGTCCTTACACCATTAAAAACCATCTCACTTCTTAAAAGGACGGTCAACATTTCGTTAGTCGCTGCCAGTCAATGCTTAACATTCCTACAGTCTTCAAATACATAAGACGCGCACTTGTTTGTTTGTTGTATTCTAGTTATTGTTAAAAAAGATAGTAGGCCTACTGCTTCAATTCTTCAGATTAATATACAAGTTTAGTTTGATACGGTTTTAAAAATGACTTTAACGGGTTGCTAGACAATCTATCGACGCAGATTAACATGTAAATACAAATATGAAAATATATAGTATCTTGGAACGGAAGATGGACACGGCACTCAGTAGTGTTTTTAAACCTTCTACCTTATACCTCCATTAATGTTGTACCTAATCACTATAATAGACTTTGCACGTCTCGCGCGTATCGACAACGAGATAATAACTCGAACGAAGACTAAATTGGTGTGAAAAAAAATCTTCTTTAAAAATTCTGCTTTAAATAAACAAACTTGACAATGAAATTAATACCCAAAGCTATTTGTTATAAATGCAATTTCAATTTTTATATAGGCCCTGATACAAATAATTTGTGAAAACTAACATTGAAAAAGAAATTGAAACTTTGGACGAGGATGCTCATTTTTTAGAAATGTCATTTGCCGATCACGCCCGAATTCGTATGACTACTGAGATGAACGTCAGTTGGTCACAATTCTTAATAGTACAAGTAACCGGAGACGGAGGTCAAGTCTTATTCTTGGGTTTTCTTTGTTGATTCGTTAAATATATTTTACTTTCATATAATTATTTCATCGTTAAATTTTACAATGAAATATTTTATTGCCATAAATTACGTTAAACTTAAGTGTTTGAAGAATCAAAATCTGGGACCCACTTGGTCCCTGAAGTTCGAACACGTACGAGACTTACTTAGTCTATAGAAATTGTGGGGTTTTCTTATGAACATTTAATAAAATGATTCGAAATATAGCAGCCCAATATGAATAAACAGTCCAATATGATAACATATCATTAGTTTCCTAGATTAATTACAAAATTTATGTAAACTTGGAAATGTTGAACATTAATGGTGCAGACATTTCGTACACATAAATGTCATTTGGATTTGAGAAGACCGGTATCGTAGGTCATAATTAAAGTAAACAAAACACTGTCCAAAAATTCACATTTATTGAATTTATCTCTTCATTTGCTGTATGTCAACAAACTTCAAGTTTCATTTGTGGTTTATACAACGATACACCGATACAGCGATGTGTGTAAAGCACTGTACAATCAGTACTTTCCCGAACAAAACCACAGGCATATTATATTACTCTGCTGGGTTTCGAACCCACGATTTGTTTCCATTCTAGGCTTACCACTAGACCACCGAGTTTATCTGGTAGCTACAGGCAGTCCGAATCCTATATTTTAGCAGCGGGTACCGCAATAGTTCAGATTGATGTTAAATATGCATCGGGGATAAAGATGGTATATCATTTGTATTCACCCATACACTGTGTGTTAAACACTGTATACTTTGGTACTTTCCCGAGTTCTGTGGGGGAAAATCCAGCCTGGAGTTCAGACATTTTATTTTCTAAAATGTTAATATTTCATTGTAAATTTAGCCCCATCTGTTTTTACGACACAGATCCTTTTGCATATTAATGCCTACATAAATATTCCACACTGGGTTAATCCTTAAAAGCATTTCGTTTCAGTGAGTGAGTTTTTAAGTTCTCATCCTTCAAGCAGAGTGCAAATAAAATTAAACCTTGCTGTGAAACAAGATTGTGGCCTACTACGGAAACGATATGACATTATAATCGGTAGTTTAGTGATGATGGGGGGGGGGGGGTGATGGGACAGTGCATGTGATGATACAAGCATAGAATTTGGCATACAATCAGATTGTCTCATGAAAAAGATAAAGGGCCATCGCAGATTTTTCCTGTGTGAAAAAAGTTGATAGAACAACAAGCAATGGCAGCCATTTTTGAAAATTTTACAAATTATGTTCACTGAGGACAAATCGCGATGGCCCAAATATCTTTACCTCATGACACACTCATACTGTATGCCAAATTCCATCAGCAAAGGCACACATCATCCAAGTATTTTCCCCTTCCTGCCCCACTAGTTTAACAACTAAAATTAATATGTTTTGAGATTTTTTGATAACCAAACTGAATGTTTCCGGGCCCTTGTTGGGAAAAATGTCGTGAAGTTTATGGGACTTTGAACATGTTATGAAATCCCAAGAGTTATTAAAAACAGCATTATAAAAGATTGTTTCTGGAAGTCAGAGTACAGCTTTGAGCAACTTCAGTCGAGTTTGATTGAGTTTATATTTTGAGGCGACGTCCTAAGTTGTTGTAGTCCTAAGCTATTTTTCTTACAATCGTGAAATGCAATATTTGTCACAGTTGGAGTTTGTTTTATTATACTAGAAAAAGAAGCTATATTGGCCGAACGGCAACCACTTTCCTTTTCTTTTTAATTTCGAGAAGAAAGTCTGAACGCATTGAGCGCAGCCGAATTGTTGCACCACCCTCGGGGTCGACTCTTTGTTTCGTCTTCGACAGAAACATATAATCGATACCCACCCTACCGCTGCCGTGCATGCTGTCGCCCAAGGGTTCGACTCTTTGTTCGTTTTTGGGGGGAGGGAAAAAGTGTAATCGATACCAACCATACCGCTTCCTGCCATTGGGGACAGATTGTAACTGATTGGCGCGTTTCCTGTTTTCCTCCCACTTTTTTTCTTCTCGTTTCGTATCAGCGGGTTTTAATCACCCTGGCAACCGTTTCCATGATAACGGCAAAAGTGACTGATGACACACCCATTGTATTTTTGACACGCTAGACTGTTTACCTTGATGGCGGACTCCACACTGTCATTTTAAAATGTAAATGCAATACTTTAGAGAGCACTTTGTAGTTAATGAATCACCACTAAATGCATTGCAGAAATTAAACAGAGCGGAAACATTTTACTGGTTAATTTCACTCTGTTAATAACTATTGAAATGACTCCAAACCTGTTACAACTTGAAAAAAAAACCTAGGCTATGTACTGGTTTGAATAAAAACACAAACAAGAACACGACCGATGTGGGCCTATTGAGCTGTTTAAAAGTTAACGTCAAAGTCTAAATCTCTGGTTTCCCAGTGGATGAAAATGAAGGTTCTTTAATTTGGCATTTCCAATCCAAGATCTCTTGCATTGTAGTGCGTTTATATATGATTTTATGTAAAATTATTTTATGTATCTGATTTTATTTAAATGCTACTTTAGTGAACAAGGGGCGTAACAAATTATCAAAAAAACAAAAACAAACAAACAAAAAAACACGCACTATTTTTCACCGCTCTAGCGAACAACATCACAAAAAAATTTCAAATAAAACCCAGACAAAACGCACTTAATGTCAGCAGTCTAGAGAACAAGGGTTATAAAATATTATTATCAAATTAACACAAAGAATGTGGTCATTTGGACCCGGTGTGACAAAAGAGGTACACGCTTGAGTGGGGGTCATTGATCAATCGACCAATGATCTAATTGACCAGAATGACACTTCCATTTTAAGCTGTTGGTCGCCCATTTATCACGGATGCTTTTATGTTCCAATCAAATAATAAATTATTACTTCAATATTTCTTTTTCTGCAATACGAGTTTGTTGACCTTTATGACACCTGTAGATCGGCTGCATAATTGCGTCAATAGTGAATACCTACGAGTGCTATAATTGTTTTTGGTGATCAGTTTTGTGAAAGTGCGGTCAACGGATCGCTCCTTCCTTAGTAAGTCTACGATTCCAAAAAGAAGTTGAATTTCTGTATTTCTGACATTTTGTTATTAATTTGACAGCGCCTATTGAAACCAGCTGTTGAACCAACATGCAAACTAAGGGATATCTTCAATTTACTGTCAAACGATTGCCGATCAGAATTACTTCAGGTAAGTATTCCCAATAAACGGCTCGAAAAGAGGCTAGTTAATTCAGTGATCAACACTGATCACTTACTTAGATTGGTTTGGTATCAAATTGGACATGAACAGTATAAGTTTGTGTTAAATTGCCAGTATATTTGAAACATTCGTGACAACGCAAGAATGTGACAAGCATTTTGTTTTATTAAAAAACCCTAAAAACCCCACAACTTTTCATGTTATAGTTTGAATAGAATTAGCAGTTGCAAACTGCTTACCAACCAAAAGGATCTATGGTATAAATGCAAAAGTAGGTTAACGGCCTGATGTTTCAACCCTAGCAAAGTCTTTCTCTGATGAGGCTAAATGACAACACAGCCAGGTATAATAGAGTAACGGAAGCAGTCAACTGGAAATGCATGAAAAAGCAAGGGGTAAACAATGAATAAGGACACAGGGGGGGCACAAAAAGTCATTAGTTTTTGCCATCTTTTTTTACCACAGACATCCGCCTTTTTTGTCTGCCTCATTCACTAATTAATTAACTTTTTCCACCTCTTCCCACCTTTGAATTTGTCCTTTGTTACCAGCCTATTGTGGTCACTCATGTATTTGCACTCGACTGCTTCCATTAAACTTGTATACTGTACCTGTTTGTGCGTGTTGTGTTGTCCTTTAGCCTTTGAGAAAGGCTCTGCTAGATCAAAAAGTCAGGCTGTTAAATATTGTTTGCGTTTTAATACCAAATTAAAATGGTTTTAGACAGAATACTTAACCATACTTTTACAAAATTGGAAACAGGTTAGAGATTTTGACGTGTTCAACAACAATCGTCAGTTTCAACTTGGTTCAAAACACCAAAGCAAGTGAATGCCAAATAGATGAAGTACAACTAAAACTATCGGTGTAGATAACAATATTGACTAATACAAATTCTTCATGTGATGGTTTGTTTCATTTTCTATTTTGTCTCTTTTGATTATCAGATTTTAAACTTGTTGCTGACGAACCCGGATTACTGAAAACTATCAACTTCTTTTTGATGCTCCTGTAAAAACAATTCGTTTCTTCCCGCTGTAATTGGACATGTTACTAATACATGGAACAGTCGTCGACCTAACGTGAAGAAAAATATTTTTGACGCAAACATGCACCATGGCCTTACACACAGTTGACGAAAACTAGAGTTTAAACAAAATTAAAAACTCTGAATCAATAAAAAAATTACAATATTAAACCGATTGTCATCTTGAACTTGCCTTAACAAAAATTTCTGATGTTGACACAATTATTGTCAACATACTTTTAAAGCAATGTTATTAACTTTTGTTTAATTGTCACATAGATGGACATCTGTCTGCGTCTTGTATTGACGTTCGTCCATTGCTAATATTATTTGTTGTTTCATCTATACTTATGATAGTATCTTTATAGATTTTAAACAAACTAGTTCAATAAATGTTACAAGTTTTTAGAATTAAAGCTGTGTCCACACAAAGACTGTTACATACCGCTTAGACAAGACGTTTGACCAGATTGCAGTACTCACTTTGGTTTCTTGTGTCTCAAAACTGAAGTTAAATTCTGAATAGCGCCACCTAGAGACTGCAATAAATATTTCCGATAGTTCTGCTGATTTCTTTCAAGGGTGTAAATTGTATGAATTCAGTTGTTCAAAGTTAGGTTTTAGTGTAACGGACTTTGTATGGATTGCGGACTCGTTCTTAATATTTTTGAGAGTGGTGCATTCATGTTGTTAACTTCATTATATGATGTGCAATATTTCCAAGACTCTCCTTGGAGAAACAAAAGGAAAATGTTGTCTAAAAGTCAAACTTAGATCTACATAACTTTGAAATATTAGTGTTGTGTATTTAATTTTAGTACTTAATGGATCGACCCTTAGTCAATTATTCACTTCAAATAGTAAAAAAATAGTAAAATGGCAAATTTTTCTTTGACATGAAAAGTTGCTATGATACTCAAGAGAACTGTTTAATTTGATCAATAATAGTTTATTAAATGTTCTTTAATTTGAATCTAAATTGATGGACTGTTGAAATGTTACTTTCTCTAAGCCTAAACCTCGTTTACCCCTTTTGCATGACAAAGACCCTTTACACTCCTTTACGCAATGACCTTTAGGCATATACAACGCAAATGAGAGGCGAAGGTGACGTCAATTCGCAGCAAATTAATACACACCTTGGTATTGGTTGGTCAAACCAATCTCGCTATTTCATGTATAATGTCACAATTAATTGCTTTGCATTTTGTGTTTACCACACTGAAAGCATCCCTGGGTAGATCATACAGACAGCCTCGAGTACGAAACATTGAGTTTCTGAATGGCATGTACATCAGGTAAAAAATATTGAAGAGAGAAATTGAAAAGTACAAAAAAAAATAGAAGAGACTAACAAATACTGGATTGCATTCTCGTTTGAGATAGCACTGTTGAGAGAAGACACGATGCCTCGAATTGGGCGCTTTGGGGGCTCAACAATGTGGTTCTAAATATGGCGGATCGTGTTAGTCCACGAAGTTGAAACCCACAACTTCGAGGTATACTTTGTGTGAATCATTATATTCTATATTTAAAAGATATTTCCAACCATATTCATTTCATACCAAATGCTTTTTAAAGCCCAAAGCGCCAAATCCGATGACAGGCTAAGTTCCCTTTAAATCTGGACTCGTTATGTGTAATTAGCCATTAGTACCGCACGCCCCCCCTCCAGCCCCTAGCCCCCCCCCCCCACCACCACACACACAAAATGGCACCCTGAGATGGACCTAACCGCTACCGACCTTTTGGGTTCGCCTTTTTTGTTCATAGTACACGGATGCATTTGTACATAATGTATTTTTTATTAGTACCGATGCATTTATCTAGTTCGTATTCTCCCAAAGTGTCTGCCTTGCATCTAAGCTGACCTATCAGTACATCGAGAATCCAACCAACCCAGTAATTGGAAAACATGAAATCTGAATTAGATTAAGACTCAAATAAACATCAATAAAAGCCGGATTTTATAGCCAGTGAAATGATATTTTCATCTACGATGGACCTGCTTATTAGTGTTTTTCTTATACAACAAAGATTGTATTCCCTTAACTATTATATGTAATGGAGTGGTGAACGATACGCAGTGACAGGTCGGTGGCAAAAAGCCATGGTACATTAGATACAAAAAACCACCCGAACAACAATCAGCTGTACGAGACTTGAACTGAAGTGGCCTACCTCCTGCTACTTGAGTCACTGTCGATGAACAAACCGGGTGTGTAGAATAAACAACAATGCTGCGCTGTCAGCTTTGTCTGGACCCAAGTTTACTACGAGCGCCCTCTCTCGAAATTTTTTGACACGGATGATTGTGATTGTCGAATGAATATCACAGTGAGACATTCCAGTAATCCTATTATATCAAACAGTGATTGTTTTTAACGAAAAAATCAACATTTAAAACTTTTAAAACGAAATTGCTGAAGTTTTTCTCAAGAGTTGTTTCCAAAGCAAAGTTTATAACTTGGCAGAAGAAAATTAATGACTTTACCTCATTCTTCTAAATTCAAAGGGGCCAAACCTACAACTTACATCTGAGTCACACAGGTGCTCTAGAGTCGCGCCGAACCAAATTACTGAAATAAGTA
>CM021534.1:20697977-20716272 GCA_010994315.2 Pisaster ochraceus
AAAGGTAAGCGTTCCCTTGAAGAATGCGTTCGAGATGACTCTGGGCTACCGTAGAGGAGAATGTGAGTACCGGTCTCTACAGCCAACAGAGGATTGTTCCCATTTCTTCCGATATAGTTTTACTGTTGGGTGAAAATAACAACACTTAAATGGAATTTGCGTATGACTGTTCTTTAAAAGGAACTGCGTCAGACAACTTTGTTAGTTGTTTTGGCGCGTAGTTGTCATCCAAGTTAACTTTAATTTAGCCGATGTTTGGCATTGACATATTGCCTTTCTTATGAAATTGTTTCCTGTTACCTTGAGTGGCCTCCTTTAGCTCCATGTGAATGAACAATGTCATTACTTCGCTAATACTCAACAACACTTCAGACCTTTATTAAACCTCGTAGATTCTTCAAAGCCAAACAATCTCTGCCCTTGTAGTTCTTCCTCTTACGGTCTCGATACGTAAAAGCTAGATAATTTCATTTTTGTACTATACAGTGTAGGACCACTTATTATTTGCGTTTCCTTTCAGACAAAGCAATATTATATATTGGAAGAAGAAATGTAACAGTCTATGCTGTTTGACCTTCCAACACAATGTAAAATTGCTTTATCAGAAAGTTCGATCCAGAAACCCCTGCCTAATGGAAGTGGATTTCATTCAGCTGATGCAGGGCGCGCTCCATTGTCACTGCTATTTGTATAATTGTGTATATCGTAAGATTCGTGAGGGCGACACTATAGGGCGGGGGCCAGTGATTATATACATTACATTCCAATTATCGAGGGTTCCCGTTAAAGCCATTCAAACAGGACACGTGCTTCTCGAGCAAGTCTTAATCAATACGCATGCGCTGAGCTCACTCTAGACGTACCGGTCGACACGGAAAATAAACTTACTTTTACAAATAGGGGAAGGTTTGTGAAAGAGGAAATGTTAATTGACACTCACTCTTAGCTATTGTTACGTAACATGAATAATCTCAGATAATCGCCGAGATTTTCCAATAACAAATGTGACTCTAGGATGGAAACATGTACATCACCAAAACTGACCTACCAGTTGTTGGAATGAATGTGTTTGTTCCAATATGCAGTTAAACCGTTGTACTCCGAGATGTGGTATGCAAAGATTCATAATGGACCATGTAGTATAGCGTTAGAATGCTGACTTCTCGCGTGCTTCGTACGTTATTAGATTACACTATAATCATAAAAAACCCAATGTTACTGTGGTTACAATCACATTAGATAATCCAATGGAATCTAAGGATATAAGAGAAAGTGTAATAATATCTGACCCTTTGCATTAAAGGCGGATCGGAAGTTTTGAAGGTATGCTCTT
Organism: Pisaster ochraceus; assembly: GCA_010994315.2. Lineage (NCBI taxonomy): Eukaryota > Metazoa > Echinodermata > Asteroidea > Forcipulatida > Asteriidae > Pisaster > Pisaster ochraceus. The sequence goes on from CM021534.1 coordinate 20,699,311, forward strand.
TGTATTTTCAATTTGTGGATTCCCGCTCTTTTTCCCCCGAAAGCGAAAAACAAGCTTGAAATCTATCTGTGACGTCACCAATAATAAATGAATATTCAGAGTTAGTATTTGGTTCTATTTTCATCTTTAAAATGCTTGCCGTGACACGAACATGCCATGGTGTCGGTACTAGACGTATATTTGTACCAATGATAGGCTACTCTATGCAGGCATCCAAACTCAGATATTTTTTACATACGTGACTTGACATAAGTCAAAACTTATGCGTGGCTTTACTATTTGCGCGGTTACAATGTCAGTTTTAAGTTTCATTCGAATTAATGTGTACCAGTACCAGTTTTCGATAAATCTTAAAATCTTAAAGTGCTATTGAATTAGAATCAAATGTATTTTCTGTTTGTCCATGCATGGTGCATCACGATATAAATTAACAAGATTAATTAAACAGATTTGCATTCAAATGTTTTTGTCCAATATTGAAGTAAATCTAGTTAAAGAAACTCGACTTTAAACCCCTTCGTTGAAATGAACCCCTTGGTTACACTTTACTCCCGTGTCAAAAAAGAATAAAAGACAAACACCAAGCCTAAGTAAATAGTCAAGACTAACAGGGCCTTAGGCTACAAAGCAAAGACGGGGGAAAAACATATTTCTTGAGGACTTGTCAGAGCTATATTAAGATGCGACGCAAACGGGATTCGATTCGGCAAGCTTCAATTATTTTATTAATCTCAGGCGAGGCTGGACTTATTAGCACGGACGACCGGCCGTTCATCAATACAAAATACAAAAAAATACCGGCCCCCATCAAGGCACAAACTCGCAGTGCCAATCTAGAAAGAATGCATACGAGGTGGCCTTAATTTACTCTGACACTTGAACAAGTTGAATGCTCTTTCGGAGTGATTCAGTAGATACATAAATGCCGAACTTTACATGGATACATTATTCTGATTCTGCTTGAGAAAAGAAAATGGATTTGCGTCACAGCTAACTGGGTAGGTGTTCAGAAGTGCGGGAGCTTATCTCCGAATCAGAAGAATGTTTTTATTGATAATGTCAAGGTTACAAACCCGGACCTAGATTGCATGTCCTCAAATCTAAAGGTGCTTGACATAATATGTTTGGATACACTTAGCAGACTGGAGCCAAGATAAGCTGATCATGTTCTTTTGGAAAGTTCATCTCGTCAATGTTGTCTTCCTGAAGGTATAAATAAACTTTTAGGCTGGTTGGGCGCTTATAAGGATATCATATTGTGGTTTGACGTACGAGACATTGAACGAAAATTGATGTCCAAAACAACAGTAAGCATTTTTCACCCGTCAATTTCCCCCCAAATTGGCTTACATTTCAAACTTCACCTTTTTGACAAATTGGTGGTCTGGATTTGGATTTTCCTAAATTGTATTACGTTCCGAACTTAGGCTTGCTGTGACAGAGCTATATGTTCTCTGTTCATAGTTGGACTGTTCAATTTTTACCCGGGCTATACTTACACCGGACCATAGCCTCACAACAATTGTAATTGGGCTGCCCGCGCGTCTTTGGTTGATAAAGTCGCCTACGTGAAACTCCCACGTGTACTACCACCAAGAGCAGATTTAGAACGATGGTTGCTTTCAACTTAGGCCCCGCCATAGGCCCCGTCTTGTCATAAGCACACAATTACACATCGCTACAGAAGCCCTAAGCCCAGTTCACACTTGACGGGAATTGCCAAAGCGAAGCGAATGATTGTTTGTCACAAAAATTGAACTGAGCTTTAACTGCTGCAGACGCTTAATACGTGGACTGGGTCTGAAATGAACCGCTCCCACGTTTCTGATGTATGAATAACTAATCTTGCTTTATTTAAAATCGTGATTGACTTCTTGATCTATAGAGATGAACTGTCCCGGTCCATGATTGGCTTGTATTGAGACGTGTTCAAACGATCCTAACAACGATTCATATTGTCAAATTTAACACCAAGTACACGTGGGTATTTCATTATAGTCAAATTTATCACCAAGTACACGTAGGTATTTCATCATCCACCCCTCCCGCCCCGCACTCAAAATATGCACTTAATTCATATTGTGAAAGGACTTCAATGTTAAAACAATACTTGATACCATATCATTGCAACAACAACAAATGACCGTTGCAGAAGTTGAATAAATCAAAAATTGCAAAACCTGGAGTCAATCACAAACTCATCGCTCCGTAGCAGAATCTGTTGATAATTCACTCACTCAAAACTACAAAAATCAATCCCTAGAGATTAACGCCGCATACTTTCATTCCAGCATACGTCATATTACAAAGAAAACCCATTAAAACGACGATAGAATTACATGCCTAGGAAATAACACGCTTACTACAGAAGAACCGCGATACGGGCCCAGCTAACGGTCACGTATCACAAGGTAGACCCTTAGAGTGGTAGCTTTTAACCAAGTATCACATTCCATGTCTAGTCGTGATAGAGAAATAGGTGGTACTCGGGGGCGGGTTCCAACAAGTCGATAAAAAACGTTTTCCCCCCAACCTGACAGTAAGATCTGTTCATCAGAACACAGAGATTTTTTTGTCATCTGATAGAGGTATAATTCCTCGTGTAAAATTGAATTTGATCGAGGCACTCGGATAAACCATAGATTAGTGCTCTTGTTCTGGCCAGAAGGTTGAGAAATGCAATACTGGGGCTAAAGCATCTGGCAAGAAAATAGTTAGGGTATCATTCACTTTAATATATTACATTGTGGATAAAGGAGCACACTATATCGGACATGATATAATGGCACTGCCTACAGTAGCTACGGTCTAGTGTTGCAGGGAAGGGCAGAGACCTGTGACAATTCTCTTTTATTCATGTCTTTTGAGGGATTGCGGCAACATTTAAATAGATTATGAGATGGACGGTGAGTTCTAATAATGAGATTGTTTCTTGCATCTTGAGAGACTGATCGAACCTTAAGAGGCAAAAGGGGCTAGACCTCAGGGGTGCTTAAGATTGAGCTTGGTCCAAACATAGTCCCAATTATTGCAACACTTACACCATTCTGACTGTGCACTGATTCGATGCATACGTGCTAAGCTTTTACTCTTTTTGCAGCATTAACTACGAAGTGGAGGGATTTGCACGTATTACCATGTGGTTGATGCATCAACACGCTGCCTCACAGACACCATGGAGATTACATCCATGTCATTGCAAATCCTCAATGCACTGTAAATGGTTCTCCTCACCGGTAATGTTATTTGAATACACCTGTTTGCTTATTATTGGTGCGTGGCAAGACCGGTACTAGATTTAGTTGACGTCATCTAAAACTATTAGGGTATGCCCAAATGGGTTCCTCAGTTACCCCCAATCTCCAAATAAAATAAAAAAATCTCCAAATAAAAATAAAAACTAATTGGCATGGTCAATATACTATCCCTATTGGGAGTTCAATGCTTTTTTTCTCTTCCCGATTGGAAGACCCTTGGATGGCAACGACACCTGTCCAAGTTTCTGGGATCTACACCACTACGGCTAGATCCTATGGGCAAAGTTCTTAATATGCTTCTACAATGAACCTATATGAGTTTCAACATATCAGTCTAGCAACGCAAACTACATAGCAGACACTTGCATCATTTATAACATTAAGACGAGCGAACCCTGTCATAAAACCCTATAGATTAATAAAACTTTCTTTAAAACCTTCGTGGTTTTTTTAATAATCGTAAGACATAGATCCTGTCAGGTAGGATTGGGGCTTCCTAGTAGTAAGGGTTCATTTAACAGAATCCTGGAATTAAGTAATTAGGACAGCTTTGTCTTGAGGATATAATTAGAGTGAAGATGTTACTTACTTGGAGTCATTGGCTCGCGCGGGAAATCACAATAAATAGATTATGTATCATTGGTAACCTTATCTTAAAACTGTGAAGTATAGTAATGAAGAATTCATTGGGGGACCAGTGAGACGTATCAGCAGTTTTTAGCACACCATTGCTTGATGTGGCCTCAGCTAACAGTGAATGATGAAAAAATATATCAAATCATAGAATGTGCCTTGAAAATGAACACGTTTATTTATTTATTTATTTGTTTGTTTTTGATAACATATCTTTACTCATGGTATGCCAATTGGGACCCTACATTGAGCGTGCACGCGTCCCACATGACAATCTTGCTATACAGCACCGCAAAAAACCCACACACACTCATCAAATCCCGATTCCAAGACACAACGTTGTAGATAAGACCAAAACTTACGAAATTCCTTTAATCGAAAGTTTGTACAACTCTTTACTCATTCCCTATTGTTGAAAATGTCGATTTTTCTGATAGCCATTCCTTAAAGTCGTTGTTATTTAACTAGACTTAACCTCAGACTTGGGGGTTTCAGGCCAATTTGCTCGCGTCGATTTCCCGCCTTTCGATATCAATCAAGCAAAGAAGCAAAACGTAACGGAGCATTTCAAGACCCTCGATGCTGAGCTGGAAAAGCGTTTACTTCAAGATCAATGCACATGCAGTGAGAATCAGCAACAGAGAGGCGGGCCAAGATCTGGTCAGACAATTCTTGCTCTACTACCCCCCCCCTCCTCCAAGATGCACCGATCTGTGAGAAGTTGAGGAAGAGAGAGAGACGTGGGTTCATGAGATCGCAATCTTAAAAGGGAAACCTCGCAAGGGGCTAATTTTATCCACCGGAATTGATTGCACCTTTTTTAATAATAATAAATTCTTTGAGCCATCAGCGCAAATGAGTTAAATTAAACCACGGTATCGAGTCAGCAACGTGGTCGGGCTAACTTCGTTTTCAAGGGTCTGCTTTTTACAGTCGAATTAAATTGTTCCATGGTATGCATTGTGAATGGTAGAATGTCTACACAGATATGGGAGTCAATTGTTGGTTTTTTGAATGAATGACATTCATTCTAATCCTCTTTAGAAAAGAATTAGATGGAAAAGGGGGGATTACGTTTTCGTAGGCAGAGATCGTGTCTCTGAGGTGTTGATTAAAATTCATGTTTTGTTTTCTTTTTAAAGGGAAGGGAACTACATAAACGAAAAGCAGGCGATCGGTTCATGCTGAAGGATTAAGAATCAGTTGGGTTGAGTAAGCACGGCTTCGGACAGCAGTGGCATTTTGGTCAAGGCAGTTGGTTTGGGGTTCGAACCCCAGCAGTGGCATTTGGGTGAGGGTAAACGGGCTTCAGTCGATGAAGGTAAAATCCCCGAATTCAAAATGGCGGCCCGCGCATATACATTAGAGCCGTATCCGTATAAAGAGCACACACGTACATGGACTGCTAAACTTAACAACCAAGTTGTAAGGTTTACAATTAACATTTGGGTCTCTTTCCGTTCTAAATACAAATCGTTAATGCAGAGAAAACAGATCAAAACTTTCCTTTCAAAACCTACCCCAAAGACCCATCCTCTTCCAAATGGTATAGCTCTATTCAATAATAGCTGGATAGTCTAAACAGGTTTGTGTCACTATTGGAATTTATAGAGAAATTCGAGATATCAGAAGTAATACATCCAGACATCGACATTAATGAAATACAAACCGGTAATTCTCTATCTGCACTGCTGCTAGGCATAAGCTGTAGGAGCAGAGATTGAAATACGATAACAAGAAATGCTGTAAGTTTGTAAGACTGTATTCTGAAGAAGATCTCTGCATCATGGTTTTTTCCTCCTTAGTCGTAATGGGTCTGTAAGGTATTATGCCAGCTGAAGTTAGAAGATGTATGCATTCACAGAGGAATGGTCGGATTAATGGCAAAATGCATCCCATTTTAAAAGTCGGGACAGAGTGAATAATTTTCAAGAATTGTCAGGAGATGAAGTCATTACATATTATCATGAACCAAGTATCTTCTTTTGGGTGTTACTTCTTTTTCTCTTTGAATGAACGTGGCCATATATTCATTATCATTTTTTAAAGGTATGGTCGTTTATCAGATTCTGTCAACGTGATGTTAGGCCAAATCATCAATCAATAATCAATAAAAGTCACCTGCAAAAGTTTCAGCTGAGTACAGGCTGTGTCTACTTGTTGAGAAAACAGCAAAATATTTCACGGTATTTTTACAAGAACATAGAATCCATCCACATTTGGCGAGGTGACAGCAGGTCTCCAAAACTTGTCTCAAGGAGAGTTTTGAAGATTCAAATTTACAACAAACTTCTGATTTCTAACCAACGGGGGCACTTCAGACCAAATAATTTCGCAGGTTGCTTTAATACCAGAAGCTTTTCGCGCCACAATTTCACAATTTTCGAGACCATAACCAAAGTATGAGCCTACCTAACAACATGAAGTTCTTGTTATGTCGTTCATCAACCTCAAGGTTGTTACTTTTAGACGTTTTTATTTAAAGCTCTTAAGACTCAAATGATCTTGGAATAATTTGCAGTAATTTGTCGGTTTGTAGTTTGGAAAACAATCTCTAATCACCTGACTAATTCTCTAGGTTCTGATTAAAATTCATCTTCACGACTGAAACTCTTGGAATCACCAGTAACCAATTTATTCTAAGATTAGCTTGAATTGATTCTCTCATGTATTGGTATAAGCACCTTAAATAATTTCCCTGGCGGGGGGGGGGGGGGGGGGGGGGGGGGTGTCGCTAAAGTAAGTCGTGTAATAATCAGCTGGTTAACTAATTATTATTATTTATAACTTCTTGATTGGGATCTTCTTCACATACATTTATCTAAGATCAGTAATCTCTTGTAGGGTGGTTTACCGCTAAGGGCAACCCCGAATGTCTAATGAAAGAATCAACAATCAGGGTGGAATGCAGCAGTATAAAGTCCGCCCCCGGTATGGGTTGAGGAAGTCAAGACAGAAAGTGGAGCGACTTGGAGAACGGGGTCAATGTTGTGGAGAAAGATGACATCGCTGCTTGTCTTAAACGAGGGCTAAGATAATGTACGGGTATAAAGACAACGTTTGGGCCCATTGCATCTATGATGGACGCAGTGGCAAATATTGAAGGTAAAGAGGACTGGGCAGTGTTCGTGTTTAAAATATACAATGTGAGTTGCGTGATAACACTGCGGTCAAATTAAGTCATGTATGAACACAGCATTTGAGGAAGGCCCGCCATGAAGAACTTGGCTCAAGACGTGAAGAGAGAAGACTCAGCAGTAGCATGACAGGTTGTAGATATTGGAAGAAATTTACAAAAATCATGTGCCTAAACACCCAGCATACAATGCTCCAGTTTGTTCAGGTTTCGGTGCATTCGAATACAACACCAAACCGAGGTTGTCGGGAGAATGTAGTCTGGCCCCCGTCTTGGTGAGGGTAGCACTGAGCTGTGATTCCACACAGAACAGGGGAACCCAACGAAGATGAGTTCATTGATTATGATATCATGATACTTTGACTGAAGGGGAGGGTGAGAACTTACAAACACCTGACACCGCAATCTCAGACACACTAATATTTAGGCTCAGTTACGGGCTACACTCAAGAATCACTAGAGTTTGTACTCGCCACGGGTTGGAATGTGAAAACAGCTCCATCCGTTAGGTACCCAATAATATGAACAGATTTCAATCTTACAGCCTCTGGCAACCTCGCTTTGTTTTCTTTGGGGCTCCAGTTGAAGGAGAGAGAGAGGCAATGTTTCACGGATGAGGGAACGAGGACGTTATTGACTGGTGCGAGGATGGAGAAAGTTAATATATCAGGTTATTTTGAGATTGAAGACCGTTTCTGGAGGACACTGTGAATGTGGATATCAACGCAATGGGTTCTTATAAGAGTGTACAAAATGGCTAATGATGATTCCTGTTGGGGGAAGACATTTTCTCAACCGAACAAATACAGAAAATATTACACAAGAAAAGGTTCAAAAATGTCAGAATTTCGCAATTTAAAAACCAACTACCGCACACATCTGACCGCACAGTTTCTACTTTTTCATAAGATGTAAATGTAATGTATATGCTCTAAAAGGTCCTTAGTCAGAATTGACCAGCAGAAGGGCTCCAGAAGGCCAGACCCATCCGCGTCATTATGGACCAGCTATCTGTTTTAATAATGTGTTATTGACTCCAATTGCGATTCGTTGACCCGAAAAACGGGTCATGCTGACCCGAAAATGGACCTGGTCCCATGGGACACTTCTCCAGGTCATTCCTGACCTTCTTTTTAGTGTTGATTAGTTATGAATGCACATGTAACCTACATTTACGATAACAATATTATTCAGGTCAATCTGAATTCGCACCAAATGGATCACTTCAAATGGTCCATTTTAGCTTTGAAATTCATTCAGGACACCATGCTAAGTGATGTAGCTACGCAACTGCGACTGAATGCTCACCTTTAGAGCAAGTATGGTTTGCAAATAATCATTCTCATTGTATCTGTGCTACAGGGGAAGAACAGTCCCAATGTGTTAAGATGTCACATACTGTTTTGTTTGTAATGCGGCAGTGGAACTTTGTACTTAAGTGGTTGCGATGACAAACTGACTGTTTACATTGTTTCGTCACCATTGTGACTGCTGCATCGTGTGAACTAATCCCAAATACAACGCTGTTTCAAAGATAAAAAGATTGAACAACTTTTCTGTCATCAAGTTTATTCGAAGAAGCAAATGCCAAAATGTTTCCTACAATATCGCGTTAAAACAATGACAGAGTCAGAAGAAACCATTTTGAAGTTAAACATCACTAAATATAGTTCAACGTTTCAGCAAGCTCCTATATCACATCAACCGCTGCAACCAGGCATGCAACTGCAGTTTGCCAACAACAAAAACAGGAAAGTGCCAGGTACAGTAAAACTTTGCACTGTACTTTTGAATATTCAATGGCACATCTGAAAAAGCCAAAACGGGGAAATCAGCTGATCAGCTGAAAGTGAGTTGCATGCTTGCGCAACACATAACGCTTCATTTACTTCCTGAGTCATGGGAGACTTAACTTTCACTGTTGTATTGTTTGAATTTTAATTAGACCATGTTTTAATTAATAAAATGATAAAACTATCATGTTAGAGCTTTTGAATGTTGATTACAATGCAAGTTTTAATACAGCATTGTATTGATTCAGTCCTACTCTCGAAAAGTTGTAAATTTGAAAATGTCTGGCTATTTAGGAACTTGTTATTCTCTATTTGTTAATCCAGTGGAAATGTTTAGTAAACATTCCAGCAATTTTATTAATGTTAGCCAATTTTCTTAAGAAGGTACTGTCTTTATAATGTCTGCTTGTTTCCTTGAGTTTTCTCACTTGAGAAGACAACCCGGTCATTAGTTCTAAAGAGTTGCGTCATGTTCAACTGAAACGTGAGCAATTGAATTTTACACATAGATGCTTTGGCAGTACACATCAGAGTACGAAGTGCTCAAGCGAGACTACTTATCAAGTGTCCTTTCTGGTCTAACACGCCAGAATGCTACATAAGGTATCACTACATGAAGATACTTCTTAGGGTCGTTGGAGCGTCAAGTTATCTCTCTCATCAAGCACCTCCATATAGATGTAAAGTCCGAGATTAGTCTTCGCCAGGCTGACGGCATTTAGCTATAGATGTGAAGAGTCCGAGTCTTCTTCAGCCTGAGACAAAAACTAATGTCTGACTCTTCACATCTATAGCAAAATACCGTCAGCCTGGCGACAATAACGACAACAACAACAACAACAACAACAACAACAGCAGCAGCGGCGGCGGCGGCGACGACGACGGCGACGACGACGACGACGACGACGACGACGACAACAACAACAGCACCAAAAACAACAACAACAAAACCAGCTGTACATGCCAACTAGACCACACATCTCAAGATTTGCATTACCGCTCTATGAAGATGACAACAACGATAAAAATGAATATTTTATTAGCTGAAAGTTTTTTAAAACATCTGACACAACTCAACCAAAATCGTATTGCAACGTTTGCTTGAGTGCTGATCGTAACCCAAAGACATAAACGTTACAAAACTATTGGTCCATTAAAACAAACTGTTGAAACTGGGGCATTATTGTTAATAATAGTACAAAATATTTAAAGCTTTGCGTTACAAAGATAAAATTACTTGACGGATGACGAACGATGGTGAAATCTCTCTTTTGTGAGAAGTTGTGATTCTTTTGAGAAGAACCGAAATTGAGAAAAAGGTACTAATAACAATAATCAGTTCTTATTAAGCGCTTTGTCTACGGGAATCTCAAATCGACCATTATGTTCAAGACAGGTATGCTAAAAGTTGGAAAGGTATACTTAGTGTATTCTACTCTACCAGCCAGGCTCCTAGTGGATGGTACCCATGCCTACATCCTTACGGACTGCAACGTGCCCCGGTGACAGGTGATTTGGGTCAACAGCCAGGCTCCTAGTGGATGGTACCCATGCCCACATCCCTACGGAATGCAACGTGCCCCGGTGACAGCCCATCAAATTCGTTAAAGACCTACTTGAACGAAAACGGCAAAAGGTGATCTTTGCTGAAATTTATCTAACTTTTTTCAATCGATAAGGAATTTGAGTTCACATGAGATTAAACAGGTTTTAATGTGTAAAATAATAATTTTGAATACCCTTCTCATGTGCTTCTCAAAAAGATTCGCGAAAAGCCCTGTAACGTCATCACTCATTTTCGTCATAATTATGTGGTACCTCCGTCTTGTAATAGCTGCTTTGTTGAAGCATGGAGGTATAACAAAGCAAAATCCCACATTTGACGTCAAAGTAGTGTTTCTAGTTTTTAAAAACCTTGAGGTTGGAGCCTAATTTGATCGACAAATACGAAAAAGTCAGAAGTGTAAAAATATCAAAATTACATTTAAATGTTAAACAAACACATTTTAACAAGTTTAAGCAGCATTCCCGTTACACATTTCCCGCTCAAATAGCTGTTTAAGTGTAGCCCTAACCATGAAGTGGCCGTCCGGCCTTGTGATTTTAGGCGATTTTTCAATTTGTTATTCTCATTTGTTTAATGGTTAGTGTTTGAATCATGATTCTCATTTATATAGCACCTTTTATAACGGTTTACCACGTGTTGCGGCGCAATCTGCAGGGATCTTTTAAAGCATTACACAGCACATCCAGGGGACCCATGGGGTTACGTCCAATCCGTAAGAACCCTACAATAATGGGTAAGTGCCTTGCTTCATGACACAAGCGTCCAGGACTGCTGAACAGAAACACCAGAGCTTGTGTCCAGTGCGACAGACTGCTTGGCCACGACACGACACATTGTTACGAATGTGACCAATCGAACACTAGACGAGATGTCGGACAACTCATGCATAACAGATACATCAAAGTCTTACCTTTACAGCTTTGACCAGTTAGTTATTAAAAACAAATTAACAAGAGTTCAACATCAATCTTCGAACAATCTACAAAAGATTGCTGTTTTGAAGAAAATGTCAATTGCTCTGTGAGTGGATACTTAGCAGTGTCTAAGCAACCAACGAGAGAGGAAACTTCGAGTGATAAAAAATCGTTTGTCCTTAACCGCCGTGACTCGATTTTATATCATAATAAGTTTTTGTTCAAGTACCGTCAACTCACGACTTTCTACGGAGGCAAAATGTGAAGTTATAAGCCACACTCAGGAGATAAGATCGAATCTACCCATGCCCTTACCATAAAATGATGAATAGTGAGAACAAAATCTCAAAAAAGCTTGATCAAATTTGACAAATCGTGACATCAAAATCATGACATCTCACTATTTTTACTGCTCTGGTTATTAACTTAACTTAGCACAATTCTTTTTCTTTGTTACGGTAATGTGCCTTCCATTAAAGTCACGGTTTGAGGCATAAAAAGAGCGACACCAGCCTTGCTCTGGTGACGGTTTACACACTGCCAACTACGAGTTACATGGAAATAATGCTCGGTACGTTGACTTCGGCCAAATTTAACAAAGCCGCTCGGCAGATGTCAATGTTGGTTTAGAAAAATTCGTTGCTGTGCAAAATATTAAACAGGGGTGAGATTTAACGACAGTGAACATTTGTGGAAAATTTCCCACACGCCTTGGGTTCCCTCTCATTCTAGAAACCCTGAACCTCCCGGATGTCACGACTCGAGAGGTTTACAGACTCTGTGCATCACCAGAAATAAGACTACAGGTTTGAAAACAATGAGGACTCTTTCTTTCTTCATTTGGAAAATACTTTATTCTTTCAAAAAATGTAATCCTGAGGTAATCCTGATATCAGGAAAATCCTGCGATTGACCGATTGTAAACAGAAATAAAAAGATTGCTCCGTACTTTATGCTTAGTATTGAGGACTTGTTGAAGTTTTACAGACGAGAAACACCCATTCACAATTTCTATGGACGAGTTAGGCACTTGGAACTCCGTCTGAACATGTACTTCAGCAAGATAAAATGACTGAACTTTTTACTGGGTTAAATAATTGCTTGTACCGCAAAATTTGAGTTGATAACGACTGGACTCAGGGTAAACTCATATCTACATTGGATTGAATGTCAAACCTAGTAAGAGATTATTTCATAAATTACTAATGCAAAACAATAAAGCTGAAAGTTTTCACAGTTTGGTATCCGTAACTCGAATCCTAAAAATGCAGAGATGTTTTTGAATAAAGAGATGCAGTATAGAAAGTACATACTTTCAGAAGTCCGCATCCGCCAGAAAACTAAAAACAAATCAATTTCGAAGCACATGATAAAGGTCAAGGTATTGCGAAAGGCACTTGTAGATATTAAATAGACGTGAAGTATCTAACCTCGTCCAAAGCGGAGTTAGTTTAATTACACAGGATCGTGTTGATAGAATCATTCGTGCGCAGAATTAATGGACCTATGCCAATCATAATGACATTTACTCTATGAATACCTGACAAGTTTGATAAGAAAAATGATTTATGTCTCCCATTAAAGAAAAACGAGCTGTTCATTCATTTCCTGTTCATTCATTTCCTGTTCATTTCTCGGTTTGCGTAGTCCGGTAGCAATCTTAAACATGGTTGGTGCGCAAATGTGTTAAGACTGTGTGCGTGCGTTGGGGGGGGGGGGGGGGGGGGGGGGTGTTGCTGTAAACATTAAACCAGGACAGTATTTGTGTGTGTTTATGTTTTGATCAGGAATGACAACGTGACTGGACGAAGAAATGGCTCAAGTATGGACCATACTAAGAATACAGTTTGATTCAGAAGCAACAGCAGTGATCTTTCAGCTTGCTCACGTGAAAATGTGTCAGTCAGTTTGTGTTTGATTACTCCACTCAGACTATATGTAGCTATTTATCATGCTTACATTAGACATTGCCCCAAATATATGCGCAAATTGTTGCGATTAACTAATATACAAAAGAACATAGTAAAACCAGTCCGATTCCACATAATTTTACCAAATCATTAAGAAAAAATGCTGTTTTTTTATAACAAAATGATATCAATCTCAGGAAAAAAACTTACCTACATACGCACGAGTATACAATCATATTTAGCCAATCAGTAAACAGAACCTGTTTCACTAAGTCATTACGTATACCGGCCCTTTGAGCAATCACAAACAACAGTCAACTACGTCATCGAATACAAACGGCCAATTGGCCAATCATAACAGACTGTTCAAGTGAACGTCATTATTGATGACGTATTGACAAGCCGTGGTGTCATGAGGTTTTCACGTGCACTCCAAACCACCTTCGGCTGTCGTAAGAATGAGAGCAAATGGACTATGGACAACAATTTGTAATATATCAGAACCTTTTCTAACTTGATTCTCAAATTTCTTATTGACAAGAATCCCTCAATTAAATACAACTCAAAGCAAATTGAGGTTTACCGGTCTACTCCCCTACCTAATAAAAAATCACAAACGGTTCAATTTTCCGCTACTGTAGGTGATACTGAGACATCCCTTGCGACAGAATTGAGGTTGCTTTGGGCAAGTTTCTTCAGAACCATAGGCCGATAACAATGCAGCTAGCCCGGCGGGATAGATACCTTCTAATGATGGCTTCCTAAAAATGCCGTTAAGATTTGCCCACCACCTGCACGTCCACGCAGGTGCTATAGGTCCTAAAGTGCAATTTCGATGTGAATTTAAATCGAGAACTAAACGGCAAGTTTATTTTAAACGGTACTTCTGGGAATTGTAGCCAATAAGTAGGTCGCTTTGGCATTGATTCAAACATCGCAGAGATGGTGTTTGAGTGGCTTAACCAATGTGGGCTAGACTAAATTGCCAGCTAGGCCTACTAACCATTCGTTAGCCACGTAATGAAGACAACGAACATGTTCATCAGTGTGAGTGAGTATTCAATGCAACCTGCTGATGCACAGCATGGTAGGCTACCGAGTATACAATATGCGGAGTTTTCTGATCTGCAGGTGCGCCTAGGACTGAACGGACGTCATTCATTTATACAGTGTTGTGTTTTTCAATAAAAGTTCGTTGTATGCCTACCAACCATCAATTCCGCCACACACTCTCAACCCCTTTAACGTGTTTTAATGTATGGTTCTGATGCTTTCCTTGGACCTACATCTTGCATAGCATAGAAATTATCAATTAAACACAGCTTATTCTTAGTTAGTCAAGGCAGTGTTAAATTATGAACATAAAGTCAGCAAGAAAAGGTCAGATCTTCCCAAAATGGACAACTTGAAAAATGCACTTGAAACGTAACCGTTTGCCGCCACAACACAGTACCAATATTTCTTTGCCCTCTAGCAAACTAGAAAGAGCATTGTTATAGCATTTTGACTAAACATTAGCCCAAGTGAGCCATTCAATGACTTCACATTCATAAAGCATTTATGATAATCGAATTTCAACAGTTTATAAAGAGGTGTCTGTACTATGTATAAGGATAGCGCTAGATGTGATGTACAAACAAAAGTGCGCCACGGCCTCGTGCCCAATGTTCACCATACGTCATGCAGACTCGTCATAGGAATGCGTCAAACAGAGGCAATCGATACACGGGAATCGTTCCCAGGACAGATGAACGGCCATCGATCACCATAACACCCCTGGTCTTTCCAGCTAGACGCCATCCACGCCACAATTACATTACCTAGCTGTCAATCAGATACAGGAAAAAAAGTATTGCCTTCGCCATAGAATACATATTCTATCGAGAATTTATGTGAAGAGAGTGATGATGCAAAATTTACCCCCAACCCGGAGGGAAAAAATGTCATTTATTAATAAATAATCAATTAGAGTTTCATTTCAGAATAGGTAAAATACTGTATTGTAGATGTGTTACTCTGAGTTGGCAGTAAATGGTGTATGACGATGGAGGGAGTTAACTTAGTTATATACGTATTGCTTTCTGGAAAATCAAATAATGGAAGCAATAGTTTGTGAATCCTAAATGAGCGCAGACGTGTCGGTGTATGAGCCAAAATATATCACTCTGTTTTTACAGAAATCGACAAGTCCAGAGGGCGAACATTCACCAGTTATTTCACATCGAATGATGTCATAACAATCTTGAAATTTTAAGTTAGTATCCTAAGTTTGAAGATTATGAATTCGAATTATAAAGAGTAATCCGCCAATGTATGTGCTTCGTCATAACAGTATGTAAATTAAAACAACTGTTATAATCAGAGAGAAGATCCGGAGTGAACTTGTGCCTCATAGTAGGGTCTACTTTGGAATGAAGTCAACATAACCAGAAATGGCAATCCATTTAATGCTTGTACACGTAAACAAATTGATGGTAAATTATATACCCTCAACATGAGAACAAGACGTCATTAATATTTCTATTTTGAGAGGGGAAATTAGTGACGACGTGAAAGAGCAACGGGGTAGCAGCTCTAATCAACAAAGGATAACAAGTCAGCCTTCGTCAAAACCAACGATATTCGATAGCAGCTAGCTAATGCACATTTACACTGGCTGTAACAATCAACGTCAACCAAGATCCCCGGGCACTTTGCGTGTAGAAATCTTCACTCTAAACTCAAGTTACATCCAGAGCGCTTTACATCAAAAGATGTCTATGTCTGTTTCATAAACTTTGGTGTCAGATGACTGGGGTGCGATGGGGAAGATCCACACTTCAAGATGTCACATGAGATATGATATGCTAAGAGGGGTAAATGTGAAGACGTTTCTTAAGATGCTTCTCATTTTTAAACGGATGTTTCCATTGGGAAACATTTAATGGTCACCATCATGATAATTTATCATTTAAAAGTCGCTTAATTAAAGCTGGAGGGCACTAGCTTGGTGTGTTTTCCGGTGAACATACAACAGCGGGGGGGGGGGGGGCAGGGCGGGATAAATAGCCCTGGGTTAAGTTCACTGTACTGGCAATGTACCATAGAAGCTATACCGACAGGGGAAAGATACAAGTTTACCGGCAGCTGAGAGGTTTGTGTGTGTCTTATCTATATGGATTTCTTTACATGTTGCCGTCTTGGGAAGCTCCTCCCTTGAATCTGTCGCTGTCCAATCCTTGAGGAGAATCTCACCGGAGATACCATTCCACTGCTTGCTATTGCATAATAATCATAACAAAATGATTGCATTTTGTGTTACTTTCTTAGCTTCCTCGTGGGATGTCGCATCATCAATCTTTCATCATTCCCTTCTTTTACAAGAGACAGAGAAAGTAAACAATTAGACTGTTCGATTCGTACCCCTGGGGTGAACGTGAACCACTTTGTAGCGATATGAGTCACAATATGTCTATGTTTATATCTAAACAAATGTCACTCATCTATACACATCGAGTGTACCCTATGCAGGTGTTGTAACATTGCTGTGGTACATAGAGGTAACACGCCTTTACATGCAAACTGACAGCTAAGGGTTCGTATCCAACTCACGGAGATAACCCGCCTTTACATGCAAACTGACAGCTTAGGGTTCGTATCCAACCCACAGAGGTAACACGCCTTTACATGCAAACTGACAGCTTAGGGTTCGTATCCAACCATGAGGTTACAATGTGGACCTAAAACCTGGTATCCTAATCTTGTTTACAGTA
>CM021534.1:20733813-20750590 GCA_010994315.2 Pisaster ochraceus
TGGCCTCAGGTCTGCAGTCCAGGCCTGATTCCTGCAGGTGGCCATTGGAGGAATTAAGCCGTACCTACCTGTACATGTGATGACAAACTGTGTACTAAGTGCTACACCTTCAGCTGGTGTGATACCACAGCTACCTTTAATGGGAACATCTCCAATCACATACTGGTATTCTGAGTAACCAAATGACTGTAAATGCCTGTTGTAGACTGTAATTCCTACTGAGAATCTTGATGATTGATGAAGGAGAAAGAAAGATGGTCTCAAGATGAAGTAAGGACCTTTGCTTCCTGAATAGGAAAAGAAAAAAACGGATTATCTTTTTATAACACTGATATTCTTTCTTTTAAATGCCATTTTTTGAGTCAATTGCCTGATTTGTGGGTTCAAATCCCACCAGAGTAGTATGCCTGTGCTAATTAAACATCAACAGGAGGTAAAAACTAAAAGCGCTTGTTGTTTAGTCATATATTCATTTCAACAACAATAGTCCATAAACAAATTTTCTGGCATTTGTCACACAAAATATTTACATGTCTGGTCTCCTAAAACTTTGAGAAAGGCCGGATTGGACTGGTTCAGGAAAATTTGTTTGTAATCTTAAACAATAGACCCACCTCACCTAACGTCATCATGACAATAATCTCGGTTGCGCCATTTTGAGAGCCAATAGCCCCAAAAGTTTTAGTGTTGTGTGCACTTTTTATCATAATTTTTACTTGCAATTTTACTTCCAAAATGATGAGCATGGCAGACATTAGTTGCCTGTGACATTAGTGCAAGGGTTCAAAACACACTAGAAAATAACAAAGGATGTTGAGAAGTAACAGATGTTTAGAAACAACACTTACTGGTTCACAAATTGTTTAAATCTTAACAGAAGAACTGACAACGATGGTAAAAAGTGAAATAACAAATGAAGCTGTACTCACCAGTGACTGTTTCTACGTCCTGCTGATATCTACTCTGATCAGATCCTAGACCCGTCACATTCCATGTATATTCCAATTCCTGGGTAGTATTCCAACAGTTGAAGCATTGTACTTCTAAGGCTAACCGTTTCTGAGGATTTATTTTATATCCACAGTTACGGATACATCTGACGGGGAAAAAGTCAACAAAATATTATGAGCTGGTGTCCAGGCAAGAGCCATGACAGTGAAAACTCCTCTAAAGAGAGCTGTTTGTTATGAGACGACCCAAGGCTGAGATTAAGTCAAGTTTTGGCATTGTGCTCAGCTCCTCTTAAGGATAATAGCCGTACCAGAAAGAAGTATGAACCACTATAGCTTGAAATTCAAAAACGTCTTTCCTTTTTACAGGCCAGCAATTGCAGCTCGTCAACATAGAGGATACTTCCAGCCACAGCAAGACCAGGGTTTGCCCTCAACCTGTTCAGTGACCAGCCAGCAGGACCAGTTAGCTTTTCATTTCACTAGTCCATCAGGTTTTTTACTTTGCCATATCTCATATTAAATAGGGATGTTTTTCAACACTGATTTAGCAAGCTGGACAACTTAGAGTGAAACTCTGTGCCTGTTTTTTTTTCAATGGCATGATGGAAAAAACAAAAAAGGGGGATCTCAGCTGATAAATTGCATTCCTGTTTAAATCTTGATTAAAGCAGATTTAGTATACATTGATTGATTTATTCATTCTTTCTTTTATCGGTTTAATATTTCTTTTATTTTTTTGTTCAAAATGTTGGTGATTTGTCCGTAATGTTTCATTGAAAGACAGTTTTAATTTCCCCAGTGTGGGATACTAAAGTTGTTCTCTTTTCTTATCTTACCTGACTTGAAGCTGTGGAGGTTCACTCTGGATCACCCTGACAGTCTGAATGAAGTACTGAGTATCTCGTCCTTCCTTGCTTCCCACAACACCAAACACATAATGACTACTCCTTGTCAGATTCTCCAGCGGGATGTTGTAAGACGACGTCCCTGTTGCTATGGACACATCTGGACCATCACCAAGACAACCTGGATCTGATAGAAGAAAGATATCATATATGTAAGACTTGATCAAACCTGTAAAAGCTGTAGAGAAGTAGACATTAGTAATCTAAAGGTTATTTTTAGAATACTTTTGGTTTTGGATTCAGAAGTTTCTCTTTTAGGAGAGATTTGTCTGACATAACAGAGTAGCCCCCATTTTGGGGAGAACCCTGAAACTCTAGAAGAAAACAAAACCATCTTTACAAAAGTAAAAAAACCAAAACAGGATGGCCTGTCAAAAAAAAAGAGGAAATAATCCTGGGTTCACCTCAAGATTATTTACTTCTCAATTTATGACATTCAAAAGTTGAATTCAAATTTGGTGAAAGTAAAAAAATATGCGTAATTTACTTTGACAATCGAGCAACAGAGTGAATAATTGTAAGGTATACTTACCATCTGCATTCGGAGCAATAAATCCTTCTTCAAATCTGAAGATTTCATCCGGAAGTCTACAGTACCAAGAAAACATTATCGGATAAGGTTGGTTCTCAGACGCTACACTATCCAAGGTCATCTCATCGGGGTCAAAGGACACGGATGCGTCTAATGAGATACTGTCATTCCAGCTAATTGTCACTGCGCTTCCTCCGACTATGCTAATGACAAGGTCAGAGGGTATGACCTCTATGAAGGTCTGATTCTGATTCAGGACTTTGGCATCATTGTCCATAGTGACAGTCAACTGCAGGAGGTAGGTGTTATAATCCAGGGTACGTCGTGGTATAACCAAACCAGCATTAGTTGCTTCGATACTAGCTGGTAACCTGTATCCAAACAGCTGGTTAGCAGGTAGAGGTTTATCATTGAAGTATGAGACGATGTATGCATCCCACTGGAACAGCGCCCTCGTGGTGGATGCGCAGTCTAACGTGATCTCGGAAACCAGGATGATTAGCTGGTTGCGTTTGACTTGCCAAGGATTGGACACATTCTTACTCCCGCCATGGATTACAACACGGGGTAGTCTACATGGATCTTCAGTAATGGGAAGGAGGGTGGTAACACTGAGGGATGAGGCATAGTTTGAACCTGTTATCATAACCTTGTAGTCTCCAGATGCATTGAAGGTGAGATTATACGTAGTGACTGCATGAGTGTATGGATCAAATGGAAGGTAAATGTTAGGATTCATCAGAGCTAAAGCTGAAGCAACAGCATCTTCATCATTGATTGGTGTCGTTAACATTTCCACATTGCTGTGATTTCCAACTTGTAGTGTGTAGGTAGCTTGAGTTCCTGGCTGAGCTGCAAATACAATCAATGTGATGGATTCATATTGAGCTACAGGGCCAGAGTGAGCGGCAAACAAACCAATCACACTCTCCTGCATGATGAGAGTGGCTGAAGAATCTTCAAAGTTAAATATATTCATGGTGAGTAGACGAATGCTGAAAGTGGTTGAATCAGTGTATAGATGCTCAACGTGTGCATCTGCACTTGACTTGACTACACCATCACCAAATCGCCATAAATACTTCATTGCAGTACCCTCAGTGACATGGGCTGTTAAATGAACAGGATATTCAACCGGGAAGTAGTTTCGGTTTGGGCCTCCTCCAGAGGTTCCATACTTAACTCCAGGTCGATCAACATTGTGAGATGTTATGGTACAATTGAAGACTGGGACTTCAGTTTGGACGTTGACTGGAAACACTTGCTGACTGGCAAGATTGTGGACTGTTACAACAGCAGAGTACATGCCAGGGGTGTAGGTATGGGTGAGGGTCAGGAATCTGATAATCGGACCATTTACAAAAGCTTCTGTGAAATTGACACTACACAGAGGGTTATTGACGCCCTCGTCTGGGTCATCACAATTGCTTCCTGATGTAATATTGTACTGAATCCAGTTAATAATCTCAATGCTTCCAAGATCTATTGTAAGGAGAGGATTCATCCATTCACCAAAGTCAAATGTGATACTGGCGTTTGTGGGTAGCTTTTGAACCCGTGTATCCCAGAAGAGATTGAATGTAATGTTACCATCAGGGTATTGTACTGGTGTATCTGAGGTCAGACTAAACCCCCAGACTTTAGTTTCAACAGCTATGAGAAGTGGCGTATGCGTAATCATGCTGATTTCATTACTAGCAATGACAAATGCAGCATAAAGACCCAAGGCTGGATACAGATGCTGCTTGGAGTCAGACTTACTTGTTGTTGTTGCATTCAGCGTCGATGTGATGACAAAATTAGTTCCAAAATGCCACTCTAAGAGGACGTTAGTCCCAGTGGCTATTGACACATATAAAGTGACAGGTTCTCCAAGAGTAACAAACGGTGTCTGTGCCCAGACTTCAATACCTGAGATTTTAGCTTCTATATAGATCTGATCATGTAAGAATAGTACAGGAGGTACAAGATTCCTGGCTGTAATGCTCACATCCTGCCATCCTGATTCGTTGATGTGTTCTCCTGGTATGGTGACATGACCAACTAATCCCTCCATAATAAAGGAGTAGTTTCTAGTATTGAGTTCTAATACTGATTCAACATCAGTGCCAGTGATAAGACTAACATTCACAACAAGGTCCGTACCATACTGGCCAACTTTTTTACTTGTTACATTAAGACCACTAGCAGGCACCTGAACAATAACAACTTTGCTTGCGTATACTTCAGGATGGAAGAAGTTAGTGCAGTTCAGTTGTATCTCATATTCTCCAATCTGGCTGTAGGTGTGATTGATCGGGATGTAGACAAAATACTGATCAAGATTCAAGATGGTGGAATTATCTCCAAAATCCCAAGTGCAGTTAAAACGGTTACCACGGTGACGGTTTAGTCTAAAGACAGTCCTCTCATCCTGAATAGCAGCTTGAGGAGCTCCGACAGCGAGTCCTTTAATCTGATGAGGAATTGGAGGAAGGAGAACATAGTAGGTATCATTGGCCTGGATGAGTGCATTGCTGAGATGGTTAGTTGCCATGACGGTAACGAGATGGTAACCAATGTCAATGAACATGTGCTTGCAGTACAGTTTGGTCGTGACTATTGGCTGGGAACCGTCGTGGTAATCACATGTATACACAACGTTGGTACCTTGTTGAATCTCAATAAGGATAAAGGCGGATTGATCGGTGTGGGTTGTTTTATTGCCACGGATATATGCCCTGAGTCCCTCTATAGGGTACTCAACATGGGCAACTGTTGAAACTCTTAATGAGTTGAGTTTATTAGACGCTGTGATTGAGATTTCATAAGATCCTGCTCCACTGTAGATGTATTCTAAAGACCACACCTTACCAACATCCTTCTGCTCAAATATCTGCTCTGAGCCATCTCCTGAAGTAGAAAACAAAATATACTGCGGTTTTAGTTTGGTATGTAAGATTGATAATGTAAATGTTTATAGACTTGTACATAGCTTAAAGGTGGTCATGGTGAAAAACTTCCTTTGAAATATTTTTGCCTGAAATGTTATACTTTTTGAAAAATTTGTAAAACAAAAGGTTTTGATCTTACTAGTCTAAAATCAGATGAAAACAGTGAAAACATAAAGTGGGGGTTTTCACTATTTTCTCGTTGACCGATTAAGCTTAAACTTTAAGCTTCAGACAGGTTTATTATTTCATGTATATGCTGTCACACATAGTGCAGATACTGGTCTTTGACAACAACTAATGTTTTCTACATGTTTTATTAAATCAAATAGATAAACATAAATCAGTGTGGCACAGAGCTAAATCATATCTTCCAGGATTAAAGTGAAGAATGTTACACTTTTAACCCAGATTCCAATGTCCTCTTGTCAAGAATGATTTACCAAACAGTACCCAACGAATGAGACTAGACAAATCTGGAAATTCCCCCAAAATGGCTAGTGGCCCTGGGTGTTAGGCCCAGATGTTACAATTCAGGAGGTTTACAGACTCTGTGCATCACCAGAAATACAAAACTATAGGTTTGGACACAATGTCGACTATTTCTGTCTCCCTTTGGTGATTGTGTGTTTTCTTTCAAGAAAATTTAAAAGTTCAAGAAGATTTTGAGAAGTTCCTAAAATCAGGCAAATTCTTAGGAAATCACATGCCTGGTGTTCAAGGTAGACAAAATGCTTTCCTACCTAGATTGACGGTAAAGAGTACCTCTGTGCCATAGGTTATCTCCCAAGCTAGGAGCACGGGCTGTGAGGGGATGACAGGGTATACATCAGCTAGCAGCATCAGACCTTCTACATGCTCTTGTACATAAAACAGCTGCATCACACTCAACTCACTCACAAGATTTTGTGCCCGTACAGTCACCTCATAATGTCCTGGAATAAAAGGAAATGTTTTACTTTGAGTATGAAAAAGGGTTCCTTTTATCCAATTTTCCAGTAACAGATTTGGATAAGGAGTTTCCTTCGTATTTTTTTTCCATTTCAATTGGTAGCATTATAAAGAAACTTTTGACCATTTCAATCCATTAACACAGAACATTCAGATTTCATCAAGCTGTGATTATGTGAGATTTTTTTTGTTCACCTTGTGAGCCATACATGCTGGGACTGCATATGCACGAGACTTACACAACCTATGGTGTGCTTTTTGAAATGAAAAATTGATTGAAAATAGCATCATCAAAATATAGTAAATATGAAGAATAGAAAAGTTTGGCATAAATTAGTGAAAGTTGAAAAAAGTATGCTAAATTTGTACATGCTGGGAGGTCTGCTCTAATTTCTTTCTAGGATAACTCTATATCACTTCTTGAAATTGAAGTAGTTTACTATATATTTTTTGAGAAAAAAATAGAAATAGCTGTTGCAAACTTCTTACCAACCAAAAAGAAACCTGTGGTATATGGCCTGACGTTTCGACCTTAGCAGAGTCTTTCTTGAAGGCTAAATGACAACACAAAACACATAAACAGGTATACTATTAAGCTTTTGTTACACCAGTATACCTGTTTTGTGTCTTGTGTTGTCATTTAGCCTTCGAGAAAGACTTGTCAGGTTGCATCAGGAAACGTCTGGCCGCTATATATTTTTGGGAAAGTATTCTTACCTGCATCTCTGTAAACATACTGATGTGTAAAAGCATCAGTAGTAAACTGCATACCGTCATCATAATCCCAGAAAAATAGAACATCATGGCTATCACCAATGAACGGAGGCACAACAAAGTCAAAGATTTTACCTGGTGAGTAATTAGTACAACTGTTTGTTTACTTCAAACATTATCATGTAAGAGGTACATAAATGTTTCAATGTAAAATTAATGTTACATTTTTTTTTTTTTAAAGGAAAGTGTGCTCTGTAAAATCATACAAAAGAATCTGCAAGGCCTGGAGCCTTGCATGTGGATCGGGTTTTCAGTCCCTTCCTGATAGTGCTGGTTTTCCTGTTGGAGTTTCCTCCCACATCTAATGAGGGTTTCTTCATCATCTCCTTTACATAGGTATCTTCAGGCCTATGGGTTACATTGCAAGGCACTTCTGAGGGTCCCTTGGTTTCTTTACCAGAAATATATAACAATCAGATTTCTTACCTTTGACACAGACCTCTGGTTGGAATAAAAGATCTACAATTTCCTCCTGAACAATGACTTGATGGAATGTGAATCCATTGGCCCAAGGGTTCTCAACAAAGCAGGTAATGTTGAAGGTTCCTTCAGACTGGTAAGTATGGGAATCTACAAATCAAGATCAATAACAATCTTGAATTTTCACCATTGTAAACATCTGTAAGCATATTACTGTGGGGATATGTTGGTATTACAAGTAAGGCTATTTCTGAATTAGCGGCTGTGGCTACATCACCATGTCAACGTGCATTAAAGCATACACGCTGCCCTTAGCAACAGCCGCAGCTCCAGCCACCCATTCAGACCTGTCTTATCTTTCCCTGGCTTTCAACATCTCAACTTGGTATGGAGCCTCATATCATAGATTAGTCGTCACACCCTACCTGGGAACCCGGGCCCAATTTTATAGAACTGCTTTTAGACAAAAATTTGCTTACAAATTTTCTGCTGAGCATGATACAGTCACCGTTAGTACATGTGTGATAATACTTAGGCTGGTAACCTGGTTTTGGTAAACATAATTCTGTTGTCCTTAGCTAATAGTTGTGCTTAAGCAGCTCTATGAAATTGGGCCCTGCTGCTTAATTAAGCAAACACTTGTGGTTAATAATCATCTGCTAAGCAATACTAAGCAGGAAACCAGTCATAGAAGGTAAATGTGGTACTTTGGCTGGTAACCTTCTGGTATAAGCAAATGTTTTTTAGTGCTTCGCTACATTTGTGCTCAGGCAGCTCTACAAAATTGGGACATAACAGTCTAAACACTTCACCTTTTAATAAGAGTAGAAAATACAATACATGTAAATCAAATCTATTCCACCATTCAAGTTAAACAAGAAAAAAAAATAGAAACAATTTCAAGGACCATAAAAGCTTTAAAATTGGATAACTTACCAGTGTAGTCAGATCCAGTACTAAAGAAGGCTGCATTAAACTTGCTGGATACCGTACCGTCACCCCAGTCAAACGTCATAAGTACATTACTGCCATTATTAGCAACACACCTTGCTTCTAAGACATCAGCTCTGATATGGGGAGTAGTGAGAAACAGATCTGCACTACTGATGCTAGCATCAATTTGAATCGAGGTTGTCGCTGATTCATCACTAACATTATTGTATGCTCTGATAGAGATGGTGTACGTATCCGGGAAGGAGTACGTGTGAATGTAGCTTGAGTTGGGTAGGTGAGTCACGTTGGAGGAATCTCCAAAATCGTAGTCATACCAAACCTTGTTTCCAGTAGCGATGATTGTGGTAATCAAGACTGGGGTGTAAATGAGATCATCTTGAGCTACTGCCACAACGTTTGTTACTCTCTCTTGAATCTCTACAATGATAGAATCTGAAATCATCCATGATACCATGTTAGAGACATTGACAGTAACATTGTAGTAACCGATCCTAGTGTAGATGTATTCTACCGAGGGTGCTGAAGTTGTGTCCTCACCACCATCACCGAAATACCAATCAAAATGGACATCATTACCCCTGGACCAGGTTACAGTGTACTCTACAGTATCCCCTGTTGCTTGGACATCTGTCTTATTCTGAAGCACCACTCCCTCCACTGGGTCTTGAACAACAATAGCTTTAGTATCAGATACAGCTGGGTAGTTACTAACAGTACACTCTACCTGGTAGGTATTGAAGGTGGAGTAGTTATGCCATACAAAACCTGTGTTTTCAATAGTGGCTGAAGCTCCATCACCAAAATCCCAAATGATGGTTAAACCCTCTCCAGTATGCCAAGTGACTTCACAGAAAAACACCGTTTGTATCTCACTGGTTGTGTATTCTTGGCATTGGACGTAATTAGGCTTCACTGCTGTCACATCAAATGTATGGTCCAAAGTACTTGCTATATTGTCTGCTTGAATGAGTACAGTGTAGACACCAGGGTCAAGGTAGAAATGTTCATGAATGGTGTCATAACTCCAATCTCCTGATGTAGATCCATCGCCATGATCCCATTGGTATTGTACAACATTACCAGTCATTATGAAAGAACTGTAGTTAAACCAACAGCCTGACAGAATGGTATTCCATTCACTGGTGGTGTTATCATCAGGATACAGTTCAATGGTTCCATTCAGACGAGTGATTCTATATCTAGCGATGATTGATAAGATAATGTCCACTGAGCTTACATTGTTATAAGCTTTTACATGAGTTGTATAGTTACCAATCTCTGAGAAAAGATAACTCTGTGTGTCTGTTGTCTTCACATCAGGTCCATCCGTAATATCATTAGTTAAGAATGGAAGACTAGTATTCGTCGAGCCGTCAGGAAAAGTCCATGTGAATCTTACGTATGTACCTTGAGTTATTTCTACATACATTGGGTAGGCTTCATCGGTACATGCATAGTAGATACCAAGATTGCGAGTGAATTGAAGACCTTGTATGGCAAGTATTCTATACTGAGAGGCAATCCATTGAGGATCAGCTTCCACCTCCTTGCCAAGAAAGTTATTGTACTTGGTGTTAATCTCAAACATCCCTGAGCTACTGTAACTATGAGACACCCAAGACAGCGATGGTTTGGAGACATGTGCTCTGATGTAGAAACTGATATCCATCCGGTCAGCATCCTCAGGTCTTACAGCTTGCTCTTGGGAAAGCAGGTCTTGCTCCTTAAAGAACACCGTTTCATTATCAGTTAGAAAATGTGCAACCTCTCCAACAAGTGGGTAGGCTGCTTGCCTGTAGTAGTCAGGAAATTTCTGTTGGTAGGGTCCAAACCCCACCCAGTCATGAGGCTGGACTGTGAAGCGATCTGTCTCATTGACAGTGAAGATGTTATAACCTTCTTGAAGATACACTATGGTCTGACCAATGACACCATACGGAACCTTCATCGTTCTTTGCTTACTTTCCAATAAACACGACCCATAGAAGTGTTGAGGCAGTCTCACAAATGGTTCGGAATAGTTGCACATCTTGATTTGAGTACCAGAGGAAATGGTTCCATTTACTGTTCCATTGTTACTCTGTACACTTTGTGTCTGATTCTCACAAGGGGCAATGGTAAATGTTGAATTGGATTCTGCAAAGTAGTAGGTGGTATGGAAAGGTTGGCATGACGCTGATTCCAAGCAGAATGCTGTGTAGTTATTCTCACAAGGAGACTCAGTGACAGGTGGGCATGGAAAGTACTTATTGATGCAGGTTCTGTTGTACGGACAATACTTCTCACTTTCATCACACAGTGGTCTATAAACCTACAAAGATGAATCAAAGCAAAGCATGGTGAAGTCCTTTCAGCTTCTCCACACTAATACATTCAGAGTACAGACAAGGGGAATTATATTCAAGAATGAGGGGGGCAGCCTGATGCGTTGTTCTCACAAGGGCAAGGCACTTTTCCAAAGGGCAACTTGAGGGGGTACCAAATAATGATCAGGGGCATTGCCTCTGTGAAGTATCACACCTGAGGGGAGTACAAACTGGACAGGATTTATAAGATCATTTCAAAACATGGCAACCTTCAAACCTTCTCAGCCACCTAGGATTGCTATCTAACTGCACACAATCACAATCTAGTGTATACGGTTCCTGATAGGAACTGAAATATATCGAGTGAGTACTTCATGTTTCTTGGATTTGTAAACCAATATCTACTTTTATATTGACATTCTCTGATGACATAGAAGTAACCAACGCTACGCACTCTACTATATCAGAGTACCAAGAGGCCCTCGGTGATTTGTTTTCTGTTTAAGACTCTCACCTGTAGTTTAATTCTGCCTTCCTTGACGGCAAATACCTCCCATGCTTCTAGTGTAGCCTCCTGGATGAATTCAAATGCTGGGATTAGATACACACCTTGAAGGTTTAATGCTGGTTCAATGTTGTCAAGACGTCTTGGGATTGGTGATCCTACTGAGAAACGCTGGGCATCTGTCAATCAATCAATTATATTTCCACTCAATCAATCAGTAGCACATAAAGATGTAATAAATTACACATAAAGGTGATGTATTGGTGGGAATCTCCAAAAAAGCAAGCTTGTTGAGCCGAGATATCCATGACATGTGTAGGAAAAAACAATAAATAGGATAATACAAACAAGGCTAAAATACTGTACTACACACACTAATTTAATTAATTAGTCAAATGAAATATGTGTAGTTGGATGCAATATACCAAACAGACAATCTGTCAATTAAATTTACCCTGTCAGTTTCCCTTGTGGTTTCTTACTTGATAATCTGTTAAGAAATAAGATTTTATTATAAAAAAAGAAACTGCCATTTACATATCAAAAAACTTACCAGCAACTTTCATGTTCACTTCACTTGAACCATCGTTAAAGTTCCATGCAACACCCATGTTATTCCCCAGTCCTACACGGGCTACACATTCAAATGGATAGTCAACCTCAATAAATGAGTTGCACACTGTCCTGACATCTGACAAGAACCAAACAAGAAAAAGAAACAAGCAAATCACTTGTTTATTCAAAGAGACGGAACCTACACTAAAACAGATGCAAACTTTAATAGTGTTGAAACCAATCTTTCTTAATTTTGGGAATTTTTATTAGCACGACCACAGTTTAAAAAATATCTGAAGTCGAAGGTGGATAACCTGCAGTTGGCAGCACATTTTGTGGGATGCTAGCTTGAAGTCATAATGGTGTGTGGTCCAGAGTCAGCCTAGATCAAAGTTGCCAGCTACCAGCTTATTTAGAAACCCTATGACAACATACCTGATATAGGAGCCTCTATGTAGACTTCCCTTCGTGCTTCAAGATCTCCAGAGAAATCATTCTTCACCCAGACCTTAACAAGGTACATCCCAACATCTGAGAAGACATGAGGCTGTGGTCCTGGACTCCAGTCTGCAATACCGGTGGAATCCCCAAAGTCAAAACTATATACTGCCGTGTCCAATCCTGCCTCTAATGTTGTCTCTATGACTACCTCCTTGAAGACTTCTATGTAACCTGTCAGTAAATTATGGAATAGATTACTTAAATGATATTGAAAAAATAAATGTTCCCACCTATTTTTGGCAGACTATGCAAATGGCAAAGTGTGACAGAAAAAAGTGGATAAGGAATACAATCAAATGGTCTGGCCTGGAGTTTCATCTTTGAAAGGGCAAGGTCATTTTCAATTTGCCCGTGGCACTTCCATTAGAAAATCTTAAGTCTATGGGAAACTTTTGAAGGGGCACCATGGCCAAGACCAGGGCAACGGAGGCCATGAACTCCATGGGTGGCCTAGCCTGTCAACTCAAGGCCTGAATGATTACCATGACATTTGAAAACAATCAGGAAAAATTCATACAAACCATCTTGTAAATGACTTTAAGAGTACACATTTGTTGAAATGACAAATTAACATAGATTTATCATAATTCGTATCATCACAGCATATATTTCTTACAAGGTAACCTTTTCAGATGACCTGAAAAGGTCATCTTGAGTTAGATCAAGAAACAAAGTAACCCTTTGATAATAAATTCTTTACCTGGATCCACAAGAACAGCACTTTTCACTGATGTTGAAGTACTGTACACACTACTGAAGTCCGTTCCTCCACAGAAATCAGTTGGACTGCCAGCGCATCTCAAGTTACACCCGGACTGGGAACCATTACTGTGGGTACCAATGGTCTCTCCACATAAACACATGTAACCTCGTTGCAAGGCTGTGTAGGGATAATCCATAGACTTGCATAGAGCTTTACAAAGTTTGGGGTTGACATTGTTGAAGTCATGGTCACCACCGGCAACAACAAACTCTCGTTGAGATGGGTCTTCCCTAAAACATCCCTCGTATGTTTCATCTATGAAAGCATCTAAAAAATACAAATTCAAACATCTGGACATTATTGATATTACATCTGCCAATTTTGAGCTTTGTGTGCCACAATGACCAAATGTTTTTAATTTTTGAAATATGCATCCCCTACTACCCATTCTTAGTATTGATTGATTGGTGGATGCAAGTGAAGGGTCTACGCATACCACACTGAAAGAAGGGCAATATGGTTCACCTTAACTTCATGTTTGTTTGGTCATTGCGCTGTTTTTATCTGATAACTTTGTATTCTAGTCCAGGATGCTGGTTATCTTACTTTCAGTCACTTCAGTGGCTGCCAACATAAACCATCAGAAAAGAAAAGAAATACTAAGTAAATCAGTCCGAGTAAAGAAGCTACGGAGAAAAGACTAGGGTTGGGAGCAGACCAGTGGCATAGCCAGGGGGAGGGGGGGAGGACTTAAGGGGCAAGTGCCCCCCTCTGAAAAAAATGCGATAGTGCTCACAAAAACAAAAAGGAAAGGAAAAAGAGGAAAATGTAGTGAATGATCGCAAAAGTGATCACTACCGCAGCCACAAAATGCCAAGAACATAAGAGGATGGTCATGATGGTGGCCCCCTGCAGCGTCCCCCTTCCAAAATAAAAGTTTGACCCCCCCCCCGCCCCCATCATTGACAAACCCATTCCCCCTGGGCCCCCCACTTAAAAGTAATGTCCCCCCACCCCGAAAAAGTCCCGGCAACGTCACTGGAGCAGATCGAGCCTGCAGTCATTGGTAAAACATCAGTCATGACCGACTGTGTAAAGAAAAGACCAATGCTCAACCACTACCTCATGACCTCCAATGACCTTATTACTATAGAGTCCATCCCATGATCCAACCAAACCAGTCCCTGTCGTCATCATGCCCATGCCCTACCCATCCTTCCTTACTAGCACACATTGTTGGGCAGTTATTTTTATGCCTCTCATTTAACATCAAGATAAGACTGATGGCCACAACAACCCAACGAACAAGGCAGGCTAACCTACCCTAGCCTAGTTCAGTTCAGTTTCAGTTTACACAGCTACATCTCTATGTACATCACTACATGTACATGTAACTAAATAAACTAGCTCATATCGGCCCTGCCTCCTGCCCATAAAACAAAAACGCATCTGACCCTTAAAATTAAAGGAATATGAAAAACCTACAGCATAGTTACCAA
Source organism: Pisaster ochraceus (assembly GCA_010994315.2). Taxonomy (NCBI): domain Eukaryota; kingdom Metazoa; phylum Echinodermata; class Asteroidea; order Forcipulatida; family Asteriidae; genus Pisaster; species Pisaster ochraceus. Next base: position 20,748,302 of record CM021534.1, read on the forward strand.
ATTAAAAAGTAATTAAGGAAGAAGTACGAGCTCAAAAACAGAGCACCCACTGAACATGCTGCACACGCTGACACTGACAGTGACAGTTCATGCTTTCTCCATTTTACCATTTGTACAGCGCGGTGTGGTATAAGTCCCCATAAGAGGGCGCTATTTTTACCCGCCAGTCGGAAACTCTACAACAAAGTCGTTGACCGCCTGGTTACATTGACTCTAAAATCAGTATTTTCAGTGAAATTGAGAACTCAAAAATAATCGTAAAGTAAACCACTATTATTAAAAACTCACCAAACAGGCTCCCTGGAATAGAGAATAAAATTAAAATAAGTATTTTCACCTCAAAATTACGGGAAATCATGGTTCAAATCCACGAACACAAAAGACACACATAATCGATGCATGATTTGTTGAAAGTTTTGGCGGAGATCTGTGAGAGAGAGAGTTGAGTGACCACCACACAGCTATGGGGTGTATCCATACATCTAAACAAAGTAGATCGATGGATAGCGGCATGAACAAAATAAACAATAAATACAAACAGTCAGACTTATATCAGGCATGGAGTGTATCCTTCCTCCATGGGTGTATCAACGTTTTTATATATTGAGAATCAGATATTAGGTAATTTGTCCCCACCCCGGAAACATTTTCTATTTTGTCATTAATGAAAATTAATTGCCCCATTGTTAGTCCTCTCTGGTACAGCTGCTATTTACTGACGTATTTGCATCCCGTTTGTGAGGAGTTAACAATTTGTTTACTTTTATTTATTTTCCTCTTCTCTTTGAATAACGTCATGTTTTGTACAACTTACAATCCCTATTAGTATTAGATAAATCTCTATTTCAAATGTTAAAAATTTTGATAGATTAGATTGAGTTAAAACGGTGGTTGTATAAGAAATAATTAGCAATTGGGCAATACATACAAATAAAATAAAAATTATTACTTGAATTTACAGAAGTACACCTTTTTTGAATTTTCTTGTCTTTGATCTTTTTCTTCATTATCTCAAAGCACAATGTTGTTTAAAAAAGGAAGCTTGGCAGAGGTAAACAAAAAGTACTTTCTTACTCTCATATTTAAACATTCATCTTTACATTTCCACACAAAGATTTAAAACATGAAACATTATGTCTAAAACTAATTTGATCCTTTCAGTGTGTGGTGGGCGCAATTCTAAAAGTAGGTCAACAAAACCGTGTGGCGTTTACAAGCCACCGTACTGACATCAGGTATGCAAATCTCATTCATATCGTCGTGTAAGACTCGTACCGTTCGTACGGACGTGTGTGGATGGGTACTGTTTGTACGCAGTGTGTGTTCATAAATTATTCAAAACGACCCTTCACAATGCACTACGTACATGTGCATGTACACTGCGCTACATAATACGTACGAGTCAAATCACGTGCAAATTCAATCTCGAACGTGGGTATGTTTGTGTAAAAATTGCGCAGGAACAGTCGTCGTTTACAAGCACCCCACGTGTGAAATATTCCAGAATAACAGTTCATTGAAGTGGCGAATGGAGCGAAACAAACTATCGAAAGATGTGAACCAATTTGATAATTCAACAGCATGATAGGGAGATCAAATTTGGGAGTATTTGTGGTGCAGGTTTTTTTGACTGCCTGGGTATTCGAAACTACGAAAGGTAAGCTCTCTCATTTGTTGACATGATGGACCGTGTAGTTTGCGGTTTAAGTTGAACAGTTGTGGTTAAATGACTTCCGGCCCGTGCGTCAACGGTCATGGCAGAGTAGAGAGGGGCAGGAATGTTTGTATTTTGGGGGATGGACTAAACTCAGTATTGCAGTTGTACTTGTATAATACTCTGCATGACATCGCCCCATCGGTGATTGGTAATTTAAATTGATTGCAGACTAATCACCAAGAAGTTTGGCTAGCAATGTTTCTCATTTACCTCTTCATATGTTGTCACCCACACCAGATTGTTTGGACTTAATAATAATAAAATACTAGTAATAAATACTAAGTAATAGTGTATTGTGATAAGCACCTGTTGTCTTTACCATCTCATCTGGTGGCACAGTCCTTCTGAATTCTTCACTTTGGCAAATGAATATAGAAAAGAAGAAGGATTTGGGACAGACTTAACCAGTTTCTAGGGAGTTCATCGGAAAATGTAAACACCGGGGTCCTATCTGGAAGCGTGTGGAAACTGGTTGCAAACTTCACATTTTTTTACAAGTAGTTCCCTTTGCTCAAATTTCACACTGAGTGAAGTGATAAAATGTGTCTTCTTTAATGTAAACCCTTAAAAAA
>CM021534.1:20762226-20774307 GCA_010994315.2 Pisaster ochraceus
TTTTTTTTGGTTGACAGACGGAAAAATTTGCCGTAGGTTATTTATGTTTCTGAGGCAACGTACACTAATTGTCTTTTAAGCTAAGTAGTAAGTTAATGGTATTTATTAAAATTTTAAATTACTGAAGCAGTTAAGTAAACACAAAAAATAATTTATAAAAAGTTTGGTAATGTAAAAAATTAGTGTATTACTAGATTTAAAGATATTGCCACTCTCAGGAAACTTCACAGCACCAATGCTAAAACCAAAGCAAAAGTATAGGTTACTTCTTTTGGCAGAGTTTTTCGCCGGGATTTATGTCTACCAAAAATGCTTACATGATGGTATTACCAACTGTTATGCAACAGGATTTAAGTGTTTATTTCCTTATGTGTGTGTGTGTGTGTGTGTGGTGGCATGATTGATTTAGCATTGATTTATTTAGCAAAGTGCAAGTAATCGGCTTATTACAGGCAAACTTACAACTTTTGTTTGACAATGACAGCAAATTAAGTTTTCCAAGGCCTGATACTTCACCAAGGCAACAAAACGAATGCTAGGTTGCCCCTGGTCATTGCCTTGGTGCCCCTTAAATGGTCTAATAATGTACAATTTCCTCATAGAGGTGCCCTGTAACAAGGAGAAATGGCCTTGGTGTCCTGTATTTTTCCCCTGAATACAAACATTTTGTGGTCCCTGAATGTTGATGTAAAGTAGAATTGCCAAAGCCTCCCACTCTGGGAAATTTGCATACTAACTAAAAAATTCAAAATTAGCATCAATTATGCACTTGTCTTGTTGACAGCAGCTGGAAATTGCTTGTTTTTTATCAAACCCAATTATTTTGGGGGGATTTTTTTCTTCTTCATTTTTGTGGGTGTGTAATGCAACATGTAGGCTTTCTTGGTTTGCATATTAGCCAATCATGTTTTACACACATGGTTCAGTGTTGCAAGACTTGGTCAAAATGGGTTTGGATTGATTTGGAATAATAATTTGAGGTAGAATAATGTCTTGATTTCAGAGAGGGATGCTTATTTTCCAGTGATTTTGTAACTTTGCTGAGTTTTTTCCTTTGGGACATACATGTGTACACTGTATGTAAATTCCCTTCTATTCCCTTCTATTTTCTTCTTCTCACCCATACACTCTTGATTTGCTGAGATGTACAACAAGGAGCCATTCCAACAGCTTTTTTCCACGTACTGCATCTCTTTGGAACTCCTTGCCTGGTGCATGTTTTCCTCCATCCTACAATCTAGACTGTTTGAAGAGGAATATCAATTCCTACCTTCAGCTCCTCTGAGTTATTTTCAAATTTAATAATTTTTCTTCTTGTAGCCCCTTACCAAGAGTGGCTTTTAGCCTTGTTTGGGGCAAACTTGCATTAAAAAAAAACATTAAAAAAACTGCAGAATTGTACTTTGACCATAACAAGCGGCTCTATTCTTGGCCATCCATTCTTCCCAGAAGAGATAATGTCCATGTGCAGGCTTCAAAATTATCTCTAGACTGATGGATATTGTCATTGTAAAAAAGTTGCTGTTTATTTATAAAAATATTGGATTTACTATTGCACGAATGAAAAACATTCATTATTTGTTTTATATAACATCCAAGTAGATCTTTGTCATTTGATTGGAGGATACAACTTTAAAAACAAACAAACAAAGCGTACAATATTTAATTGTGTCATTAGGCCTACACCCATTTCTTTTGGTTCGGCTTGTTTTGATTCAACAGTGACTATGTGCGTTCTGTACAGCTATTTTAAGACAGACGGGCGCCATAATGTAATATGCCTTGCAGTAACTGTACTGCTGCATTATCAAAGATACGCGCACGCAATGATGTGGTACGCACCGTGCAATAGAACAAATCGGATGGAACGAAAAATGCATGGTGAATGGAACGAAAAATGCACGGTGAATGGATCGAAAAATGCACGGTGAATGACGTAGCATGCAATGGTACGTTTATTTGCTATCACGTGACGGACAATCCTCCAATCAAATGGCAAGGATCTGCTTGGGTGTTATATAATAAATGTTAGTCTTTTCATGTAGAGCATTTCATTTTCTTTGTTCTTATATTAGACTACCCCGGATCATTCTGGATCTTAAAAATTTAATTGATTTGATTTTTCCTTGAAAGTACATGCTAAAAATCTAGCTGCGCTCTTAGATAACTTCCTGTGGGGACTAATAAAAAAGCATGGGCGAGCGTTGTGCGGTAGGCTGCTATTTTGTCTGCTATGCTGTTTTGTACCATGTTTGCGAAATAACGTACAACTGTACCTTATCAGTGCGCTGATAGAACTTACATTACTCTACATTTAAATCTTTCCATGCTTTTGGATCGATTCCATTTTCTTTCATGATTTTCGTTGGACCGTAGAGAAGAGTCTTAAAGTTATTTTCATTTGAGTTGTTACAATCTTATTGAGCGGGGATTAGACTACATTCATGCACCTGCAGTACATTGCAGATGCCTACATTGTAATGCTTTAAGTGGGTTAGGTGAACCCATGCTCTAGGCATGAACCATGTGTAAACTATGTAAAAGTACATTAAGTATTGCAGCAAGAAGGATCCATTCATAGTGAATTAGGAGAATAGTTTATCTTGTTTGCTTCATTGGTGTGTTTTTTCCCTACTGTTTCTTTGGCTTTCTTTTCTTCATTTTTTTGTAAGGTGCTGTGTATTTGTTATTATATTATCTGCAGTGACGCTCATGGCGTTGATGAATATGCAAAAATGAAATGAAAGAACTTACTTAAATAATGACATGAACTGAAAAAATATTAATTGTTTTGATTAGAGTGTGAATAAATACATGTAGGTTTTAAGTGATCAAATGTAACACATTCCATTATTCAACTGTAAGTAGTAAATTACCACATATAATGGTGTTGTGTATACATGTAGAACATGCTTTCATCACTAAAACAATCTGGGGTCTCCTCAGTAATATCCAAAATGGGGGAGGGCAACTGTACCCAAATCTTGCAAGTTTTGCCAATGCATGCTGAAATTGAAAAAGGTCCGTAGAATGTTTTTTTACTTGATGTTTAAGTTTTTTCTTTAAAAACTCTAGATACTGTGCAATCTGGGCATTTGAAATGGTTTTATTTCAAGATTGTTATGAATTTAAGGTTTAAATAAAATGTACATATACTGAAAAATTGTATATTTTTTTAGGAATGGCTGCAATTCACACATACAATTGGCCCGATTCTTATACCTCTAGGGAGAACCTGGATAATAAAAATTGATACAGTCGACTGTCATTATAACAAGAACGGCAAAACAAAGAAACACAAAGCAGAAATGAGATTCTTGACATAAGAATATACTCTTTATAAACAGAACCTCTTTATAACAGTGCTCTTCATAACGAAGGTTGACTGTACACGTCCTAAACGAGGTACGCTTTGTACCCCACACAGTAATGAACCCTGCATTTAATACAGGTTGTTGTGCTTCTACATTATGAGAGGTAATGGACGCGTAAGAGTATCAGATTTCATCCTGCTCAGCATATCATAAATAAGTTATAGTCAGAAAACCCAATACAAGTCACCATATGGGATTACCGCAGTACTTGAAAATCTAGTCAATTTGTTAGTTTGTCTAATTTACTCATTAGTAGCACATGGATCCTTATTAACTGTATATGTAACGTCCCAAGATCATTAATAATCATAACAAGAGCTGTTTCGCAGCGCTGCGCTACGAAACAGCTAATGAACTATGCGGGCATGTACGTGCACAAGTTCTATTCTGTCAATTATTGTGCGCATGTAGCTTGTTGGAACATTTCCAAATTACAATTGATCTCTGAACCACTTCAAAATAACAAGTACTGTGTCACAACTACTGCTAAAATTACATCAGAGCTTAAAACCATTGGAATGAGAACAACTTGGCAATTGTCCAGACACATTGGAAGGGCAACCCATCATAATCATCCATAACAATTGTATGCTAAACTGAATAGTTAGTATTCAGATGGCGTGCAGGTAGGTCATCTGCTTCTCACAAAGGGTTGTGAGGTCGTTATCAGTGACTTGCATGCTTCATCCTGCCTCCTGTAGGTAGGTAAACTTTGAAAGGTTGTTGGCCTGACTGAATAATGTGCCAGGCATTGCCTGGAGTTTTGCATGGGGCTGTATTTATGTATACAGCTGAGTTCATGAGGTCAAGGTTGACTGGGCTCAAGCCATCAACCAATCACCACAGCAGCAGATACGCAAACTACTGCTGTGTTTGTTTTAATAAGAAAATAAAATACATGGCACTTGTCAAACCATGGTCAATGCTCAAAGCAAGCTCAAACTTCTAATTTGTGAACTTTTCTTCATATTTTTATGACTGGTTCTAAGATTTTTCTAAAAAATTATGCTAAATGTAACAGTTCTTTTTCTTAAAATGTGGCATTCTGTATTTGTATTATACCAAGTACATCTACTGATATTTCTTGCAATATTGTACAGCGTAGGCCTACATGCTTGGATATTAACTACACTGTAAAAACCTGTGTAGTGAATCAGGGTAATTTATAAAACAAAGTCCAACTTGGTTTGTACAGCGGAAATGTGCTTAGTTTTAGCACACATTTTAGTTTGTTAATCATTTACATTTATAATTGTTTTCATTTTTCAAAAGAGCTCTTCGATTCCACGATCATAAAGCAAAAATTGACATATTGTTAGAAATAGAGACTGATACTGTATGGTCACACTGTATCGAACTTAGTTTGGCATGAGTATCATCAACTAGAAAAAGATGTACATGTATGGCCTACACGGGCTCAAAATACTCACTAGTCCACTGGCCAGAGTCTAGTAGTAGTTTAAACATTGGGCCAGTAACCCCACAACCAAACAAGTCCTGCAGTCTGGTGTTTTTCCAAACACATATTTTTTAAAACACTTAAATGCATCCTTGAAAAAATATTGATGATTTAGTAAAATTTCTGACCGTCAAGACCCATGGTTGGTTTAGTGAGGATTTTCTTGAAATGGAAGGGCTGACGTGATAGACCTGATTAACTTGATGGAGGTAAGAGACGCAATTGCCTTCAGTGCCCCTTGAAGCATTCCAGTACAATTTTTCACTTTTATACTCTTGGAGATGACCTTTAAGGTGGAACTGCCCATGTCCTATGCAAAAATACATTTAATACCTCATATTAATGCATGCTTGTTTCTTTGTTTCTTTGTTTCTTTGTTTGTTGATCGCATTTAGTCTGTTTAACAAGAGTTTCCTAGAGGAAAGAATCAAAGATGGCTGTCTATGTATCAAACACATTCAAAATACGGTCATAGATTGTTCTTTTTGTCAATGTAATGCTGATTTGTTGACAAAACTGTAAAGAAAAATACAATGAAAGTCACATGTGAAAGTTTCAGCTGAGTACAGAGTCTACTTGCTGAAATAACAAAAAAAAGAAAGAACTGAAGGTACTTTTACAAACTGGTCGAATTAATCTTCGTTTAGCAAGGGGACAGCAGGTACCAACTGCATCTTTGGCTGCAGCATTTGCAAATGAATACCAACTCAACCCTCAAAATCTGAGAAACGATTCATGCATTAATTGTTTCTCAGATTCAAATGTTTTCGGGTGAATTTCCCAAACCATATTACTTTGAAGGGAATCTTTTCTCAAAATAGTTTTTACTATCAACAGCTGCAGTGCTTCTCACCAAGTAAGTTTTTATGGTCATTCATTTTTAGAGTATTTTACAATCTGTGACCCTACCTTAAAGTCCTGTTCATTTTCATGTGTTCCAAAAGACCTTGTCTTTCTCTTTTTGTTGGATCTGTTTTCTACCTATTTTGTTTTAATAGGTACATGTAAGAGACAATAACCTTTTGGCTAATGTGTAGAATTTCACCTCGTCATCAGTGTTTACTGTCGTATTATGACATCTTACTCTGTTGTATTACCATATATTTATATCTAACATGTATTGACATCTACGTGTGTATATGTAACTTTGTGACCCAATTATGAGCTAGCAGTTCCATGAATTACGTGTCATGTGATGTTGTTGAGCAGCAATAAAAAGCCAGGCACACTTTCATCAGTGGGAGCAATCCATTGTTCTCAGGGCAACAGTATATTTTATTGGGTACTTGCCAATATTTTCCGCCCACGCTCAATCAGAACCCTGGAATGTACACAAGTTTTGGGTAGGCCTATGTTATGTAGAAGTGCAGTATAAGCGCCTGTGTCCATGCTTTTACATAAAGTAAATGTAATGAGACAGTTTTGCGATTGTTTTACTGCCGTATTTGATAATGCAGTTTGTGTTTTACCAGACAAAGAAAACCTTATATTCTGTACCTTGTAAACAAAAGGTCTAACAAGGGCGTTTTAAAGGGTGTGTACAAGATTGAAAATAAAAATGTTCATAGATTTACACATATTTGTAAAACTTCCTTCAAAACATTTTTGCCTGAAGTGCTATAGTATAGTTTTTGAGAAATTAGTAAAACATTCAGCTATTTGATCCAAAGTGAATACCAATTGTTTGAAAACATTGAAAACAGTAATGGGTTTTTTCTTGTGACTCCGATGACTGATTGAGCTTAAACTTTCACAGTTATTTCACATCAGGTCACACAAAGTGCGGAGACTGGTCTTCGACAAAATCTTGGCCATGTGCTTTGATAAGAGAGGGATGCTCCAGAGTGAGTTTGGCATAATCAACAGGGGTGTTGAGTGCAGGGAAAAGGAACAAACAAAAGGAGTTTCAATGGGGATGAATGGATGACTGTGCTTAAATGCCCTGTTCTTTGCTCAAGATTAACTAGTGTAGCTTGGCAAACTTTGCGTCAAAGATATTTGATTCACATCCATTAAGAACAATAAAGAGGTTTTTAAACAAATGTAAAGTGTATCAGATGTATGAACTACATACACTATGTAATGTACAATGTTATTGGTCACAGATGTAAGGCGTAAACCTTATTATTATTTTTTATGTCAAGTTGATGTAACGGACCAGAAAAAATAGGATAAGTAGGTACATGTAAGGTTGTTTTGTTCTGTTGTTGTTGGGTTTTTTTTCCCAGCTACGAAAATGACATGCACAATCTTCTGCATGTTTGTTGTGCAAAAAATTGTGCACTCCAAAGTTCCACGCTCGCTATTGTCATACAATTAAAGAGAAACGATCAGAACTGGTTTCAAATGTAACTAATTTCTATAGATTTTAATTGTTAAATTATACAATTATACCCAGGGTCTGCATTATGTTTAGAGTAAGTCGGGTTACGCCAACGTAACAATTTATTTTGTTGCCTAACAATAGCCTTGTAAACAAGGTTTGATTGTTTATCTGATCCTTTTTTTGATCATTTGTAACTTGACCTTCGTTTATCTGGAGAATGCCCCTTATCTCATGGTCATTCACATTTTTACTACATATAGTTGAGCCAAACATGCCAAAAGATCAATATTTTTACCTTTAAAGATGCAACATGTAGGTCCGATTTTTTGCCGATTTGACCAACAAATATTGACAATTTTAATTTTAGAACCACTTTTATAGCTTTGAGAAAGTTATAAGGAATTACATGAGAAAATTAACGATTAGTGATAGTTAAAAATTAAAAACTAGAAATTCATGATTGTTGCGGTCCTGGCATTAGCTCACGTCCATCAACAATTCGCACAAGTTTTCTGTATGTGTTTTCGTTTCGAAATTGCATCATCTGTCAAAATCCTTTCTAAGAAAAATATAAATTCTTTCTGTGAAAATCAGGTCATGCAACTTATTTTTTTTTATTAGATTTAAAATAAATTTGCTCAGTACCAACACTGTCCAGGGATTACATTTTCCTTTACTTTATTTTGACTTGCCCAGTATGGGTGAAGGTCCTTCAGGTCAGACTGAACAAAAAACTCGCCCCGGAAACGTTTTTATCAATCAGTCAATCTACCCTCAAATTTAATTACATTTTCCAAAGCATTGACCATTCGGTTATTACTTGCAACTGTTCCATCTTAAAACGTTGGAGATGTAAGCAGTAATTCCAGGAAAGCTGATAATATCACTGACCTAGAAAAAATATTTGGGTTACAAGAAGCATTGGGTAATCCACCGGAAATATTGACAATTCGATTACTTCCACTAGATTGATGCTTCAGTTTAACATAAATGGTGTGCTTGACTTGATAGTTCATGTGCAGTTCATGTGAAGCTCATGTACACTATTATGTGCAGCCAATTGAAATACTCTACACTTTTTCTTGACGTTTTACTGTGTTGTTATACCTTATGTGCAGTAGTTTTTCAATATTACAAAGACAGGGTTTTTCCTTAACTTTGTCAGTGACAAGCCAGGGAAACCAGCTAGTTTGCCATTTCACTAGTCTGCCAGCTTTTTTACTAGTTATAAAAATAATTATCATAGTCTTACATGTATATAGCACATGTATCTACCATTAAGTTACTCAAGGTGCTTGAACAAATAGAAACATTGTAAGGCAGGTTGTAAATTTGTTTGAATGATGAGACAAATTTTTTTGTAGCACCCCATAAGGGTTTTACAAGGTGCTTCATATTGAATAGTGACGCTTTTTAAACTGATCATGCTTGCGGGACCACTTTGAGTTTGATCCTCAGATGTTCTAGAATTTGGCTAGCAGACCACTGAGGGAGAATGACGAAGACCTCAAGCATTTGAGGAGGTCTTAGCCTTCGTTAAAGACTCTGCTAGGGTCCAAACGTCAGGCCACTAACTATTTGTTTGCATTTATACCATAGGTCCTTTTGGTTGGTAAGCAGTTTGCAACAGCTAATACTATTTTTAAAAAAATTTTTAAAAACATTTTGATGAGTGGTGTACTTGTAAAGACTTGGAAATGGCGTCATGTTCAATTAAAAAATACAAGACTCAACTTGCCTGTAAAGCATGTGATGGATTTACATATACATACAATAGCCATGTACATGTACATTATGTATTCAATGGTAATTTCATTGAGCTGTGGTGGGCGTACACATGTGGCATAATAATGGCACACTGCCAACAATTCAATCATATTGAACCCTTCTCACATGGGAGTCAGTTCCCTGTGTGTTTATGATGCAGTATCATACGCATTTAAGGTGATGGGCGCACTTACACCCTCATCATTTCTTCACATGCAGTTTGATACCCAAAATGGCAGACCACGGGAAGACATATAGTAGAGTGTGATGACAATTGCAAGGTGTCTAGTGACCATTTAAAAATTACCTTTCATCACTACCATAATAAATCATGAATGGAAGCAATGAAGGTTAAAACAGAGTTCAGGGCTCCAAATGACCACTGGACTGCTGGCCCCAGTCCAGAAATTATGCAGCGAGCCAGTAACTTTACAAGAAAATAAGTCTTAGGAGAGAGTGGGCGGGTTGGTTGCAGTTATCAAAAAGTAGATTTATTTTGCACTGTAAACAAAGAAACTTTATACACAGTCAAACCCTAATCTTCCACTAGGATTGGGACATTCAATCATTAAAAAGTGTCCTTTTCAAAAAAAAATTATTGTTTGAACAAAGCTGTCAGTAAAAAAACTTGAGACCTTCCTTTTCTGTGAAAAGGTTAGCCCCAGACACTATCCAGGGAGAGTGATTGACATCCCTTTTGTTTGGTCAGAATGTGTCATCTCAATCCTGTACAATTTGTCCTACATTTTGCTTTGTATGAGTGTGCCCCACACTGGTTTTGTGACTGGGTGTACGGTTCTATTTTTAATTCTGAAAAGGGTGTCTACATCTACTCCTCCTCACAAGCTGGCTCAAAATACACACAGAAAACAGGGAGCCTGCGGTGATTGTGGGTACATACCCTACACCATCAGTTCTCAATTTGGGTTAGAATTGGTGGAAACATTTCAACTGTTAAACACAAGTAACAAGTTCCATTTAGCTGTTTAGGAAAACAGGTATAGATGCCCCTCTGTGATAAAGCAAAGTGTTGTTTGTGTGGGTGGTTCAAATAACACGTGACATTGGATAATGCTCTTTGCGGTATGGTTGCAAGTACATGTGTACACAAGAAAAACCTACACATGATTTAGACAGGCACTCCAGAGTCGCTTATCTCCAGCCAATTTATTTAAGTTCGCCTGTTTGAAACAAAAATTTATTTGGATCGACTTTGAGTTGCTCCTAATCTGTTTGGCTAGGTGCGACTCTGTAGCGTCTGAATTGGGTGTAAGTTTCACATACACACATGTAGTACTATGGCCGCTGTCCACACACATGAAGTTGGGGTATACTTCCAAAGGCTCAAATTTGATTGAAAATTAAGAAGACAAAGACATTAAGCAAAGGTGCAAAATTAGAACATTTATAGTAATTGTTTTCAATTATTACAGTTTGTTGTTATTATTATATCATTTTATCACAGCATCCAAAAGAAAGAAAACATTTTCCTTTGTGCTGGTAGCTCCTAGAATCCGGGTATGTCCAGTGGGCTTTAGATCTTGATGGCCCTCTACAGGATCCTTACTGATCCCAGAAGCGCCACCTTTTGGAGCAGATCTACTTTTACGATCCTGCCAATTGGTTCTAGATACTTCTCCAGTGCCTTGGGAATGGTGCCAAGTGCTCCAACGATTATTATTATTTATTTAGCATACACATGTACCAAAAAGAGCAATATAAAATACAAAAAGAACAATACAATATAAAAAAGACAATAAGCCAGTGGCACATGCCTGGAACTAAAAAAGCTAAGTAAACAACTGTGGCTCAAAAGCCTTTAACTTTGATGTCACTGGCTACATAAAAATGTCTTGTATAAAATATAAAAAATAAGCAACATCAAGAATATGCCTGTGCATTTAGATAAGAAAATTGCATCAAATACATATTCCTAAAACAACTAAATGAAAAAAAACCAACAACATATTTCATCCTGCTTGTTGTAACCACCCCGCATGTGGATTTTGTAGTTCTACGTACTATGTACCCATATGGGTAAAAATGACATTTTTAATTGGTTAGGTTTCCCATTGTAACCCGCCTTTTCCAAAGGTCAGCAAGTGTCAAATGAATCATGCTTGATTGGATCAATCATCTTACCCGAGTTGAAATTGACTTTGCAGATTCATCTACGCAGTTGCCGTAACTTTGACTTGTGGTGTTTGAGGTGCATTCTACACTACATGTGTACGTTTAGTTCTTACATATCAAGTTTCAATCCTTGCAATAGGCCGTTTTCGAAAACAAAGCTTTTGGGCTTGGGTTTTTGCTTGAGCTCCGTCGGCTTGTTCTAAGGCCTGTAAGGAAATCACATGTTTTCTAAGTAGCTTTCTTAAAATGTCTGACTTTGTCTGAATTAAGAAAAAACAAAACAAAGTGTGGTTTGTATTTAGTACATGCTCGCTGGTAGCCTTGTTATAGAGTGCTTGAAAAGTAATCATGGTTGAACAGCCCAAGATGTCACATACTCTTGCTTTGGATGAGCTAGGTGTACCAAGGTCCAATCTATTGTAACAGAGTCAAGTACAGATTTCCAAGGCTGTGTGTTGACTTGGGTAATGGAAGTTCCTCCCTACACCTTGGATTATGGTGGAACTACTGCAAGATGTTTATGTTGAAACCTGTACTGAAGTGACCTACATTCCAGGGCATTCATTACCCTTGGCCTGGGGTCAAGAAGCTTCCTGGAAAGGGGCAACTAGTTAGTGTGGGTAGTTCATTTGGCATCTGACCAATCTAATCCTCCTGGGTGAATGTTAGGCAGGGATGATGATGGGGGAAGACAAAATGTCCTGTCTGAAAGTGAAAGGTGAAATAAATTGAATTTAATGCTTTTAGTTCTCAAATGAATATGCGTATAAAAGAGACTAAGTACATGACATACATGTAGGCCCATGCACCATGTACTATGTATTAGTACATGTAGCTGGATTATCAATGTACACATACCACAGTCTGTATTCTTTGTAACTTTGATTATATCCAAAAATTGTCAAGTACAGTTAGTGTTTCACCTGACAAATTGGCTTAAGATGTAACTGGGCTCTATTATTTTTGCTTTCTTCTTCTTCTTCTTCTTCTTTTTTTTTTTTGGGGGGGGGGGGGGGGGGGGG
>CM021534.1:20776189-20786771 GCA_010994315.2 Pisaster ochraceus
TGTGCTGTCAATACCTTTATTGTTATACAAGTGCCGGTTGATTTGGTGCAAGTTTTAAAACAAAAAAGCTTCTTTGTACTATTGATGTGGATTGCTTCCTTGAATAGCTTAATGGCTTTAGTGGGTAGCTTAATGGCTTTCTCAGGAAGTTCATCACAGTCTCTCAATGTCCTTGGCCAGAAGCTGTGTTTGTTTGTTGTGTCTTTTGAGGAGTTCAGTGGTATAAAATGTAAATGATACAAAAAGCAGAAGTAAGTTGAGACTAAATCATCATTGTATGACACCAGCTGTGTAGAAGTCATGCAACACTTAATAATAATAACAATAATAATACCAATAATTCATTTAGAATGCCCCATCTGGCTAGTGTACAAGACCCTATTCCGAGAGGCAGCACTCACACAAAAACATAACAAGCAACAAAATACTAAGATACAAATCATACAGTGAATAAATCAATACATGTTAACCCTTTCGTTACCGAATTGTTTGGACATAAACAACCACTGGTGACCGCATTGTTTGACCACTCAAGCGTGAAGCACACATTCTGACACAACAGAAAGCTTTCATTCAAAGGCCATTTTTACAAAATCTATTATCTCCTTGAAGAGCACCACGCATTGAATTAAGGCCAGACAATCATGGTTAATTAACAACAGGTTAGCGCTGAGCTTGTCTTTATCTTTTATTAGGACAAATAGATTGACTTTTTTTCATTATAAAACTTATCAAAATAAGCTTACTGTTCGTGCATCCGCGCTAGGAAATTCTCATGGTTGATACTTGATGAAAATACCGCGATCTATTTTCGTGTGCATGCTGTCGGTATCTCAGTGGTACCCGCACACCCATTTGTGCATTGCTAATGCACGTACTTGTTAACCAGCGCGCCACGATCCCGATCGTCCAACCAGGAAGTCACAGAATGTTGGTGTTTATCAGAAGTTTGCCGCTTTTTAGGCTCTTTGTCGCAACTTATACAAGCTGCCGGTAGAGGGCGCTCTAAAAATGTAGCGTCCTCTTGAGGTGGTAGCTCACCTAAATGGCATTGCAGAACGTCGAGCGTGTATGTGATCGCCCGCAATAGAGATGGCGGGTGCCGCCGGGGCAGGAAACCGCTGGAAAAAACAAAAACAATAAACAGTCAGCTCGGAATGGACAATTTGGCTTTGAATTCTTCTCATTTATGGCCTCACAGATAAGTTTTTAAAAATATTTTTTTCAACGGCTACAGCATGGTTTTGTTTATATCACAGTATTGAAATTTTGGTATTTCTAAAACGGCCATCAGTATTTTTGGTATTGAACAAATACTGTGACTACTCGTTAATACCGAATAACCGCCTAAGCTTACGTGTAGGATATACTTCAAACTGGGGACCTATAACAAAAGGGACAATAGGGTCCTTGGTTGAGTGGAAAGGGTGTACAAAATCAATGGGAGCTGTTGCCAAAAATTACAAACAAAAGAAAGACAAGATCCGCAATTGCAGGTGTTGAAACACGTGTGTGTGTTACACAGTGTAATGACGTACATGTAGGCGATGTGATGTTTACCAAAACATATTAGCTCTGGTTACCTATCCAAAAATAAAGAGCCCTTTGATGTTCCCCTAGGGGTGTGATAAAGCACATATAAGAACCCAGTACTATTTGTTATACTCTGCAGCCAACTAGCCAGAAAACGGTGGAGCAAACTCCTTTTCTGAATGGTGCACTGGGTTCTTTTACTTGCATTACACAATACACGGGACTATGGCTTTGTGTACCATCCAAAGGACCAAGTAATTGTAGTTAAGTGTCTTGCTCATGGGCACAAGTGTCATGACTGGTACTCTGCTGATCAGAACACCAGAACTTGAGTCCTGGTACGCTGAGTCCTGGTACGCTGGTCCGCTCAGCCATGACACATACTGTACGTGCAGATGTACGTGCAGATATACACATAATCCATAGTACGTTGAGAAATGGTTGGATCATTGGTGATCATGTTATTCACATGTAACTTTCAGTACAAATAGTACACTGTAGTGGGTCCCATACACCTTGTGTGAATACGAAGGTTGGTTTAACAATTGTACCAATTATTTATTTATTTATTTGTTTTCTCCCATTGTTAATTTTGCTTTGTGAATTATTAGCTTGATGTGAGTGTATTGACCAACTGACTTGAGGTTTTAATCTCAGACAGACAGGGCAAGTTGCCCATTGTAAAGGGCATCTCTGTCAGGACAATTTTAATTTGTACTGAAACATTTTAAGGGGCACCAAGGCATTGGCCAAGGCCATGGAGGCAATTGTCTTTGTTGGATTGATAGACTTTTAATAGGGAATATACTTTTTACAATCCATATACATGATAGATGCTTTGTTTTAAAGAATCTCTTTATATACGTGTGCTTCGTTCAAACTACATTATGACTCATTAGGAGACTTGTCCCATTTATCCATCCAAATTGGTCTGATCCATCGTGCCTTCACATATCATGCTAACGTGATAAATTAGTATGAGCTTAAAGTCATGCAGATTATGTGTAGATCTCTTATCCACTTTGATTTTCTTCTGATAAGCAATAATTACTCAACCATCAATTCGGAAGATTCACTAATTGCTACATTAAAGTCACATTGCTGTATCAGAAAATGGTGTAAATTATTAGTTTGCAAGGTTCTCCTGGGATTTTTCCAAACGCCGGGGATGGGAGGGTTCTCGACCCAAATTTTACAAGTTTGGCCGAAGCACACTGAATTGGAACAAGGTTCTGGGAATGTTTTTTACTTGGTGTTTTTGATTGGTTTTGAATGCTGTTCTGTGCAACTTTGAGCATTTTAAATGCTTTTATTTTATGATTTTGGTGAATTTAATTTTAAATCTATAAATATGTTTTATATTTTTAAATTACCTTTTGTGCATGGACTCGCAATCTAGCCTGATAATGCTAGTTTGTGCATGGCAAGAACCCTGATACCTTGGTGATATTTCAATGTTTCTGATTGTTTTCAACATTTTCCTTTCTTCTTCTTTGTCTTCAGCACCTCTCAGCAAACCTCAGGTACTACCTCAATACATAGAAGCAGTTGAGAATGGATCAGCCAGATTAAAATGTGCTTATTCAGGCCACATGTATCATCCAGTTCGCTGGAAGAAAGATGGACAGAACCTGGCCCAAAGTCAAAGGTACTTTAAGTAAATTCAATAAACTTATTTCTATTATCCATTTCTTCAAAAACAGGAATAATAACAGGAAGTTTGACAATTTTGAAAGTTTAGAAAGTTTGAAAGTTTATCAATTGTTTATGCACCCTTTTTCTTATCTTGTGATTTGAAAAACAAATTTATGTTTTTTTTCATGATGTTTTTACCCTATTCAGCCCAACCCATTATAATCCTTCTGCATGTTTTGTCTGATTATGTTGGGTCCTTTCTCTATGGTTGGACTGAGAACTGCACTAGTGAACTAATATGTTTTACATGGGATCAGGCATACCACCATACTCTGAGTCCAACAGTTGGGTGGTGAGTTACTGAATGGTGTTGGACTGAGGACTGCACTAGTAAACTGATAATGCTTCACATGGGATCAGGCACACCACCAAAATCCAACAGTATGGGTGTTTGTTACTGTACGGTCTGGGACTGAGGACTGCTTTTGTAACTGATCATGCTTTACAAGGGATCAGGTATGGAAGTGAAGCGAGAAGGTCCTTGCCCTTTAAAAAAACCAGGAACTTTAGAAAGATGAATCACACAAAATTTAGTAATATATTTTCTTACAGGGTTAGTTGTTATTGTACACATTAGTTATTTGTTAGTTGTTATTGTACAAATTAAAACATTTAATCATTTCTTTCCCCATAAATTTCATGTAGTGTTGAAAACTTGCATCACCATTTCAACCTTTTGTGACATTTAAAAAAAGCTGGCAGGTTATTGTAGAACCTGACTCCATAAAGTTGCCCCACAATCAGTTTGAAAACTTCATGAAAACTTAACCAATCAATCATTTTTGACACACTCAACAAAGCTAGTTTAGGTTGCATGTTCATGCTTGACAAAGATTTAATGCAAGTTAGTGCTTTGCTTTTATACTGCTCAGTTGGTTTGTAGGCCATTGTTATGTTAAATAATATTATTCAAATACATATTATGTACTACTAGCTTCCTCAACCCATCAATGAGCATTGATAGTTCCTCTTTAGAAAGACTTGGCAAAATTTCTGGCATGTACTGTACTTGAGCTCTTTTCAGAGCCAACACTCCACCCATAAGAGATTAACAATAACATCAGGTTGTGGTAAAGGATGTGGGTGTAGTGTGGCAGAGCCCAGATGGCAAAACCTGCCATGTACTGGAAATAACTAACATTATATTTGGTGGTCGATGAAGTTAAACCAGCGCTAACACCAATAAATATTGCACAACAAACGTAGCTTCTGGGGCACCTCCCATAGTAAGGTTTAAATCACAAACAACAACAAGATTACATTATTGTATACAATAAATAAATAAGAACAAAGGGGCTTAAAGAATTCACACTTCCGTGATACACGTACATGTGTAGACGGAGAGAGATGCTGAGAACTTGGGCTGTAGAGTCCAACTAAAATTAAACTCTAAATAAGAAAGTAAAGAGCTTCGCCTCTAAAATGCAATTATGACCAACGCCCCACTCTCTGCACCAATGTTTTTTTTAATGACTTTACACATTCCATAATTGGGTACACTGGGTAATAAGACAAAAGCAATTAGCCAAAGAACCACCCAAAGGGGGCAGTACATTAAATGTGGATGCAGATTCACTGGTTCAGTTAAACAAATACATGTCGGTGCACATTACAAGATGCACTGCTGTACCTTTCAAGCTTACTAGTAACAGTTACACATGTACCTCCTAGTATTCACTCCATGCAAAGCTTTGAAAATCACTTTTCAATATTGAGAACATACATGTACATGTACATTCTATCTGAAGTCATTGTTTCTTTCTGATGCTAATAATTGTTAAGAAACCCATAGACTTCTTGTTTGTCAATGCACATGTTCTTGTAGTGGAGAGGTAACAGTATGGTGGTGGAACTTCTAAATTCAACAATACAGACAGGCTTTGCTCTTTCCATGAGAAGGAGGTTGCATTTTGGGGGCGCATTTTGGGGTCGATGTACATGTATTTTTATTATCCCGCCAGACCAGCCTTCACTTTTGTACGGTATTTTTTTCATTAAAGGGATCTATGTTTCGTTTGTCATAAACCTTGAAGTTGCCTAAGAGTTGGCATTCATCCTGAGGTCAATTGCTACTATTACTTGATAATGATCTTTTTATCAGTTCTCCCAAAGACACTGGTATTGTTCAATTTCAACATCAAAGGGCAATGACTAACTGCTCAGGTCCCGAGGTTGTGGGGTGAGCTTCCTTGTCAGAGTCAAAGAATTCGTTGTTGTAATTAGCTTGTCATGCTTCATAAGCTCACTCAGACAAAGATGATTGTCTCCAGGTTCTGGGTTCAATGTGATACATGTGTTTTTTATGCTCACTTTAATTCCCTTGCTGGTCTTGGTTCGTTGTTGTTTTTGATTTTTAGTTCTTGTTTGCTTTATTGTATTGTTGTTTTTCTAGCAGTGCATAGAGAGCAACAAGATAGTAGTTCAGTCTGTGTTTTTTGCAGTCCTTCAGGAGGCACTGTCTTGTTTTGTATTCTTGTGGGGTTTTTTCGGTTTTTTTTTTCATTGTCTTATTTAGTGCCATTTCTTGTTATTTTAATTTTATGTATCTATTTTTTATATCTTGTTACTGTTTTTATCCTGTGAAATTAACAAATGAAATGAAACAAAATGAATTCATGAAATAGTAGTTGTATGGAACTTTAATATAAGTAGTGAGTTTGCCCGAGCATGTACACATTGTTTGCGTTACACTTTTTCCTGCACAAACAAGTCATTCAACATGGAATTAAGACATTTTCATGAAGCAACTGGCAGTTTCTATTGGAATTGTTTGTTGTTCTCTAAGGTGAAGACTGGCCCTGGGCACCGGGTTCAATGTTTTTGAAGTCCTAAGTAAATCTTTGCACCATTCTGAAAATAGCATGAACTGTAACCTAGTTTTGTTTCTTCCTCTTGCTCTTACCAGATACACATTACTCAGTGAAGGAATCCTACAGATTTACCCAGTCCTCCGTCAGGATACTGGTGACTACCAGTGTATCACCGGTCACCAGGCACACCCCCAGACATTGAGTAATTCTTCTCAGGTGGTTGTCCTTGAGCACTGTGTGAATGTATCAGCTGGATGTAGAGAGGAACTGATCCTAGCAGGCCCTAAGGATACCCTGCTAAACCGACCAGAGAGAGTCGTGTTAGAATGTTTGTCTGCAGGAAACTGGGTCAATATCACATGGAGTTGGACAGGTTAACAAACAAAGTCATTTTATTTGTCTTGTGATTTTGGTCTATTAAAGATTCAGTTTCTTACATTTTATCAAACTGTGTCAAGTTGAATAGATGTACCGACATTACTAAACATGTTCCAAAAAGGATGCAAGCAGCTAAAATGTTTACGTCAAGGTTCAGGCTTGGGGGGGGGGGTGTTGAAACCAATGCTACATGTACACATACGTTTGATTTTTGAAAGAAACAGCACCATTTATCCAGTGTGAAGAATGGAAGAATTTTACCATATCCCATGGAGCTATAAGGCTGTTTCTACCACCATACTTAAAGTTATAGAAAACTTCCTGAAGTAGATTTAGTTATATAAAGTTTAACCAGAAACAAAAGAATGAAAGAGAGTAATCTT
Organism: Pisaster ochraceus; assembly: GCA_010994315.2. NCBI lineage: Eukaryota > Metazoa > Echinodermata > Asteroidea > Forcipulatida > Asteriidae > Pisaster > Pisaster ochraceus. The sequence goes on from CM021534.1 coordinate 20,782,989, forward strand.
TGATGGACAGGTGGGAAACAGCTGCCGTCTGGAAGGAATGGTCTCCTTGGACATAGCAACCTTGAGCTTACTGACCTATCTCCAAGAGACAGTGGCGTTTATACCTGTACAGCTACACACAGAGAGTCTGGCAATACTACAACAGCAAGTGCAAGGCTGGAAATTACTGACTACTGTAAGTTGGCCTATTTTAAACTCATCAGCATCTTCCCTAAAAAATAACACTGCAAACAACAGCAATGAAACTTCTTCTTTTTTTTCAGTCAAAAGAGGAAACACATGTCATACTTTCCATTCTGTTTTTTGTTCAGAATTTGTGCATCACTTATTTCCTTAAGCATGTTTTTAAGAAGTGCCATGTAAAGACCTTTACTAATGCTTGTTTGTGGGTAGATGAGATTTAAACACAACAGGTGTCTGTCAATTTCTGGCTGATGCATTTGGGAAATCATTGAGTTTACAGCGCCTTATCATCATTGCCCTGCAAAAATAAAAGAAGATATTGTAAGTTCAAGTTACAGGGAATGTTTTGACTCACTACCAACAGTGGAAGCAAAGACACTTTGATTGAAACTACATGTATACCTTTCAAATGAATTATTTCAGAAATTCAAATGTTCTGGCTGTATGTATGCTTGTTGTGAAGCCATGTGAAAAAAGGAAGAAGTTGTTCAACTCCCTTTCTTGTAAATTTCTGCAGTTTGGTCGGGAAGCCCCCCCCCCTTCCCAAATTAGTTAATTAATTATACCAGCAACCACAATGCCTGCTTTCACCTTGTAGTTGTACATGTATGTAGCGCCTGCTAAAAAAACAGGCTGACACCCAGACTACTACAATAGAAAGAAAAGGGTAGTCTGGTGATGAGCAACTGGCTAGACTTGGTCTATCACTGGGATAACTCTGGGCAATGAAATTGCATTTGAAAACATTCAATGTGCACTTCTACACTGCAATGTTAAGTGTTCGAGTATCTACATGTACAGCAAGCGTTATAAACAGCTTTGGGAAAATAATTACAAATTTTAAATTCAGGTTGGGGTTGTTGTTTGCTGGTCGAGTGGGAATGCTTAGGAACTAAAAAACCCAACCAACATACATGACCTTTAGATGGCTTATGGTAGCTGACTGTAATTCCTGCAGCCGATTTCACGAAACGCTAGGATTAATCCTATCTCGAGTTAGGACGAGTAACTAGTCCTAACTTAGGATTAATCTTAAGGTTTACATGTTACAATGCAAGGCTGGGACTCGTCCTAAGTCCTGAGATTAATCCTAAGTTAGGAAGAGTTTGGTGAAATCGACGGCAGGCGTGTTGATTTGAAAGGAAATCGAGTGATCAGTCAAATAGTTAATCATCATCAGATGATCACATATCTACACAGTGAAATATCCCAGAGTACAACATGATATCGTACAGTGAATCAACCATAACACTTACAGATTTTATTACATTCCAAGGTTATTCAACCATTAAAACAAGCTTTGAAGTCTTAATAATGTATCAACTATGTTATAAAATGTCACTGGTATGTATATATGATATTCATATGCATATTTTGTTCCTAATGTTTTTAGATCCACCTATTTTCACGATCCAACCAACCAGTAATATCATACGAGACTTTGCCACGGCACGTCTTCACTGTGCAGCAATAGGTAACCCAGAGCCTGAAGTCAGCTGGTTTCTGAATGGAAACCCTGTCTCATCACCCACACAAGTCGCTAACAACGATCTGGTCATATGGAATGTAGAGATGAATGACCAGGGAATCTACCAGTGTTTTGTGGCTAATGTTGCGGGTGAGGCTCAATCCAGCGCCCTTCTCTTGGTCGATGTCCCAGGTAATTATACAGTCATCAATTACACAGAAATCTGTGTGTGTTTTCTCCGGTAGCATACCAATTAAAGTGCATGCCCTAGTTCATTGCCTTGGTGCCCACTGAAATGTTCTGGCATTAGAAGCTAGAAGTGCCCTTTAATATGTAAAATCTGCCTTGCCCTTACAAGAATGAAATATAAGAGAAGAGAAATAGTAGTGGATGTAATTCTGATCTCCTAGGTAGTTACACTGACTCCGATTTGTTGGTGTTTTTTTCCCCTCTGCCTTTTCTTTGAAAAAGTAGCCTAGCAAGTCAAGGGAAGAATAGAGGAGCAGTAGTAACTAGTAGATTAAATTCTGATATCATCAGAGATATATCAATCTATAACATTCAAGTTGTTAATTTTGATTAAATGACTTCACAAACCCATAAGATATTTGCACAAACAAATCCTTAGTAGATCAGGAAAAGACAAAACTAAGAAATATTGATGAAAGTCGTTGGATTTTATAGGGTGTGCACAATATAGACCCCTTGCATATGACATCACAGGCTCAATCAGCACCTGACTGAGGTCAAAGGAAGACCTATCGTTGGCTTAGAGTTGGCTGTCGCGGCCCATTTCCATTGTTTGACCTTAGTGGCCTATGCAAGGGATCTATTACTAAGATTGAAAATAGACATTTTCCCTTGCCATATTTTTTCTTGATCTGATACCGTTTTTGAGAAATCAATTAAACATTTCTTCTTGATCTCATGAATCCAAAATCCAATCTTTGAAAAGAGTGAAAACATTTAATGAGAACTTCACTTTTTTTTTTGGTGACTGATGGTTTGTTATTTCATGTACTTCAGTGTGTGTTAGGTGAGACAAAATGCAGATAGTGGTCTTTGACAACGGACCTTTATCACACTGCAACTCTTTTTGTCAGGTTCCCGGTATACACAATGACATTGATAGTTTAAATTCTCAATTTTGGAAAGGGTTCAGACTAATTTTCCATTCAGCCTCACTTAGGTCACACTGGTTTGAAGATTTAATATGGCTACACCATGATTAAAGTCTATTACCCTTGTCTTCTGTGTGTTACAAAATAAAGTTCAACATCACACAAATAAACTTGACATGTACTTTTAAAGAGTAAAAACATGTGGTTGGCGTTTAAGATTTCATTGTCAACAGCCCTGAAGGAGAGCAGGAGTACATGTACAGACATGTTTGTATTTACTCATGTGACTTTATTGTGCAACGCTTTCTCACAAGCAGAGGAACAGCATGAAGTAACTCTGAAGGGATGTGTAAGTGGGAGCAGTCATAAGAAGTATCCAGGTCAAAAGTCAAAGAATTTGTTTGTCGTTCAATTCAAATGCATAAACACTTCTGTGTAGTGTACATACAAAAGTGATTAAAACAATTACATATCAGGTAACAAAGCAAGTAATAACCACACAGAAGACATTGGTAATAGACTTTAATCATGTTGAAACCCAAACTATTTAAAATTTACCCAGTCAGTTTCCATTGTGGTTTATTACTTGATATTTAATATTAAAAAGTCGAATCCCCTTAAGGTGATCCCCTGGCTGCCGCTTCCCATGTTGTATCGTAAACTTGGGTGTGATCCCTGGCTACACGGCAGCTAACAGTTATATGGCTTCTGATTGGCACCTCCGAACAAAGATACTGACTAATAGGGAGACCGCCAACATAGGGCTGGATAGCCCAGTTGGTAGAGCGCTGGTACATTAATCCGGAGGTCGTTGGTTCAAACCCAAATTAAACAATTACAGTTAAACATACATTTATTATCTGTCTTAATTAGAAAAGATTAATTGCAGCTGAGAGAATGTAAACAGTGATAACACCTTAAAAGTTCAAGCAAATTAGCCACACGATGTGATAACTCGTATACCGTAATTTTCGGATTATAAACCGCGGTTTATACGTTGATTTTGACATT
>CM021534.1:20798586-20822480 GCA_010994315.2 Pisaster ochraceus
TATAAAAAAGGAGTCAAGAAAAACATTTGACAAACATGACCCGACAAATCTTAATCAATTTAAAAGGGATCAGAAAAAGAACAATACAGGGCAGGATAAACCTTACATAAGCCCAAGTCCAAAATGATCATCACTGCTTATTCAACATTTTAGCTAAGCTTGGAACACAAGTGCTCTTGTACCTGTTGGTTCTGCATTTAAAATAGTTAAGTGATTTGCACTCCTTAAACCACTATTCCCAGTTGGTTGGAGCCAGTCCCAGAACCTGTTTGAACTAAGGAGAGACTTGCCAAAATTGGGTCAACTTCTCAAGTCTCTGGGATATGGGAGAAATATTGAAATTGTTACAAATCATCTCATATGGGTGTTTCATACAGTAATCATTATGTGAGAATAATGTGAAAAGTGTAATTTCTCCAGACACTCAAGTTGCTTCTTAGTAAGTCCTGAAAACCAGACAGGAGAAGCATATCTTCAATCCATTGTCCGAAGGCTCTTTTGTTCGATTCCTTAATGGGTCAAACTATCTTCTTATTAATGAAGTTCCTCTTGTTTTCAAGGATAAGGGGTCTACAAATCACAGTTTTGTGGTCACTTAGGCCCAGTGGCGATGACGATTGAGGTTCTTGATTATATTACTGGATATTTGTGAGGTTTTTATCAAGGGTGGCATGACATCTGGTAGAGGTGTTTACAACCTGTTTCAGGCCACAAAGACGACATATTACGTCAGTATCCAGTCTGTTGAAATCACCTAGATTGGCGGTGCCTGCACCAGGGTACTTAGTAAGCACGGTGTCAAGTGTAGTGGATGTTTGTTGTAACAGAAGCAAAACATGAGGAAATGCAGGGGGTTGATATATAACACACAGCATCAATCCAGTGCGTGTAAAAATAGACTACGCGCTGGTACTAATAGCTATGTAATGCGTTCCGCGTAATTAAATTGGCGTACATGAGCTTGCGCGCCCAACACGCGAAGCCAGCCAGTTTTAAACAGCTCCAGCTATGTCTTTATTAGCCGTTTAAACACCCCCACGTGACATGCTCTCCACCAATAGGAATAGCGAAACTGTCTGGGGTATTTATGAATGTTGAATCAAATCACTCTTACTTGGACGAATCTTGCTTGAAGTTTTGGCTGTACATTGTACTGAAACATTGTTAGGTACTCAAAGTAACATGTTCCATCGAGTAAAATAACAAAAAGAGACGCAATCGGTCTTAAAAAGACGAAAACTTGACACAAAAACGGCACATAAAAATAGACAATGGCAGCAGCTGAACAGTGCCCTCATATCAACATGGGGCTTGAAAAAGTGACAACATGTTGGGGCCAGACTTACACTATACAAATGCGTGCGGCAACCAATGTATTTATGTTATGTATATTTGGGTAGCAACATGGCATGCCACATCAGGCAGCTCGTCTTCAAAGTGACTTGTCTCAATGGACGATTTATCTCTGCAATTAGCATACAGATGGTCGAGTTTGTCAATGGAAGGTTCAGTTTTCTGAAAGTTTGCAAGTAGACAATTTTCTGCTTTCAATCCATGGACATTTATGTTTAATAATATTGAAGCTGAAGTCCTACAGGATAAACTATGGCAACCAGCGATCGCAATTTTGTGGACATTAGACCTTAAATCTGCAGGTAAAAACCAGGCCCAGCCAAGATACAATACTGTTATGGTGTCATGCTTCACACACTCCTCACATTAAGTTATACATATACAACCAAAAGATTTCTGTGTTTTGTTTTTTTATGCCCACTTACTTGCCTGATATTTGAAATATTTGAAACGTTTCAATTAAAGAGATCACTTTAACAATGCTTAGTCACTCCGTCTGATATCATCAACTGTTAAACTTTTCAAGCATAACTAAAAAATCATGAAGAAAGCCACACATTTCAATATGATTGTTTGTATGAGTTTGAAAAGTTAACTTGAATATTTTGGTGATGTGTTTGTTTCGTTGTGTTATGACAGTACCTTCAGCACCTGTTAACTTTAGTGCAAAGCCTCTTGATGCTCATACAGTCAGTGTTGCCTGGCGTCCACCATTGAATCCCAATGGAGTGATTAAAGCTTATACCATCGTGTACGTTCCAGACACTGAACAACAGGACAGACAAGAGCCTCAGTGGAATAAAACTCAGAAAAGAGGTAAGGGTTATTAACAAAGCAACTATGTTAAGAGTCTAAGAATATGTTAAGAATTATAGGATTCAAACTGCCTCTAGCTACATGTACTGGGCAAGCTCGGTGGTCTAGTGGCAAGACACCCCTCAAGAATGACAAAGGTTGTGGGTTCGAATCCAACCCGAGTAATATGACCTTAGTGAGGGGGCTGTTTGGCTTGTGACGTCATATACAAGGGGTCTGTTTCATTTGCATCTGATCTTGTTTTTGTATTATCTGTCTTTCTTTTGACCATTAGGTAGTGAGTTGTCTTCCACCGTTAGGAACTTGACCAGTGATACTAGATATTACTTCTTTCTACGTGCATGTACATCAGTAGGTGAAGGTCCTCCATCCAATGTTCTTAGAGTCAGGACACCGAGGGAGTTGGAGTTGATGGTCCGACCAGGTCAGTATCTTAATCATGACTAATATAATTATTTGGTTTTACCCATTCACCGATGTGTGCAAATTTAACATCTATTAAAACTATTAATATTATAGTTGAAATAATTGCAATCAGGAATATAGAAAATAAGTACTGTCTTGTTAAAAAGATCTACAGGCATCATTGGGTTAGATTTGAACCCACAACCCCCCACACATAATCTGTTTAAATTGTTACGGTACCCTCTACTAATAACAGGATTGGAACCGGCCTCTCGTTACCAAGCACACACTGTAGTCAAGTGAGTAAAACATCTGCTCTAAAATGCCAGGGTTGTGGGTTTGAATCCTACCCAAGTAGTATATCTGTAGAGAATTTTCCCCAACATGATTCAGAAAGGATTGAGTATACAGTGCACTTATCGGTGTGAGGGTAAATCCAAAATGAGTGTTCATTCAATGAAACCATGTCTTATTTCTGAATAACCTGATTTCGTTGACCAGCTTAGCCCATTTATTTGTTGTTGATACTGGAATGATAAAAACCTGATGTTCTTGTTGATTTTGCTGCATTCATTTGTTGTAGACACAGGTGATCAGGTTAAGGACATGGAGAAAGGCCTTTTTATTGCCATCATCCTGGGTTCCATCTGTATCTTATTCTGCACACTCATCGTTGCAATACGATACAAGTAAGTGAAACTATTAGGGTTGTGCTTCTCCATTTATTTGCCCTCAAATTTTCCAGAAAATATGTTGTAGAACACAGAGAGCTAACCTATATGGTTTTGTGGGAAATGAGAATTTTAGCCTTCGAGAAAGACTCCGCTACTGTTGAAACGTCAGGCCTCTAACTATTTTGTATATGCTTTTGTGTCACTCAAAAAGTATTATCATTGTCACTAATTGTTACAAAACAAAGCAGGGAAAGAATTCTCTACTGTAGCTCTCGTTTAAACTTTTAGGAAATTTGGAATTGGATTTCATTGTTTTTTTTCCGTTGATACTAGTCCTGGAATTCCATCTTTGAGAGGGCAAGGCCCATTTTCATTTTTCAAAGGACACTTCCATGGGAAACATTTGGAGGGGCACCAAGGCCAAGACCAGGACAATAGAGGCCATGGCCTTCGTGGCCTCTGTTAAACTGTTAAACGTCCCAACCCTAGAATATATTCTAGATTGTGTTTTTATTCTGTTCTGCATGCTCACCATTCAGTAGGAAACCAAACCCTAAGTTCTGCCAAAGATTTAGTGCAATCTTACTTATTGAAGTCATTACCAGCTCCTCACACTGTCACATTGCCTGATTATTATTATTAGTATTAATATGCCCTAAGTGTTGTTTATAAGGGTAGGCCCATCATTGTGGACTTTTCTTCCTGGGAACCCTGTAACCTTCTGTAGCCTTTTGTAACATAACTCTATGAACAATGAAAATGACATCATAAAAATAGAACTTAATCTACTTTATGATAACAAACAATCAACTTCCAATCTTGTCAGTTTTTCTTTGTGCACCTAAAATTGATTAATATGTACCCAGTTCCTTCCCCCTGGTGGTTCATTAGTTGTTTTCTACTTGAGCTGATTTGTCAGATCAGGCGCTTTATAAGATTATTGTTATTATTATCATTACTGGTTGACCAGTAATGTTAATTATAATAATCTTATAAAGCGCTTGCTAGTTTTTCATAAATGCTCGTAAAATTGATTTGTAATATTTTCTGTCCCCTTACTTCATGCTGTTTAGGAGATACCAGTTTACTCGAGAGGAACAGTTGGCAAGAGCCTTGAATGGTGATCGTAACGGCAGGGTTCCTATATCACGTCTTGCTCAGGGAAGTAGAGTAGAAATTGAACTGAATGCCATGAGTCCCATGTTGACAGGAGAATCACTTCGACAGTTTGGACCTCCAAACACTGAGGTACAAAAAGATGGATTCAAAACGGACGATTCATAGTCCAGTGCACCCAAGAGACAGTTTTGCCAAAAAGCGGTCAACTAAAACAACTTGCAACTCAACATCTCATGGGCTTTTTGGACTCTTTAAATGGCCTTCATGAATGTGAAAAACATTTACCAGCCTTACAAAAAATATCCTCTTGTGCCGTAAAAATACCACCTTCATTGTAAGCCATGGATGAGCGTAAACAATTGTTATCAAGTGGTGGGTGCTGCAAGACAACTAAAAAGCTTGTCAACCTTTCCCATCTCTGAAAATATCCTCTCCTGGGGAAACTGTAGAGGGCGCACTGTACCGCGAATTGCAAGTATTCTTGGTGCTCATTTGTGTCTTGTTTCATGGACTGTGCAAGTCTGGCATGTTTTTGGAACATTGGTCTTGGTTAAAGTGCGCAACTTTGATTTCTTGATTCATTAAAGTAACTTACATAAGAACTCATGCTACCCCAAAGCGTATGAGTAAACACCAGACTTGTACAGTCTATTAGAAAGAACATGTTGGACATGTTTTCTCAGATTGAGAAACTTGCATCCCACTGTTTCCAGGAATATATTTAAACATTATATAATCTACTTTTTCATTTTGCTCACACGTAAAGAGGAATGCAAACAGTACGGGTCATGAAGGTGTGTAAATGCATTGTTATGCCTTCAGTTATGATCTGTCTTGAAGACGGTTTACTCAGTGTAACAAGTTGATATTTTCACATGGTTCATTTTCTTTTTAACCACTTCACTCTGGTATTATTATTCACCGCTCCTCTGGGTGGGTTTTTCATTTTTTTTAGACAACAAATGTTCTCATAAAATGCACAAGGACTTTTAGGGAATTATGTAATGTCTTATTGTGACTAGGCCCGAACTTTGGGCATAGTATGCTTGAAACCACAGTCACCTCCGGAAAACCAGTCAATTGACGGCAACCTCTGTTATTTAGTTTGGAAAAGTTTGGCTGAAAAAGACACCGTCCAATATGAAGTGGTTACTGCAAGTGACTAAAAATTACACCTTTTTTGTTGATATCACAATTAGGTTCGTTGTGAGTCACCATTGCTGGGCATCCGCTGTCGTCCTGTGTCAGATTCAGTCATTGGGGATGACTTCCCAACACCTCGTAATCATCTGGTGGAAGCAACTCCTCATAGTTCCTCCGAGGTACCCCAAGAAGATCCTGTGAGGCAATACAGTCACACCTTACCAAGCAGGCCAGAGTGTGGCGCCTCAGTACCACTAAGGCACAAGTACCCTATGTGTAGTGCCTCACTGCCAGAGTCAGGTTCTGAAGATGGAGTTGATACCTCAAGTCGCTGGACACCGTTGAGGGAGAGTACCAGCGGAGACAGTGGTCTCATTGGAGATTTAGAGTTTCCTATTGAGGATACGAGTCCGGATTTTATAGAGAAAGTCTTGCGAGAATACCACCTTGGCATCCACCCTGTTTAAAATTGAAACATTGTAAGATAAATTGTCAGGGATTTAAGAATGCTCAGCTTTTTCTGTACTTTGAAACAGTTGACAGAAAAGAGCACCTCAGGACAAAAACATCAGAATACCTCGAAGAGAAAAATGAACATTGATGTAATAATGAGGTCTTAATTGTGTACAAGTGAGGAATGAATCTTGTTTTGCTTTTTTCAGAGGCTTCAAGTTTTTGGGGGCACAGTTGGGTTTTTTCAGAACAGGCAGGAGTTGATAAACATCAGTTTCTCATACAGTTTCATCATTAATATAAACTCCATGCAACTTAATGTCGGAAGTCCACCATAAATGCTGCAGTTGGTAATGTCTGGCTACGTCAGACGTTACATTGACTCCGATATTAAAGCTACACAAAGACACATTGATGCAGTTTGGAACATGGTATTCAGAAGGATGAGTTGATGCAGACTGCAGAAAGCAAGATGTTTCACAAGACGTTGATGTCACCTCCTACTCAGGGAATAAGATTACTTATGGAGGTTGCCTTGTCGACTTGGGAGTCAAGATGGACAGGCAAGCATTGTTGTTATCAGGTCTTAAACATTGAAAGATATTATATATGAACCAATTATGAGCAATTAACCAGTTCACGCCAGGAATCCTCTATTTTTTCACTTCACCCTGACGGGATATTTTCTCTGAAATGCTGGAATCATGTTTCTTTGAGAGTACCCTTGGCATAAGAAAACCAAGACTTAACAAAGCCAAGAGAACAAAGATTATGTTCACAGCACCAGGATATACTCTTTCTCTTTCAAGAAAAAATCTTAAGAATTACAAAACCTTGGGCGTGAGACATGGCAGTCAATTTGGTCCATTGCCGGAGCCAAGGCTGGATTCTCGGCCTACTAGGACCATTGAGCTGAAATGCAAGGGTGGAAGCCTCTGGATTCTATGTAATCCTCTTCCTACAGCAAAAAGACAAGGCCTGGAATCAGGGATTACACAATAACCACAGCCCAAAGGCAGTATTCCAGCATTATTTCTACCTCCATCCTTCCACTTTGTGTGGGTGAACCAAAGCATTGCACTGAGAGTTAATGCTATGTGCATGCTCTGACGTGTGGTAAGTACGGGCGACCTTTGTTCTGGTAGTCCATTGTGATACAAAATGAAAGAAGTCACTTCTCTCTGCATGCATCTGAGAAAAAATTGACATGCTACACGTCATCTGGAGTTAACTGGTTAACCTCTTATTGAAAGTTACAGGACAGGTTATAACCAATTCTCTGTTAGAATTGACAGGGATATTTCTGCCTATTATAATAACGGCAGGTGTTTTAGGTTTTTTTCTTTTTTCTTTTTTAATATAATGTGAGGGTATTTTATTCAAGACCCATTGCTACTGTACATAGATAGATGGTGCATACAGTGGTAAGATTAAGCACTACCGTATTTTACTGAAATCTCCTTATACATGTACCTCATTATTGTACATAGCATTAATATGCAGTTGGAAAAACTGCTTGTATTACATTAAGCTGTGCTAAATAACGGTTTTGAAGAGATGGCTCATTCTGTCAAAGTGCTGTTTCAAGTTTAAGTTTTCCATTTAAAAACTTTTTTTTTTGGGGGGGGAGAATTGTCATGGGTCGATTTGACATTTGATTTTTCATTTAATTCTGATCACATAGCCAGCCAGCTTTGTTGCTATCCCATACACAGTATCTAACTGTTATAAAGGATTATATAACACTTTGTAGATCCTTGTTATTTGATTGGAGGATTGTTGGTCATGTGACATTTATTATTCAAACCATTACATGGCCTATATTAAAAACTGTGCATTTTTCATCATGCATTTTTGTCCCATCCTTATTTTTACTATTGGATGCTAGACCACACTCTGCGCCTGGAGGTGTTATACACAGCAGTACAAATTGCCCTCCTACTGGATGCCAGAACAGAATTTTGTACATTTTGGGGGGATAGTTTTTCTCCTTCAAATGACAAAGATCTACTTGGATGTTATAAACAAATTATAATGTTTTCATTCATTGAGGAGAATGATTTCATTCATTGAAAGATTGAATGTTCCATTCAACTCAGCTTCAACCCGTTGAATGGTTCATTCCACCTTTCAATTCATGGAAATCTTCTCATCATTGCATTCATTAATATTCATTGTGTGTGTAATGTGCTCATTCATCATAGAATAGGCTATTTATTTTGTTCTTCCAGCCTTGATTTGACACTGAGAGATAAACATCATGTGCGGTGAAACATTGTTAAAAAGAAACTAGAGGAATATGACTTTGGTGTGAACTAATCAGTGTTGGACTTAAAACCTTGTTTTTAATAAGTTTATTTATATACATCAACGTGATTAAGGTGCATAGATGCTTAAAAAAAGGATCACATATAGTCGTAAATAGCCCAATTGAACCGTTGCAATGACGTCACATGCGACTTCTGTCTACCCATGGTCTGCCATGTCAGGAGTCAAAATACATAAGAAATGCTGTCTAACCGTGTGGGTGTCGCCTAAAAGGCGCATCATGATAGCAACAGGTATTACCCTTGTGTGGGTGACGTCAGGGATACTAGGCCATCCCAGGCAAGGATAACAATCTTTGTTCAGTTGTCAACCTTCCAGTTTTTGTGAAATTTCAGGGAAATAGTTAATAGATTAAATAAACGGGAAACAACAGATCAAAAATGCAAATCAGACTCCACATATTTAAGATTGTATTCAGCTGTTTTAATTCAATGTCATGTTTTACTTACTTATGTAACTTATGTAGTTAGATGGGAAGAAATATCAAAAATGGAAGACATTGTTGTCTGCTATTAAAAGTTTAAATGGGTGAGTAAAGACCATGTGACCTGTGACATCACATTTTTACAAAAGAGCCACAGAGCCTGGACTGCAGGCATGATTTATACACAGAGGGAGAGTTCACCAGACAATTTTTCTCAACTTTTGATATGAAGATAGGTGACACATCTCAAAACTTGTACAGCTGTTATTTGTATAACTCTTAATAACTCTTTAATTTATGTGGTAATTATGATACAAAATTTAAACTTCCTCTATATGAGCTGTGCAGTATCTTGTCTGCCATAAAGGTCCTGGATTGTACAGGGTCATTCTTTTAGCAAACAAAGGTTACATGGTCTATACACAAGTCTAGCTGTTACAGAGAACTAACGCATGGTTCATTTCCCTAGACTGGATCAATCCCAGACAATCACTGTGATTTGGGATTAGACTCTTGTGAATTATTTACTGAATCATGACTAATTTTGAATCTATATTATCTAATGGTGTTAATCAAGACTCAGTAAAGCACCCAGTCAACACCGGTAATTGTCAGAGACCAGTGTCTGCACTTTGTGTGAGCAGTCATACGTAGGAAATAACAAACCTGTGAAAGTTTAAGCTGAATTGGTCATCAGAGTCACAAGAAAATAGTGGGAAAAACCTTTGTATGTTTTCACTGTTTTCAAACATAAGGTTTTGGTCTCACAAGATGGAAACTAACCCTTTATTCATTTCTCAAAACCTATTAGTATTGCAAGCTAAAATATTTCGAAGGAAGTTTTCCACCATGACCAGCTTTATACCGTGTAAGTTATGGCAAAATTTATATTTTCAATCTTACCAGTGTTCTGCACGCCTTGTAGGCAAATAAGTGCTACAATAACTACAAAACTTGACTAGTTTACCGTACTCATTTGGTACATTCATTTTATTGAAGAAAACATTTCCTAGGTTGACCACAGAGATACTTAAGACCAACACATAAATATTTTAAGTGTAGCAAAACAATGTTACAACTAAATCTATTTTCCCACAATTGAAGAAGGAAAAAAACAAAAACTGTTTCAATGCTGCTTTCCACAAAATGCTGTTTGAGACTTTAAACAGTTAACAAAATTAATATTAATAATTATAAACATATCTGAAGGAAAAAAATATCCTTGCCAATATTCCAAACATGCCCTAGAAATATATTTGTTAACATTATGAAAAGTGCTTTTTAATTTATTTATCAAAAGATTACCCACTATAATTACAGGAATGAATTGGCTCTGGACAAAATTAGGATCTTAAAAGTGCTGCAGAATCACTTGAGAAAACTGTGCTCATTAAAATATCAGATTTACTTCAAATCTACCTTTACTTCAAGTTAACTTCGTTTGGGGAGCTAAAACTGAAATGAAATATGTACAGTATAAAAAAAGTTCCTAGAAAAAAAGCAACATCTGATCAAAGTAAAGTCAAAATAATTTTTTTTATTTAAATAGACTTTTCATCTTTGACAGACAAGAGCAAATGTTACATTTAGAAAGTTAGAAACCAAATGAAATCCAACAAATAACTCATGAACAGATACTTAAAAGTATTACTAAAGAAATGTCACCAGGTTCTTGTATGATATAAGTCTTTTGAGAATAGCCTATAAAGTCAAAACAAAAATGCAGAAGTGTCTGTCTGATTTCTATACTAATTTATGCGGAAAACAGTGCCTTTAACAGCAGGAACGTTTTGACAAGTTTCCAATAGTTCCCCACACACTATTCAGGTTCCTTTCATGTGGACATTTACAATTCTGTCATGAAGTATTTGTTTAAGGCCTTTTGTATGTACTCTGAATGGTCTTTGTTTTTTCTTATAAGGTAAACTTAAGGAAAAATAGAACATTCAAAACCCACCTGATAATAGGCCTATGTCCAGATATAACTGTTATTATCAAACAGGTTCATTGTTAACCTTAATATTTCTGCATCTTTGACTTCATCTTCATTGATTTAGTCAGTAACCTATCTTTGGGTACATCTCACTAACTTGAGCACTGGGTATGGATGAGCTTAAAATCCCCAGTTGAAGTTCTTAAGTTGGTGCTGTTGGAGACTGGATTTGAAGCTGTCTGTACTGGTGGTGCTGACTATGCCAGCCGGTAATGCAATCAATGATGATGGAGACAAAGAATGAGTCTTTGCTAAAATGTAAAAAGAGAAGAATGTTATGAAATAAATCTACAGTTTAAATAAAAGTAAAACTTTGTTACATCCATTAAGTTTTAAAATCATGGCAGTGGATCCCCAAACAACAAATCATTTGCAGGCAATCGAACAAGCTACTTAAGATTTTGTGCAGAGTGGAAAGATGCACTGAGCAATGCTAGCTGTGAAGACAACAAACATTTACAGTAAACACTACTTGTGTTTATAGTGTAGATAGTGTAGATGATGATAGTTATCTATGCCTAAAGGCCTACATACGTTTTTATGGTATGCTCTGGTCAAGGTGGGATGAGCAGTTTGATGCTTTAGATTTTCTGTAGAACAAAGTGACGTTGATTCCGTTAGCAAAATAGACTATACTTATTTAACTCAGATGGTAAAAATGATCAACTTATTGGTAAGATAAATCCTTGAATGTCTTGGTTGAGAGTATATTAATAATTTGACCATTTTCCTGGATGGAAGTGTTTTCCCCTTATTTGTAACCATATCCAGATAAGCTAGAGTTGTAGGAAATGTGTTAAGTAGAGGAGGTTGAAGGAAGGGGGAGGAGAACCTGAGAGGGCAGTCTAGTGGAGGTGAACAGAGTGTCGTTGTATTAGGTCAGGTACTGCAAGCACACTCTACAATGTCATATACATGCATGGTGGCATGTATTTGTCAGCCATTAGAATTGCCCGGAAGATTTCATTCTAGTGCTTCACAAAAGTAGCTTCCCTGAGTGTAGTGATTTAATGGGGAACACAATGGGGTATACAAATTCTAGTTGTTCATGAGATTGTAACCATGTGATTCCTGCCCTGTTTTGTGCTCAGTTGTTTAACCAAAGTACACATTTGTCTCGAAAAAAAAAAGTTTTTAAATGCAAAACTGCTGCACACAAAAACTGACATGCAGCTGCAAGAAAAACTAAAAGCTTTGCTTTCGCTTATTTTGAAACCGTGGATAGGTTTTGATCGAAGCAAAAGAGTATAACTGAAATTTGTATGAATTATAATTTTTTTAAGGAAATTGTTGGTAAATTATTGTATACCATTTTTTGTTAAAGTTTTTTAATAGAATGAATGCTTACAAATATATAACAGGTTTTTTCTTTCCTTTGGGGAAAAAAGTTCTTGTAATTTGTCTCCTTGAACATGAGAAGCCTATTATTATTATTTTTTTATCCACTATTTAAATTCATTTTGTTATTATTTTTTAAAACAAAGTTTATGGGTGAATCCTGATTATCTGTGTAAATATATGCCATCATAGTCTACCGTTTGTTCAATTTAATTGTAATCACTGTGGGGAAAGGCCTGCATGGAAGTCAAGTGACACATCAAATGCCACTATACTTTGGGTTTAAAAAGTACATAAACAACCTCTGGGAAATTTGTATGTTTTTTAGAAAGTGTCTGCAACAAATGTTATGAACATGTATATGCTTTGTGTGTTTTTGAAACTCTCGTTTTTGATTTACCGTTTTTTTATTTATTGACTTTTATTTTGTTAGAGGACATCCATAAACTTGTTTATGTAAATAAGAAAAACAAATGTGCTTCATTGTCTTTAAAGGATATGGTTAAGATTGATTAAAATGGTTTTAATTGTTGATTTATTTTATGGAGTGTTTTAACTGTTTAATACAATGATATCTTTTACAATTTACAAATACTGGGTTCTGTTGAATTTGAATTAAGTGACAAGTCTCAAAGTTTCAAACTTAGACCATAACTGAATTAGTGGCTGTGGCTTCAGCTTGATTGTCATGGAAGCTTAGGATGCCCATAGTAATGCCTTTAGCAACAGGCATAGCCGTAGCCACCAATTTAGAGACAGCTTTGTTACATGAATATCATCAATGCCTGTGGACCCGACTTAGTCAGTGATATTAACTGTCAGTAGAGGAACTTCATTATTTATTTATTCATTTTATTTCTTTATTTTTTAAGGTGGAATGGCATAAGTTGAAACGATAGGTTAACATAGTTTGTCAATTGAAATGGTCGCACTTGAATGAATACAGGGTAAAGCTACCATTCTTACTTTACACTAAGGTGAATCAAATCAATTATTGGTCAGAGAATGAGCAATGAACTACTGTCAAATGATCTTTTTTTTAAAACTAGGATTGGACAGAAGATAGTCAGGTTTGAGAAGCAATAATGCTTTGGATGTGGGATGTATTACCGGTACACTGGAAAGTCTACATAACCTGTTAGCGTCCAAGGTATTTTTATAAAAATTGATTACCAGATGATAATCAAATATTATATCTATAGGAGTTATAATTTCTTGCTCGTTTTTTCCTTCAGTCTGTTGAAATAAAATAATCTTGTGGTTTGTATCTGTAAATAGCTCTTGAGTTTCATAAATTATATTTTCTGACATTTCTGAATGTTGATAATATCTTAAACAAGTTGAACTGATGATCAAAAGGTTTCTCATTTATTTATTCTGTACCCTGTGTTGAAGGGTGTCGGGTAATTTTTAATTACAGATTTGTCAACAAATCTAGATAAAGAGTTTAGAGTTCTCATGAAAATAGACTCCTACTTATTAATGCCGTCTTCCTTATTTAATTTGCATCTAGTTTAAATGAAGTTAAGATTATTCAAACTTATTCGGTCTCAAGTTGCCTTGAACTTTTACATTTTATGGATTTGAACTGTGTAAAATCTATGAAGTTTGACTGTACACAGTTTTGGTTGGTTGGAATTCTCGCTTTCAAAGTGGGAGTCATTTCAAAGAAAACACATATATAACTCAAATCATTGAGCTTGTAATGCATGAACAGATCATTGACTGTTGAACTTGGATCATTGCTTGATAGATCATCATACTTCTGTGATGAAGTTCAACAATTGTTCCAAACATTTCAAACATAGTTTGCTGGTGTTTTTATGTTAGTATTATTATTTTTTAAACTTACATTAGATGACTCATTGCCTGTGTGATTCATCATGACTGGACATATATCCCATTGTTGACTTCCAATTGAATCTGATTACCAATTGATTAAAACTCCATTCTGGTTGAATTGTGAGTGTGTATGAACATACAATGAATGTTGGAGGGGAGGGGCAAAGTGGAGGGAAGAGGGTGGGGTGTTGATCAACCTTCCCCTCCTACTTCGGTGTTCAAGTGGCGACTTATTTTGACCTGCTTCACTATTTTTTTTTTAAATTCAGGTAGCTTTGTGTGGGTCTGGTTTTTTACAACGGATGTAATTTGTATGCTTGTTGTTTTTGCTCAATTATTAATTAAGCTGTATCTATTTGAATAATTCATTAAGTAATGTCCTTAATTCTCATTAAGAATGTGTTCGTTGTAAAGGAAACAGTGTAAGCGTTGGTGGTATTATGCTTTTTTTTAACCCAGGCTCTAGCTTTAGCTCCGGCTTGGGCACTGGCTTGGGCTCCAGCTCTGGCTTTGGCTTTGGCTTTGGCTCTTGCTTGGGCTCCAGCTCTGGCTTGGGCTCCGGCTCTGGCTTGGGCTTTGGCTCTGGCTTTGGCTCCAGCTCAGGCTTTGGCTCAAGTTCCGGCTTGGGCTCAAGTTCCAGCTTGGGCTCCAGCTCTGGCTTGGGCTCCAGCTCTGGCTTGGGCTCCAGCTCTGGCTTGGGCTCAAGCTCCGACTTGGGCTCAAGTTCCGGCTTGGGCTCCAGCTCTGGCTTGGGCTCCAGCTTGGACTTGGCTTCTGTCATCCATTTTGGAGCTATGTGCATTGTACGGGATGCTTCAGCATCATTGAGAACCTGGAGCTGAAGCTGGAACCTAAGTCCAGGGTTAGAAAAAGCCACCAGTGCATTGTCAGGTTATTGTGTCATTGTTAGGGAGGTTGAGTGAAAGATAATGACAGAATCTATTTGTAATTCAAAGCTGTGTATTGTTAGATGATTGTGTACAATTTTACCCGCAATTTAAAGTCGTACTGTGTTAGAAACAAAAAACTCACTAAAAAAATACCAGAACAAAGAATAGTCAGGTTTTATTCGACAAGATGGACTTATATCAAAATTATGCCACTTGTCCTACATCTTTTTTATGCACTTGATATCAAACTAAAGTGATTTTGAGTATAATTTTGTGAGAAATTACTTGTAACCTTTTTGTTTCCACATTACTTCTATACAATTTCCAGTAAAATTGTGCACATTTTGCTTGTGGATACTTTTAGTTAATCCCAATAACATCTGAATGTATTGACTGGCATGGTGTATTTCAAATGAATGGGTTTTATTCAACTTGATCGGAGAAGAATGACAAGTATTTTTCTAGTTTTGAAAAGGGTTCCCTTTTTGTAAATAATATCTACCTCAATGTGTATTATATTTGACACTGCACAGGTTTTTAAAAGAAATATGACATATACAATAATTATGTAATCAAGAAAAAAATAAACTTGAGTTCAATAATGACATGATATTTATGTAATCAACAAAAACGATCTACTTTTTGGGTGAGTAATGTAATTTATTTTAATTAGCCCACGGTAAGGGAGAAACTGAATTTCTCCATTTGTTCCTCCATTTAAGTCTCGTTTGAGTTTTGTGTTTGATGAGTTTATGTGCAGGGCCAAATTTGTTAGAGCCAAGCATCAACAAAATTATGCTAACCAGAATAAGGTTACCAGCCAAAATACCATTTCACAAGTACCATTTTGATTGGTATGCTGCTCATTTTTGCTTAAAAATTGTTCAGCAATATTTTCTGCTTAGGCCTAAGCATCTGTAAGAAATGAGACCCTTATGTGAGTTGCACTAACGGCATTCATTTTGAAATAACTTCTGAATCCATCAAGATCTGACATCACTTAAGAATTATGACAACCATAACAAGGGAGTATATCTTGGGCCTTCAGAATTGTTTAAACTCTGACTAAGTTTATAACAACTTGAGAAATTCAAAATTAATACTAGAAATTCAGTTCTTGTGACATCACAAAAACAAGGTGTTCGTGTTGCTGATCCATGAGTTAGAGTTTACAATACATAATATACATATGTTATTTCAACTTCCAGCTTGAACAGGAAGTGGGGTCAAACCAGGTTACTAGCAAATATAAAAGTTTTTCCCACATGTTCACAACAATGAAATCAGTTGAAAGTGGATTAGAAATTTTATTTCAATCCTAAATTGAAGACAATAAAGGATCAACCTGTTCTGCCTACCAGCTACATCAATGGACCCCTTGCATATGACCTCACAAGCCCAAACAGCGCCCTCTTTAAGGAAGACCTATTATTGGCTGAGCGTTATGCACAGCGTGTACTCATTGTTTGGCCTCAGCAATGGCGGCCAATGCAAGGGGTCAATAAACTTCTTGATAACCACACTACATAGCCCAGACATGCTGCTCTGGGTGTGTAGGTGGAGGTCGGTAATCTAGACTGAGTGGTCAATAATGTCATAGAGTACAATTTATCCTGTTCGTAAGTCAATATGTTACATGCGCACACATCATCTGTACGAACACATCATCTGTACGAACAAACTTTGCTACTTCCCGCCCCACAGCTGGCATACATTTGGTCTGATTTTACAAAAAATCACTCATTTCATCATTTCACGACAATTGTTTTGACAGAATCTGATAATTCTGTCTGATAATTCTGACAAGACGGAAGCCAGTTTGTGTGAAGTGGGCGTGGCTCAGAGTGGAACTACGTCACACTTAAGAACAGGTGAACCCTTTTTGAAACATTAACTTCAGCTCTGGCTTAGGTTCAGTCAGATATTTTGAAAACGTGCTTTGGGTGCTGTGCTTAAACAGGAAGCCCTAGCCAAAGCTGGAGTTGTGGTTTTCAAAAGAGACATAAAATCAGATTATTCTTCATTGAGAAACTGCCACAAGACTGACAATGTGTCAAACATGCATGAAGCTGAAAGAGGGGATCCAAGGTCAAATTCAGTTTTGTGATGCACTCATTTTCCAATAGATAGAGTCCTTCTGAAAATGGGGGAAAATAACAAGTCTGTAACCTGACGTTGAATAGTGTAAATTGCCACTGTGATACTATTCAAGTGTAAATCTTTCAAAATCCCAAAAAACGTTTGATGACGTCACATTTTTAAAACGTGGTCTGTACATTTTTCTACAAAGAATTTTCAGTTTGTTCCTAAATTTTGATGATTTTCAATCAAAATAGCATTGATTTTGACCTTTTGACTGATGCAAAAATTCCTTATTTGTTTTTGCTAATCGATGATGTCATGTTGTTGTTGTTTCAAATTTTGCTCTGTAAGAGTATGACAATTTACACCATTTTTACGTGAGGTTTGATACTTGTAATTTTTCCCCCACTTTTCTGAGGACTCTATCTATTGGAAAGTGAGTGCTCCACAAAACTGAATTTGACCTTGGAGCCCCTCTTTAAATAAAGAGAAACATTTATAAAAGAGTATAAACATAATATGTGAGGGGAATTAGACTTGTGTCAGTCCGAGGGGTAGACAGAGTTCAAATCATTTATTCAACCATTGGTAAAAACAAGGGATGACCAACCTCTATACAATTTTGTTTTTAAAGTGTTTTGTATTAATCAGTTTGATGAGGCAGGATATGACCTACAGATAATTCTTAAAAGTAAATGTGTATTTTGTTGAGTCATACGTAGAGTAAAGCATGTTGATACTTGTAAATATTAATATCTGGACTTTTAACTTTTAATGTCAAGTAAAAAGATGATGTGGATGACATTATGTATATCTATAACCTTTTTTAAGGTTTACACAATTAATGAGTATGTTTCAAGTGCTTTTCTTCTATCTATTATTGTTTTAATATCATTTGTATAATGTATTCAGGTATGATAACAACCTCATGATTCAGTCCATTGATCAAAATAGAATTTAATTTTGTCAATTCACTGACACATGTAGCTCTGGATCTCAGAATTTCCGACACTTGTGCACACAAATAATACATTATCCTAAATTCATTGTGGAGTTTTGGGTTTTTGTTTCTAAAGAAGGCAAACCAACGACCTCCAAATTTCCAACGAGATTATACCAAGGCTGATGAAGTCTTGAAATTAGTTTAGGCTATGTCTGAATTGGCAGCCATGGCTACGGCTGGATCACCTTGTCAACAAGCATTGAAGCATAGGCTACCCTGATAGCAACAGCCGCAGTCGTAGCCGCCAATTCAGACCTATTTCTGTATCAGTTGTCTGCACAATGCTCCTTTGGTTTAAGACTGGAGTTTCCTTTAGTGTTGATGTAAATACTTCTGAGTCTATCACAATACCCCTGAACCTCAATAGCTTCAAGCAAAACAGTTTTCATAGGCCATTATTATTTATTGTTTTCTCAAAGTGTAGGTCTTTTGGAAATAATTTGAGTTAAAACAGATTATGAAGCTAGACTGGATGCAAAGCAAGCTTGAGGAAAACGATGGCTGTATTAAATTTCCTCGATGTTGGGAAAACACCTGGATAAGTGCCCTTTATCAGAAAATAAAAGTATATTTCTTATCATAAAATATTATAGTAATAACTGTTACACAAAATAATTATATCTTTTGTGTTTTTGCTTGGTGACCTCCTATAATCATAAATAAAAAAGAGTTGTTTATATTTACCGACATGAACAGTTGTCGGTGGTTATTATCGATATTAAAATATATATATTTCAGCAAAATGTGATCTGAGTGCAAGTCTAGAGTTTGTCTTCTGTCCTCTCTCTCCACCTACAAGTGACAGTTTGAAATACATTTTTTTATATGTTTTATTTATTCACATCAATAAAAGTGACCCGGATGTCAAATTTGATTTTAGTCTTCAGAAATTTGTTTTTTAATACTGCAAATACAGAAGTTACATCAAACTTAAAAACATCAAGTTTAGACATTATTATTATGAAACGGTACACATTGAAGCAATGATTGCACAGATGCGTTCAAAGAGTAAACAAATGAATAATTCTTACTTTAATTATAATCTTTGAGTACGTCAAAGTTCCCATCTGTGTTTTTCCCTTCAACTGAAACAGCAGAACCATATGGGAACCAAGAATAATTTCTAGAGTGAAAATTTGACACATGAGAATCTCAGGCACATTAACTCTATAGCAAATTACAATAAAATAATACTTTTCTTTTTTCAATGAAAATAAACAAAAGTCAGCTATAAAAATCATGGAAGGAAATGGTGAATTATTTATTTTTTTAATTTTTTTTATAGACATATTTTGGATAAACATTTATACTCTGCCCATTTTGGGTTTAAAAAAGAAAAAAAACATGGCCGGGAAATATTCGAGAATTAAATCTGTATGTTTTTTTAGCAAAACACAATCATTGGTACTGGCAGACTGGTCACAAGTAGACACGGTAGACTCAACTTGATGTTTAAGGTGAAACTCACTTTGATTTCATGTCATTTTAGGTTTTTAATACATCAGTTATTTTACTATGACATGACAACAACAAAACATCATTGGATTTATAGAATGTTTGCATTGGTAATTCAATCAGGGATATATTGAAAGACGAGGATCACGTACAAGGTGTCACCATTTGCATTCCTACAGTGTTCTTTTCACTGTCCCCTTTATGCCCCTACTGCTACCTTGAAAGATTAGTGTTTGAAGTTGATTTAGTTCAGATTAGCTTTTGACATCAGTGGGTTATTCAGCATTTTGTTATAATTTAGGAAGACTGTTCTATATTCCGACACCCTAGCTATGTCTCTCCATAAAAAGGGTAAAAGCTTGCACAGCTTCCAACATATGAAAATATTTGCCTATAGACCTTTCTATTGTTGATAAACCACACTCTTCATCTTCACCAACTGTAATTATCTTTTTTTGCTTTACATTGATGGCTTCCCATCGTTTTCCAACCTTGGCTGGCAAAAAATTGGGCTGTGGATGTTGCAAAGGTCCTGTGAGAAAAAATAAAGGCGTTTGCAAAATACATGAAGCTTGGTAATTCCTAGACCCAGTAACTTTGGCGCTGTACTCCTTAAAAAAAAGAAGACATCTGTGGTTGGTACTCCTTTGATTATTTTTTTTGACATCTTTGGAAGTACAACGACCAAAGATGTCAAAATTGGGAGCCCGCCTACAGTGCCACCATATATCCAGGTTTTTCTTTTGGATAAAAATAAGGATCTTTGCGAAACGCATGTTTTCAGGCTTGGAAAAATTACATGCTTGGCTGAAACCTTCTTCCATGGTTACTCCAAAATGCTGTTTCTTTTTGAACTGAAGAAAAATGTTATGGTAGTTAGTTGAGAGAGTCGAAAATCTGTTCCCGTCTTAATGACAAGTATTGAACTCTAGAGGGCGCACTGTTGCCTAGATTCTGTCAACACATTCCATTTTACGTACAACAAGCAGATCAAATCTGCGGACGCTACCGACCGACCGAATGAAAGGAATAACCGTTCATAGTTTTAATACTTTCATGGTTAAACAGTGGTAAGTATTTTTTATTCATAACGAATATAATTTAAATCAGAGAAGGTTTTTACTTCTGCAATAATGAAGGAACTCTCTGTCTCATGTTGTTATTGACAATTTGAATTAAGCATGTCGTGATGACGATGATCTGATTCTGATGGCCTTTTTCTACTTTCGCCGGCTTTCAGACGTGGGCCAAGACATTCCAGAAGAATGATCCCCCAAATTCTCAATCTCAGGAAGTCCTTCTTGAAGTTTTTAATTTGAGAAAGAACTCACCTCTTCACCAATTTTCTTGGTAGATGTGTTGTGGGTCCCTGGGCAAAATTCAAGCCTTTGTTGTTTATTAATATTATTATTGATGACGGATAACGTATTGAATATTTTATTCACCAGTTGTGGTATGTGAAGCTTAATTTATTGCT
This sequence comes from Pisaster ochraceus, assembly GCA_010994315.2. NCBI lineage: Eukaryota > Metazoa > Echinodermata > Asteroidea > Forcipulatida > Asteriidae > Pisaster > Pisaster ochraceus. Next base: position 20,819,382 of record CM021534.1, read on the forward strand.
ACTGCTACACTGACACTACCCACGGTTAGTGAAACACACATATCATTATATGCCATTTGACTCTCATAATGGCAAACGCTGGGCAGATAGTAGCCGGGTCTGATGTACATCCTGGGGCGCAGTACTCTGTTTTTTCACTAAGTTAAGTAGAGATGTCAAAAAAACAAAAAAAAAAACGAAGTAAAGTGCCTCAGCTGGTGTAACTAAAAGTCTCGGTGTATCCCATACATAGGCCATTTGACTCACATTATGAATTTAACTTGGCTGGGAAAGTCGCAACAAACTCAGGCATGATATTCTTCCTTTTTAAGTCTGATTTTCGATTTTTTTTTTGCCCGCTGAAAAATCAACAAAATTATTATTAAATAGTCTGAAAAGTCTATTAAAGCCTATACCATGATATGGACTGTAGGTCAGCCCTTGTACCCAGTGAAATTGTTTTACTTGTTTCCAACTGGACCAAATATCATACTTGAAACTCAATATAATTCAACTCAGTGGAATTTCTTATATAGAAGGACTTCAGAAAGCATTATTTTGTGTTTGGGCAAGAAAATGAAAAAACACATTGTTAAGTAATCTTTGATTCTTGTGTTTGGTAGATTTAATACTAAGTTGGGAGCTGTGTTACAAGTCAGGTGACTCAAGTTTGTTTGAAGAAAAAAAAAAACTGTCTTCTTCACCATGGCAGACACGGATTCAGCCACACTGGTAAGTAATCAGAAATGACTCGTTTCTTTCCCTGCCTTGTGGCTCAGACCGGAGAGTTGTATTTAGATTGGATTTTCAGTCCCTGATTTTGTGAAGTACGGTATAAGAACGATCTACAAAATCAGAAACGACTTGTTAACTTTTGTTCCAGGCAACACTTTGTCAGGTCTGACAACTCAGCAATGGAGGCCTCACTGCCCCTGGTCATTGCCCTGGTGCCCCTTGAAATGTTCCAGTACAAATATATATTTTCCTCATTGAAGTGCCCTTTACCGAAGAGAATTCGCCTCACCCCTTTTCAAGAATGAAGTAGCTTATAATAACAATCTATGCAGCTAGAGATAGTGGACACTATCACGGGGTGTAACTGCTAACCAAATCATGTTAGTTTCATTTTGTTTAATGTCTCATTTAATGTGGCAGGCTGCTGTGAGTTACTATTGCCAAGAGAAGCTCTATCGTCATATGCAGACAGTGGCGCTAGAAGCAATCAAGAAATATGGCACAGATCCTGTACTCCTCTTCTTCAAGGCATATGGTCTTATCTTAGAAGGTATCAAGAACTAGTGAATTTTTCTTGTCTTTGAGCTTCAAATCAAATCAGGGGATCAAGCTGGATCAGTGGTTTCTTTCCTTGCCTTTCACCGCTGTGTACCCTGGTTCAAATCCCACTTTAGACTTGAGCCTTGCATGTGGATTGGGTTTTCAGTCTCTACCTGATTGCTTGGGTTTCTCCCCATTTGGTGTTTTTCTCTCACATCTAAAACCAAACATTTCGTCTTGTTTCTTATCCATCCTGTTATTAGGCTTGATTTCAAGTCTGAGATTGCATTTGTGTGTCTATATCAGCCATGTAAAACACTAATTACTTCCCATAGATTGGCTATCAAACACAACTGGTGATCTAAGACATGACCCTTATATGTATTTTGGATATTTATTTATTCACAACTGAAATTTACATTTATAACTCTTCTGATGCCCTAGAGATGGCCAATCAGGAGGCTACAGAAACCTTTAATCAACATTTCATTGGTCTTATTTTGTTATAGTGCTTGGTACTGGATAGTATTTAAAATTTAGAGCTAAAACAAAATATAAAGATGACATTTTAAAATACTGAAAAATACAAAATAAAATACCTGATTACTAGATGAAAAACGAGTTACCTATGGTTGGAATGGAATAATCAATTATCCTGCAATGTCTTTAGCTCTATTTTAAATTTAAAAACCAGAATTAATTTGTTTGTTATTCAGAAGACGTGAGTTGAATTACTGAGCAGCTGCAGAATGTCATTACGTGTGCATCAATGCTGTATTTCTGTGCTATATCCCGTAGTATACAAAGTTAAATTTGCATTCATTTTGTTGGAGGATTTTACAATTCTAACCAATCAGATTATTCCGCCCACTTTTGGACTAATTCGCATGAGGTTGGGTACAAACAGATGAACAAAATTTCCAAGCCTGTGATGGAGGGTTTAAATCCACAAGAGGGCGCTATTTCAGGCAATTCTGTGTAGCCTATTATTTAGACAAAAGCCACAGGAGACTTGGAACAAAGTCTATCCTATTATTGGCGCTTGTACTGTTGGATGTACCATGAGGTGAGGAGTGTCTTTCAGGGGTGAAAAATTTCAAACTTTTGTTTTAATTCAGACCTTTTTTATGTCTATGACTTCCAAGGACAAATATAGCTCTTATTTTCTTCAGATGTAAAGAAATCCTGCTCTTTGAGCTACTCTCTAGCACTGAGGATACTGTTCCTAAAAGCCTCCTCGAAACCTAACTCTAGAATTTTCTAAAATGTCAAAAAAACCATCAGTTCAGTATACCTCCCTAAACTAGGATCCATGTTTCATACTTTTTTGTCAGCAATGACTCTCATTACTTGATTTTGTTCATGGATTGCAGATCGTTTGGCTGAGGGAATGAGAGAATTGGAAGGCATCAAAGACAAACCTGATTTGATTCTGTGTTCTACGATGGCACTTATGTACTCTCATAAGAGATGCAAGACAGTGGGTATGTTGCTTAGCAGAAAACACCTAAAAACATTCCCAAACCCTCAATCTACCTCAAAACAATCACATACAGGTCTGTAAAATGCCCTAAACAATAAGAAACCAACTTAAAACTACAGAAAACACGTAACAACAACCCAAAACCCCTTAATTTACCTAAAAACAATCACATACAGGTCTGTAAAATGCCCTAAACTATTAGAAACTGACTCAATGCTAAAGAAACACCTCAAAACAACCCAAGACTCATCAGCCCGCCTCAAAAACATTTACATACACCTATAAAATGTCCCAAACTACTAGAATTAAAAGCCACCTGACCACCATAAAACAATTTTAAAGAAAAATAGACAGTCAAAAAT
>CM021534.1:20849612-20866799 GCA_010994315.2 Pisaster ochraceus
ACAGGGGTGATAATAAAGAGTAACTGGAATCCTAGGAGATGGTGGGATGACGGGTGATAATAAAGAGAAACTGGAAACCTACGAGATGGTGGGATGACAGGGGTGGTAAATGTTGCAGGTGAAGCCATTAGTGGACCCATTTCAGATGAACTAATCTGTGCTGTTACTCTTGCATGGTACTCCTGGTCAGACCTTAAATCATCGATGACTGCTGAGAGCTGGGTACCAGGGATGGTCATGCGCTCCCATACAGTTGATGGGTCACGGAAATTCTCAGCATCTGTGTATTCTACAATGTAGTCTGTTTGGTTGGAGACAAAAATAGGGTTTGATAATTAAACACACCAAAAATCACTACATTTGTAATAAAACAACAACTTAAAATGTCACAATCTGTGCAAGGTTTTAACAATACAATAGTTATCTTGTCATGTAATTCTAAAGTATTCATCCATCTTAAAAAAAAAAAAATATTGGAAAATAAAATAAAGAGACCAAAATAAATGCAGATAAAACACAAGCCAAAAGAAAACTGGATGAAAGACAGTTAGCCTAAAAACTAACAAGAAAATCGGAAAAAACATGCAAAAGAAAATGATGAAACACTAGCCAAAAGAAAACTTGATGAAACACAAAGCAAAAAGAGAAATGGATAAAACACAAGCCAAAAGAAACAGCATAAGAGACAAAGGTGTACAATTGTGTACTTACTCTTGGGAGCTCCTGTCTCAGGTGGTGGTAACCAGTTCAATATTGCTTTAGCAGTTGTTGGACTAGAAACTGTTACCTGAAGGACGGTAAATCTGTTTGCTGTTTTACCTTGTGCTGATAAAAATACAATATGTAAAAGTAAACATTAGTTAGGTAAGATGTAAAGGTTGGAAGCATGGTGTTATGAGAAGTACAGAAGGCAGTCTAGCATTCTCCTGAAGACAGAGTATAATGAATGAAAAGTCCAGACCAATCTCAATTCCAGTTCTTCCCAGAGCCACCCCTGCTCTCCTAAAATATTTGATTCACATGGATGTTTGCTATTTTCTTATTGTACATTAATTCTTAACAGACATAAATCCTGGGAGGGGGCCCAGATGGCACGTGACCCTCCCTCAAAATCAAAACTTAAAAAAAAAGAGGGAGAAAGAAGGGGGAGTTCAAGCGACATTCTGCAATAAAAAGTAAAAATTGCTGTATGACTACTGTGAAGGGGGGAGGCCCACCCAGGAAGCATGGACATCAATTGGGGCCCTTTAGTTACGTCGCTGACATGTGTACGTATGATGGGACAATATTGACCACTAAGGTGGTAACTTCTGACATGAGCTCAACGCATAATGTTAAATTAAAGGTTCAACATCAAAAGTGACCCATTATGGCTGAATGCTGAAGTGATGCCACACTGACGAGAAAGGGTGAGATTTTAAATATAAGTCATTCTTGGGGCCCTCCAGCAGGCTCTGGCCCCCGTGCCATAGAGACTTCATGTTTGCTGTTCATCTCATGAAATGCTACATTTGTCAACAATTTAACATTTTTAGGTAAGGCCCCCTGCTTATAAAAATCCCTGATCCACAGTCCATTAAAGACTGTGTAGACAGGAGAGTCTTGCATGATAAATGCATATTCTTTTCATGTGTTTGAAAACTTGAGGTCAACAGCACTGTCTTAAATTATCTCCTGTTATAGCCTGTAGAACTATATTTATTGAATCAAACAACCCTAACCCCTTCTTCGGTTGAACTAATATAACACACATTAAATGGATCATTGAAAAGAAGTCCTAACTTCTTAGTTTGGAAGTGTCGCAGTCTCTCCTTTTGACTAAAGTTAAAAAACCAAACCTCTGTACCTGGGTCCCTGGTTGCATCAACAACTGGCTCACTAAGAGCACTTCTTCGCTGTGGGTCCAATATCAGCTGAACTGTAAACTCATATGAAACACCTGGTAGAAGATCATCAAGCTCATAACTTGTGTCTCGAGTACGCTGGTTAAGCTTCCTTAAGTTTAAAAAGAAAAAGTTAACTAACAAGTCAACCAATAATGGTTCAAACATTTTATTTACATGAGCTGTACAATACTGTGGAATCAACTCCATTCATCTCCAGACTGAACTTCCCCTCTCTAGGTCTATTTGCTCATTTTTGACAATATCACCATCTCGTTATGAAGATTTGCCATAAAGGAAATACTAATCGAAAAGTTAATTTTGTGTCATATTTGAACTCATACCTTGACCTCTACCTCTCAAGAACTCACAATTTGGATGTGTAGATGGAATTATCACGCATTTATGTGAATGCTGCAATCTTGTCAGTTTCCAGGCTGAGTAAATGTTGCTTCAGTCACCAATTTGACTTTTACCAACTCACTAAGCCAAGGGAAAACATCTGCTATGGAAACTGTCTCATCACTGATAAGTCACTCTTACCAACAATGGTGTCACTTGAATCCAAAATAAACAAGGCTCTTACCTCAAGTTTCCATTGGTTGTAACTAAGGTTTACTTTCTAAAATTAAACACATTTTAGTTGAAACATAGTTCTTTACACCACACTTATTCAGCGTAGATTATCATTTTGGGCCCTCTATAACAAATGTAATCCAGTTCGACTTCTTGGCCAAATTAACAGCCAGGACTTAACCTGTACCTTAATCATTTCTCACCTCTCATCTCCAACTACTCCATATTGAATATTGTAAAAGCGGTTATCGTTTACAACCTGTGACGGTCCTAAGCTTGCATCAGTCCATGAAAGACGAATTGATGATGAATCAACGATTGTAGTTTGCAAGTTGCTAGGAGGTTGAATCACTTCTGTGTAAGTTACAAGGAGATCAGTTAAAGAGTTTGGGGAAGCATTCAATTTTTCTTGCAATATTTGGATTTGTTACAAGCAGATTAAAACCAGGGCCCAATTTCATAGAGCTTATTAAGCAAAAGAGTAGCTAAGCACAACAATTCTGCTTACCAGAAAAAGGTTACCACCCAAAATACCATGTCGCATGAAGCATATGGGACTGGTATCCTGCTTATTTTGGCTTCACAGAAGATTTTAAAGCAATATTTCCAGCTTACTTAGCTCTCTGAACATCTCCCAACTCTTGGGCCATTTAAGTGTTTTATGCTAAGTGCATTTGTGTATCCATTGTAAGTAAATATTTTTAAATTGTTGATTTTATGGAAATGGTTTCGTTAAGACGAAGGAGAGGAGCAGTATGCTATTCTAGAAAGGGACATTTATTACAATATTATTATTATTAGCTGTTTTAAATTTACTAATAAATTAATAATAATTAAATAAAATAATATTCATTTATTTCTTTGTTTAGCCACATCCATGTACATAATTGATTTGTTTATATTCATGCTAACATGCTTTTGTAAATATTGGGTTTTGTACTTGCTTTTGTCAGCAGACATGACTACCGAACTACACTGAATCAAAAATATACACAAGAACTTTTCCTTTTCCAAAAAAATTACATCACGTGTAAACACCACAGAGAAGAGCACAGAGAGTAAAATGTACAAGAAAAAAGAGTATGGCAAATAAAAAGAGTAATAGAGAGTATACAAAGAATAAATAGTAGAAAGTGTACACAGAGTTCAAAGACAACAGAGTAGAAACAATATAGAGAACAAAGACTACAAAGAACATAGAGTAGAGAGTTTGCAAAGAGCACATGGACTACAGAGTAGAAACAATAGGCCGATAGAGTAAAAAGGGTACAGAGAGTACAAATATTGTAGAGAACAAAGAATAGAGTAGAAAGTGTGCAAAGGGTACAAAGATTACAGGGTAGAAACAATATACAAATCACAGGGAGTACAAAGAATATAGTAAAAAAAGAGTACAAAAGGTGTAGAGTACAAAGAATATTGGGTAAAGCGAGTACAAAGAATGTAGAGTAGAAAGAGTACAAAGAATATTGGGTACAAAAAATTCAAAGAATATAAATTACAGTCTGCAGATAGAAGCGTACACTGTTTCATTTAGACTACTGATTGTACATAGTACAAACAGCAGACCTATTTGGGAAACTGTTTTGGCATGAAGCAAATGATACAATGTTGGGTTATTTTTTAAATTAGAAATTTTACATTGCAGTATTTTATTACAGCAATTAACCTTTCCAGCTTTTTCACCCATTATTTTGCAACAATCTTCAAGGGGTTTTCAAGAATCTTGGGTGATGAACAAGATCATGATCTTTACGGGTTTTTTCCCAGGCCATTCAAATCCCTACAAAATTTCTGCACAGTATAACAATATTAACAATAGCATTTTATACCAAGAAGCAAAATATTCCGCTTACTGCAGCATAAACAATCTGCAAGAGCATTTTTTTCTAGTTAGCAATTATTTTGGGGGTAAATATTTGTGGCGCAATTGCCTCAACACTGCAATAATTCACATCGTTGGCTTAGTAGCAACTCAAGATCTAGCTAGCATGATCCTTTTGCTTAATGATTAGTATGCTAGGAAACATCATTCTAAAAGATATTATTAGCTGTAGTGGATACCTAGGAGTCAGGTGAGGAACTGGTCTTAAGAAACAAAAACCATTTTCTAAAACATTCACCAGAAAAAAAGAAGGAAGAGGGATGCTCAAACCTGTGCAGCTAGCCCCCAACTATGTTCCCTTTCACACTATTTGTCATACAACACACAATTGTGCTAACCAGGAGGGAAGTTTCACACACAGTGATAACTAAGTCAAGTGTTTGGAGCACAGAACACTTGTCATACACAGTGATAACAAAATGCTTGGAAGGTGAATTTCCAGTCAAACATGAAATACGTGGAAGCAATCAAGAGGGGAACTCTGGTCACACACAGTGATAATTGAAGTAGCAGACATCTCTCATCACACAGAGTGACACTGAGTGGGCAAGTGCAAATCTCCTCTTAAATCCCACTATTTCTTTACCTCGTAAAATGTTTTGCTGTGATACGGTCCTCCTTTACTACAACCTACAAACTGTCTCTGTTGGACACATAAGGTTTCTATCTGAATATTAGTTTTTTAGATTCCAAAAACAAAGAGAAACATCATAAGCTGTCATTTTGTTTAAAAAATGCGAAATTTTCTCACTGATTCCAAAGGCACAACACAAACATGCTGTGAAATGCAGTCTTCTTGAATTTCTCGTTGTATTTGAACTTGGTGTTAACTTTTACAAGCAGTTTAACAACTTTGATTAATACACAATTGGAGTGGAATTCCATCTCAGATCATCCATCATTTAGTCCATACTAACCCATCAACTCCCCACCAAAAAGAACAACGCAAATGATACGGAAAGAAACACATGATATTTCATATATTTTGACAATGTTAATTTTAAAGAGAAGTGCCTCCCACATAACAAACTTTGACTGGCTAAGGGCATGTTTTGATGCAGCAACCAACACATATCAAAAACTTCTTTCTGGAAATGGTTGCCAAAATAAAAATGCTAAAGCATTTTTAGCTTAAAATACACAATTTCTTAAAAATGATTAATTTGCATTTATCTAAATGCCTTTAGTTAAATTTTTAAAAACAAATATCAGACTTTTGATGATGGCCTGTCCAAAAATGAGCTCACACAACCAGAGCATATTAGTAAAAGCAGACAAACAACTTCCTTTACAAAAAGGATCGCCAAACCACAATCAATCAGAAACAGCTTGGTGCAAAGATGTAGGCCGATATTATAACCCGTTTTAATACACGTGGGGTCCAACCTTACCACCCAAATACAATTCCAGTGTACCTCAGGGTTCACCTGTTTTAAAATATTGATGAGTCCTTCCCAAAGTGGTTAAGTGTGTGAATTTTTTACGGTCTCACACTTATGATCAAATTTCAATTTAAAGGTTGGGTCATCGTTTGTTTTTTTGTCAATGTGATGCTGATTTATAGGCAAAAGTATCAACAAAGATACAATAAAAGCCCCTGTGACAGTTTCAGTTGAATACAGTGCCTATTGAGAAAGTAGCAAATAACTGTCATGGTATTTACATCAAGAATGTCGAGGGCAGCATTCAATCGGACACCATGGACATTTTCAAAAGTGGCACGAAGGGGATCTTTGGAGATTCACAGTATGCTTACTACCATTACCATCTTTAAAACAAGTAGGCTTTCCGATAAAATTGACCAAATCTCTTTTTGGGGTCATTACCAATGTGTGACCCTATTTTAAAAGGGAACATTCCACAATTTTTTTTAGCAATTCTGCTTCAAATTCCCCAAATTTTTTAGTTTGTAGATTTCATTATTTCTCTTAGGTAAACTACTCGAATTTACTGAATATTTTGCAGTGCATAGATTATTTAACACAACTGCAGCAAAGTCAAACAAAGCTCAACCAACAACCAAGCTTTACAACTTTCAGTATCTTAAAAAACAAAGATCTGTGTTGGTTTATGTGTAACTTTGAAATTAAAAAGTGCTACTGTGAGCTTATGAGTAGACCCATTCACGATTGGCTCTTGCAAAAATCTTTGCAACCATTGACTAAAAGAAATTAGTCATCCCTTTCTTCAAATTAAAATAAACTCAAGAAAACATAAACAGATACTGAAATTTGCAAAACAAAACAACTAACAAGAAACCATAACATTAGATCTGAATTAGCCAATTATAATATGCAGCCATCAGGGAGAGATAGAGGAGGGGCAAGGTGGTGGAGGGGTCAACCTGTCACATCATAAAGGGCTACCTGTTTGAGCTGTAGTTACCCCTGGAATAACCTCACCAGGAGCTGGTGACCTTGGGTTCCTATTACACGTTTTCCTCAGGAATGAGCCACGTACTCTTTCAACTTTTCCCCGGTACCCTTCATCTTGCATGCAGGTATCCCGTAGTAACTGAAGACAATTCAGAATTTGAAGAATTCTCGGACATACTCTGACCCCATCCTCATCATCAGAGGGCAGGGAGCCAAATTGTTCAGTGCACTGTTGCTGTTGATGGTTACATCTCTCCTCTGTATATATACATGCACATTTCAGACACTTTTTTTCTGGTGTAACATCTACGGCTTAGATCAGTCTTAGATATATTTGTTTTGTTCAGCTCTTGACTACCGACTGCTGCTTACTGTGATTTAAAAGATTGTTTTTAACCCCAATGAATGGAGTTCATTGTGTGTCATGGATGAGCAGTCTATACCAGACTCAAGTTCTGGTGGTTAAGTCATCAGTCATGACACTTGTGTTCTTCAGCAAAATGCTTTACAATAATTTGCTTCTCTTCACCCAGGGTATAAATGGGTACCTGCAAGGGTAGCGGTTCATGTTGTGTTTGAAAAAGCCTCTAGAGCACCAGGGAAGCCCAGGGCTGTATACTACCCCAGGGAGCTGAGAAAGATTGCAGGAATTATATTGGCTTATGTTAAGCCTATTGATACATTATTGTAAAATGTGCTATATTATATAAAAACTAGTTATTATTGCTTCCAGCTTCACTATTAGTTCCAGGTCCAGCTAAACCAGAGTGTTTAAAGTGCGCAGACCACATTGGTAGCTGTCACTTTGTATGACCCAAAGTATACGTGAAATAACAAACCAGTGAATGTTAGAGCTCAATCAGTCACCAGAGTTATGAGAACATTGTGAAAACCCCATCCCTGTTTTCAACCATCTGATTTCAGACTCACAAGAAAAAAAACCTACTAATTGATCTACTCATTCCTCTAAAAACTGTAGCATTTCATGCACAAATCTTTGATGGGATATTTTCTATCATAGCCATCTCTATACCATGTAAGTAATGTGCAAACCTGTGAATGTTTATTATTTGCAATCTTAGCTTCAAAAGCACCATGGATGCTCTACCAAATTTCTGTAAAAAAGACCACTGAATCAAAAGCTTCAGTTCATTTTAAATTACATGATGATTGTGATGCTCAATAGTCTGAAATTCGGTATGAAATTAAACCATGAACCATTCGTTACTCCATAAGAATTCAACACTGACAATCAAGATTGCTCATTGTCTTTCTAGAGAGTATAAACAATAATAATAATGATGAACCATTCTTGTATAGCAAATATCACAGTCTCTAAGCACTAATCATTTCGATTTCTGAAGATGCCATTTTTTGCTGCATACAGGATTTATAATTTCTAAAACAATTTGTAGAATAGCACAAAACAAAATACACAATACGACTGCACATGCAAAGAAACTGATCAATAAAAACATAAAAGGCACAAGGATTATCCCACGTTATGAAACTAAATCCCGAAGAGAAGACGGAAAAAAAAGATGAACTTACCAGGTGGTAAATCTGAAAAAAAAAGACAAGAAAACATTTTGTCACTACTGATACAAAAATATGACTTCACACTTTAAAAAAAAGATGTAAGGATTCATTTTGTTTAATGAATGTTTGAAAACTATGCAAGTTAGCTCTCACTTAAAAAAAAACCAGTTATTTATTTTTTTATTTTGGTACACATCCAACAGCGCAAGTGCCAATAAAAGGATGAAAGCAGGAGATGATGAAGAAATCTCCAGTTTCTTATGTGGGAGGAAAACCCCACATAGAGAAAACTCATGCAATTCACATACAAGGCTTCGGTCTGAGATAAGATTTGAACCAGGTGCATAGAGGTGAAGGCAGAGAAGCAATGACTAAGCCAACCTGGTTCCCTTCTCACTTATCATTTTTAGCAGTAGGATTCACAAGAGACGCACCCAAAGTCTGTACACTTCTTCTGACTGCATCACTCCTTCCAGCTGCATTAAATGCATAAATTTTCAGGTAGTATAAACTATCAGGCTTCAATTCATGGATCTCTACAGAATCAGAATCTCTCTCTATTTCAACTCTGAATTCATCGGCTTCTGGATTTGTTCCATAGGACACTTGGAAGCCACTAACTGGTTCAGTCACTTCAGATAACATCCAGCTGACATCAATGGAGGATGGTGAAGAGCTGTAGGCCAAGACTCCCCTGGGTTGAGTTGGTAGGCCTTGAGGAATAAACAGGTCATGAAGGATTTATAGACACAATCTTTACAGGCAACTTGGGTTTTGGCTTGAAGCTGCATCAAATGTTCTCGATTTGCAGCGTAGCAAAATGCTTTCATACTTGATATTAACGCAAAACGCAAAGTTGTGTGTACAAAAATGAAAATCATTACCCATAAGATGGCCGACTTTACACTGTGTGATGTCAGGAGGAAACTATATATACGAACAGCCAAAAGTATAGACATGTAAACACAAAAACAATTAAACAGAAACATCACTTGCCGACATGAGTAAGGTGTGTTCTTTTTGTTGGGTTATTTTTTACTGTTCCCCATATTATGCACTTAATATTTGTGACCAGTACAATTTTTATCATTCTACATATTTTTGTTTTCTGCTTTTGATTGATCTACTTTTAAAAATTGCTCTTTATTTAACTCTCATAATGTTTGTTTCAAGGACAGCAGACATAACACTGATAATGCTACTTTGTCCGAATGCAACTGAAAATAAATAAATAAATAAAAGGATAAATCAATAAATATTGATGTTTCTCAGATGTCTATTCATGTTCAAGCATAGATTGCAGTCATGCACAATTCTCATGTAAGACCAAACTTTAGTTGGATGTACTTACTGAGTTGCATAGGCACATCTTCTTGATGCCATTCAGCCAATGTTGCCGGCCCATCACCATCATTGTTATATGCCTGAACTGTAGCTTTATAATTTGTACCAACTTTCAATCCTTCTATCTCATGGGCCAGCTCATCTGACGCAACGCTTGTTAACATAAGATCACCTTGTGATGTACCACTCAGGCCAAAACCTACAATGTAGCCAGCAATATAGATGCTTCCTGCAGGGCGTGTCCAGGTAATGACTGCACTGTGGGGTGAGGTGCTTTGAACTGAGACTTGACCAGGAGCAGCTGGAAGAGGTATCTCTGGAGGCTCTATGGTCACATAGAGTTACAATGATATGAAAATATGTTACAAGATTGCTCTATAGTCACATAGAGTTACAATGATATGAAGATATAGTACAAGATTGCTCTATGGTCACATAGAGTTACAATGATATGAAGATATAGTACAAGATTGCTTAACAACCAAGTTTCATGATCAAGGAATATTTGTGTAGCTTCTTGTGGGTTGTTTGCATTGTGAATCTTCCAAGAGCTAGTTGAAGTTGTCAACTAGTACTGTCAGCGCCAGAACTAGGGTACAATTTTAGGGGGTGCAATTTTTTTAGGGGGGCACTTCTGGCCAATTAAAACTGTAATTTATGTTTGCATTTCTCTTTAACAAGCCCAAATCAGCACTCTTGTTATGCCACTTGCTACTCTTTTATAAAATAATCCGATGTGAGTGTAAAAACAAATACACTGTCTGCGTGTAAATTGAGGAATAGTTTGAAAAACATTGAAATTATCACATTAAAGCTTTTTATAAATCGTAATATTTTACTCTGGTAATTTTTAATCTCAAAAGTCAAAATTTCAAATGGGGGAGGGGGGTGGGGGTGGGTGGGGTACATGGGACATCAATGGGGGGGAGGGCCCATGCCCCAGTGCCCCCTAAGTAATGCCACTGAGTATTGTACAAGACCTAAGATGGCCCCAAGTCTAGCAGACTGACTATGATTGTGATAGAACACAAGCAGACTATATTTCAAGAAAACTGAGTCTTACTTTGTGTAGGAGGTCCAGGTTGAGACCATACAACAGAAGCAGGACTACTTTCACCAACAGTGTTGACTGATGAAACCTTAACCAGATATTCTTTACCAGGATCTAATCCATCTAGTTCAATCATCATGGAACTAGGTCCGACGTGCCCTTGCGTTAGTTTGTTAACTGGGGTACCAACTTGACCATAGAGATAGTTGTACCGGGAGAGACCTGATGCTGTTGGGCTCCATGATATAATGGCAGTCTCTGGTGAGATTGGATTGGCACGAAGGTTTGTGGGTGCAGTTGGTGGTCCAGCTGGTTAGATACATCAAAGAAAAAAAACATAGATGATCAGTCTATGTGATGAGTTTACTATGCTGCAAAAGACAGACAATTACAGAAAGGTGTGTCAAATGTTTGTTTTTTTAAACTTCAACAAGTTAATTTTGTTGTCTCCCTTTAACATAGTCATTATTAAATTTGTTGATGGAGAAATTACAAATTTTCAGTCAAATCTTATTTCGTATGACATGACACATTTGGTTGTGACTGACTTACCAATTCAAGGTACGTTTTTATAAGCCTACGCCATTATATATAAAAAATAGCTTCAAACAATTCTAGAATGGAAAAGGAGAAGACCCTCATATTATTTTGTGTGTGCATAATGAGTGCATTATCTTTTCAAAATTCTTTCGAAGTTGACAATCGGGACACAATTTCATAGAGCTGCTTTAGCACAAAATCAGAGCAGCACAAAACAACTTTGCTTACCAAAATTAGGTTATCAGCCAAAACACCATTTTACATCTTTGACTAGCTTCATTTGCTTAGCTTAAACAGGTCTGTGAAAAGGGGGGCCCTGGCAGGTATGGATCCAATTTCATTGAGCTGCTTGGGCACAAAAAGTACCTAAGCACAACAAAATAATGCTAATCAAAATAACTTTACCAGCCAAAACATCATAGCACATATGCCGTGTATGACTGGTATCCTGCTCTTTTTTTTCAAAGCAGAAAATTGTTAAGCACTTAAGCAGAGCTATGAAATTGGGCCCCGATACAAACATTGCAATGTCAACCACACAATAGAAGAACGGGAAACACAAACAAGTTTCAGTCTGCTGGAGATATCTTCTGGAAGTTGTCAAATAGGCCTACATTGTAATTGACTGTCTAGACAGAAATTATAACATATTTGGCTGCTGACAAGGTTGGAATGTTAGACAAGATCAATGTCATTCAAATGAATTCATAAAAAAACACTGGGGCTGAAATCCAGGGGGATTTGCAATGGAACTACAAATATCCTTCAAAGAATAAATTACCGGTCATCATGCTCTACCTCAACTCATCTGGTTTTTACCACCCTTATTGGGGTATAACTGTCCACCAATGGGAATGGATAATGTTGGTTATCAGAAGCACCTTTTAACCCAGTTACAATGTATTCAGCTCATATTAGGTTCATATTATTGCCCCAGTTAATTTGTGTATCAAAAATGTTTGCATCATCATTGAAACTGATACATAGTAGAGAGCAGCTGAAGAATAAGTGATTACTTTCATTTGTAGTGTGTCTTTAAACCTTTTTAAATTGTTAAGAGCATTGAGGGATCTGTGATCTATAATGCGCAAGATAAATGCTGTTTTATTATTAATATTCATATTATTACTATTGCTTGGTCTATTTCAGAATAAAAAGTTTCCAAGCCTTAAGGGGTGAATTGAGTTTCATTTTTACAATATTAAAAAAGAGTTAAAATATAAACATAATAATAAACAAAAGCTAGAGTAGTAAAACTTTGTTTGACCAAAAGACATTATAAAAATAAGTGTATTAATATAAGAAGTAGAATTCAGTTTTATGTTTCATGCACATACAAGAACTTGGTCTCCCATTCTGATAGATAAAATTATGATTTCTTTGATCCAGCTGAAATTGCAGAACCATGCTTTATGGAAATACCATACTGGCCTAGTTTTAGACCTTCAGTTGCGATTAAATTATTCAAAACAATGGATCAAATCTCATGACAAAGCATTAGGCCTATAATATGGAGTTTTTGTGTGTGAGTTATTCATTAGCTCATCATGCAGTAGAAAAACTATTATATATATGCAAGAAATCAATCATAAGTAGTTTTTTAACTCACAGCAAGCATTCCAGGAAAGTCAATGAGAAAAAAGGCAACTGATGGAAAAAGTATGTCTGGAAGATGTCTTCAATTCAGTTAACAAATGAGATTAGAAAGTAGCAACAGAAGAGACAGTGTAATATACACTGCTGCAGCCACTCTAATCTTGACTGTAATGAAAATGATCATGATGGAGCCGGGTATTAACTTGAAGATGAAAGATGGTACTAACTTTATGAAAAAGACAACTAACTCAAAAACATGATGTTGGAGCTGGGTACTTGATGATAAAAGATAGTAGGTCTTCTAACATCATGAAGGAGAGAGGTAACTGAGCTGGGTACTAACTTGCCAATGAAAGATAGTACTAACTTGACAATGAAAGATGGTATTCATCATGAAGGAGAGGACTAACTTTTGAACACGATGATGGAGCAGGGTTTTAACTTGACGACGAATAATGGTTCCAACTTGGAGATAAAGATGGTACTAACTTGACGATGAAAGATGGTACCAACTTGGAGATATAGATGGTACTAACTTGACGATGAAAGATGGTATTAACTTCATCATGAAGGAGAGCACTATCTCATGAAATGAGATGAAGTGGAGTACTTACTTGACATCAAAAGATGGTACTAACTTGAAGATGAGATATGGTGCTAAATTGACGTCAGATGATACTAACATGAAGATGAGAGATGAAACTAACTTGAAGATGAAAGATTGTACTAACTTAATGATGAAGGAGAGCACTATCTTTCGTGATGAATGGAGCTTGGTACTAACTTGGCAATGAAATACAGTACTAACTTGATGATGGAGGAGAGGAGTAACTATAGACTTTAATTTTGACCATTAAGCGTTGATGAAAATGACGGTGAAGGGGCTGGGTACTAAACTGACAATGAAAGGTGGTACTAACTTGATGATCAAGGAGAGCACTAAGTTTTGACTCTAATTTGGACAATTAAGCAATGATGAAAATTGATGATGAAGCATGCTGCTTGAAAGTGAAATTATTGGGACACTTACTTCGTGGCAACGTTGAGACATCTAAAACCAATGCCTCCCCCTCTCCAGCTTGATTAAATGCTCTCAGAGTGAGTACATACGCAGTATCAGGGATGAGATCAGTGATGGTGAAGTCAGTTTTAGTGCTTGAGAAACGCTCAAGGTACTGGTCAGAGGTACCTTCTTCTCCATACGTGAGGATGTACCCTTCTATTGGAATACTTGTATCAGATGGACCTTGCCAAGTTACCTCAAGCTCTGTTTCAGACTGACTGCTTTGAATGCCTTGTGGTAGTGGAGGAACCACACTTTCTGGCGCTGAAAATATTGAGTATTTTTAACATCAAGATCATTGTATAGAACTGATTTGACACTCAACTTCAAGAGTAGGTACTATGAATCATTGAATGTCATTGACTGTGAACACAATGTGGATTGAGAAGAATATTAACCCTTTAGCATGCATAACACCTGCAGCCGCCCTGCCTATAATAATCCGCATACTGCCCGCAACCACCCTCAAAGTTTGACAAGTTTTATTTTGGGGCCTAAACATGCAATTAAAATGCAGCTAACAGCTGTAGATAGAGCATGATCTCAAGATGATCATAGTATAAAAATAACGCATGGTTGCCACAAGAAAAAATTATGGTGTCAAAGGGTTTTAGGTACAGAAGTTATCTTTTGGTAACGAGCATTTGTTTTCATTTCCAAAGGTATGTTGTGATTATTTTCAATGACTTTTGTAGCTTTGTTTTCCTTTGAGACGACAGTACAGTTAAAAAAACTTGTGTCCACAACATTCCACGTAACAAACGTGTACTTCATACGCAAACAATGTTTTCAAATTTTTGTTGATCTCCAACCTCAAAGCTCCAATTTGGTAATGCAAACAAAACAGCTGTGAAATTCATTCAAAGAATAATTTCATTCTCCACAAAATAAACTCAACTTGTAACACAAGAAAATAATTACAATGAATGTTATCTGAGGATTTCTACGTACGACAAAAAATCGTGTGAAATTCCGTGGCGCAGTAAGGAGTGAATTACGCTACGTTTAATATTGCATGAGTGCTAAAGGGTTAATCAGTGAACAGTTGAGTAAGTTCCTTTCCATACAGAGAACTGACAACAGTCCAAAGAGTGAGTTCTTGTTAAATCCCGAGGATCTATATTCAGATATATGAATGTGTATGAATGTGTGATATAAAAGCTTTGGTTAAGAAACAGAAATCTTTTCTTCGGGATGAAGTTCAGATTCCAAGCAAACAGCTGATCATTAACTTACATCGTGGCACTGTTGGGGCATCTAAAACCAATGCCTTCCCCTCTCCAGCTTGATTAAATGCTCTCAGAGTGAGTACATACGCAGTATCAGGGTTGAGACCTGTGATGGTGAAGTCAGTTTGAGTGCTTGGGAAACGCTCAAGGTACTGGTCAGAACTACCGTCTTCTCCGTACGTGAGGATGTACCCTTCTATTGGAATACTTGCATCAGACGGAGCTTGCCAAGTTACCTCAATCTCTGTGTCAGACTGACTGCTTCGAATCCTTCTTGGTGTTGGAGGTACTACAGGTGCACTTTCTGGTGCTGATTGAACACAATAAGCTCTGTTAAAAATTCTAGTTTTTGTTCACACCTTCCTTTGTTAAAACACCTAGGTAATTATGAGAAAATGTGTAATAAATGTGAACCATTGATACAATCAACAAATCATTGCGTGCATGGAAGAAAGAAAGTTACCAGAGAAAGGGTGTAAGCAATAAATGTGCAAAATTGTGTTTCAAAACAACTGAATGCGAAAGTTTGATAGATTTTTCTGCCATTCATTAGTCATGATAGGAAGGTTAAATTCTGCATGGGAATGGGAAAACATCTCTTTAGGGTAATTCTAGCAACAAAATTGTAACAGTACTGCCACATTTTTATTGTCAGGAGCCATTTTCTTGCTTACAGCCTTTTGTTACTGGAAAAAAAGACTTTGAGTGTCTAGAAGAAAAGTGTAGAGCCTTATGCCCGTTTTTTGGGCACACAATGAAATGTTCCTTGCCATTTACCACCCTTATAATGAGCATAAAGGGATGGACCACAGTCGCATATGTTTGTAGTAATCATCATTAATCTCCTCCTCAATAGTTTGTAAATTAATCACAATTTTTAATTAAATCATTTATGGTTGTCATCACACATCACAAAGTTACATTTGAGAACTTGCAAACACAAGACTTGACTTCTGATGATATAAAATGACCATTTGGTGCTGGATACGGGACATGGCGGTACCCCCTATTGCATCTTCATTGTGTGCTTGGAATCTCAACAGAAAAGGCAAGAGGAAAATAGTGTGTCAAAGTATTGGAACATTGGGGGGGGGGGCATGATATAAAAGATCCAGAGATATGGGCAAAGTTATGGCCGAGAGCCACTTCCATGTCAGATGTTGACCAATCTCTACTGTAACGGCAGCCTGAGGCTAATGACTCCCCTCCAATTACCGTAAGTTTATTATTTTTTACAAAAGCTGAAAACTAAAAATGGCTTTGATAAAATGTATGCTAAATGCTCAGAAGTGTGGAAACGTCTGCAAAGTTTTACAAAGTTGTAGTGGAGACATTACTTATCGTTGTCAATTGATAACATGAGTGATTGATGATTGGGTCCATTTTGCTTATAGTTACAGTGATAGGATAACTCCCTCGAGAACTTAAATGTTGAGATGTAATGGAAACATCAACGAAATTTTGTGAAGTTGAAACAAAGCTATTTGTCAATAACAATGTATCTGATTGATGTGCATTGGTTTTGGAAAACTTAGTATTAGATGATTTGGTTAATTTCATTTATAGATGACCATTTAACCCCTGGATATGACGACCCCCTCAGTGACCATTCTGACGGATCGTGGGGACGACCACGGCAGGGAAAAGGACAGTGTCAGTGACGTTGAACAAGGTTCACCCTCAAGACAGAGGTCCTCCAGGGAAGGTTGAACAACGAAATACATTATAGTATAATTATGAAATACTTATCTTATTTTATTGATTGCGACTACATGCTTGAAGCCAAACTGGCAGTATTACAGCATAAGGAATATTTATTTGTCTTACGTTTGCTTGAATTGAGAACTTGAAACAATCGCAAGAAACAATGCATTGATTTATTTTCTTGTAAGTTCTGTAGGTCAGTACACGAGTTAAAGGAAGTGACTACCAGTGTATGAAAAACAATTAAGTCAGAAGAATACTGAACCTAACCGAAGTTCAATGAAGAACACTTAAGAATGATGTTTCCTTAACCCTTTCAATACCATTGTCGAGTTTACTCGACTGTGAGCCGTGTGTGCTTCCGTACCAATGTCGAGTTTACTCGACAAAAAAAGTCGCGGC
>CM021534.1:20878235-20923576 GCA_010994315.2 Pisaster ochraceus
CCCCCCCCCCCTCTGGTGACGCCACTGCGTCCAGACTACAGAAACGTTCAACGGTCCAAAAGGAAGGAATAACATGTTTGGTTGTTAACATTAAACAAATGGAAATCTTCAAAAGGAAAAACAATATATCAAGTAATTTTTCATTACTGCAACACCTCAATAAAATCAATGACAAACATATCCACCACGAAATCAGTCTTTTAAATAAAAAACCTTAAGTTTTATTGTCCAAATTATGCCACATGTTACTACAGAATGAAACCCGACTTAAGCCCACATACAGAATAAGCTGTGATACTCATTACCATACATCATATGATTAAAATTGTTTTGTACATTAATCTTGTACATTAATCTTGATATCCCAGCAAACAGAAAGTACACTACAGATATCACCACATAGAACCTTTATCACATGTAGCCAACTTTAATCTGTCTCCACCAGATTCCATGTTGGGCTGAAGAAGACTTTACACCAGTCTATTTTTATTACCGATTCAATTTGATCAAGGAAGAACAACCAAATACTGTATACCTTCTTCTGAAGATCAGAGCGTACTGATCGAAACATTGAGTTGTTACACCACCTGTTTTTTCGGAACCGCCGCAACTCAAAACAGAAATTTCATGTACATGGTGCTACCTCAACCCTAACTAGAAAGATGCTTTTGGTGTGATAATAACACTGTTGCAATCGTTGTCGATACATCAATGCAATGATTCAAAATAATGTGCCAGGAACCAGACTATTATACAATCTGGTTACATGTACCTAATATGGAAACATAACAGCTGACTGCCACATGATAAAGGTCCATTCCTAGACTCCTGAAGCTATATACACTAATAATTAAATTCATACAGTTAGTTTACTGTATTAAGTACTGTAATATCCGATGATTGTAAATCCAAACTATGGGTTGGTAAAAAACCAAACAACTTCACAGAAATCAGTCAACTCTAACGGCATAGACAACATAAGGAGTCAGTAAATGAAGAGTCAAATCATAATTTTACAGATCTGTTTTCTGTTAAATTGTCATGAAACTGGCAAATAAACGTTTTTAAGTAAACTTCTTACCTTTCCAAGTACATTACCCTTTAATACTTCTTCAAAACTGAAGTTTTTTTGGAAAGACAATGGCACAATCAATGAACTTTGTTAAACTTCTTGGCCCACTCTGATGTTCCAGTCAATCTCAATTTCAATTCTTAACAAATCTGTAATTATCATGTCTCAAACTATTTCATGAAAAAGAAACCAAATGTACGTACAACGCATTGATCTGTCTTGTGCTTCTAGTCTTTCAGTTAAGATAAATAATTTTGAATCACAATTTCTTATTTGTGAGTCACACTTGTGCAGTAAGTGACAGAGCGAATGTCTTCCTGATCTCATGAAACGTCTTCTTGATATCATCCACAAAAACTACCATCATCTTCGTTTTTAGACCCCCCTGAAAAATTGGACATTTACCGTTAAACTTTACTTTAAGTACCATCAAAATGTTACGATTTAAGGCCAATTTGGTAAGTTGCATTCAACCATTGCATTATAAGGTCTCTTTATATTATCTGTTTCAATATTGTGCCTACCAGTATGTATCTCTAATGTAGAACTAGTAGACAATCACGTTTAATTGAACTACATGTTTATTTCTCAAGATAAGTTTATGCCAGCGCGTCTTCAAACTACACTTTATTTTATACTTGCCACTGTACTCTATACAGAGACATTTTATTAATAAATAGAAGTACACCATAACAAAGTATGTCGACAATTCTTACACAAAGAAAAAAAATGCCAAAAAGTGTATAAAAAAAACCTTTTTGCGCAAATTCTATTTGCACTGAAAAAAAGTTCCTCTAAAACATTATGCAATAAGTTAGTAAAAAAACAATTGATCTATGAAAGGAATGAATACATGTTTTTAAAATAACCGACTAATACAGTCCAATCAATATCCATGAACAACCACTTTGATATGAATCACACCAGTCATCAAATATACAACAATGATCTCTGTAATCAGAATCTGTAGTTTTACCATTCTGATAAAAAAATGTGGTTATGAAAAAAAACCACAACTAGTTCTCCATGATCAACGACCGTGCAATTCCTTCCTGTACAGCGGTTAGCTCTTCCATCAACCACATTTCTTTCATTTGAAATATAAAAAAAGAACAGCTTAAATGTTATCAAGAATTTGCAATACATATTACATTTGCACTTCTGACTAGTGCAGGTGGTATTTACAAAGCAAAAATCCCTCTCCCAATTGTTGATTAAGTAACAAAGCAACTAAATTAATTTCCTATTTATACAACAAGCAAGATCTTATTGAAGCTTTGCATGGTGTAAGTACATTAGCTATGTAAGCATTGCGGGTTGTTCCCAGCACCCTAATTTCTTATTTCATTTACATTACATTGTGCATTATTGTGATAAACTAATAAACAAACACTTCTGAAATCATCTTTGCTTTCAGAAACTTTGTAAAGGTCAATTTCAACCGATCTTTGTCAATAATTGACAATTGTCATTATCTTTAGAAGAAAACTTCAGTGAATTTCTGTCTATCAAAGACGCTCTAATTTTGTCCCTCTCTATAGAACGGATTTGAAACTTAAGTCACATTCTCAGTGGTTTAAGGAAAAAAAGAAGGAAAAAGACAAGTTTATCTCAACAACTTTTTTCCTATAACTCTTTTTAAATGGATACCAAACAGTTTGGGTATTACTTTCATAAACTGATGAAATTAATTGCATTACCCACCACCTCTTATATATAGGTTAATTTTACAAATGCACTGGTGCACCATACAGTTACAAAACAAGCAAATAATTTAGTATAAAAAATATATAAAATGCTGGGCTCAACCTTTAAAAAAAAGACGAAAAACTTTTAGTACAGGTTACTCCATTAAGTAAGGTTTAAGTACAAATGTTTATACTTAGACACCCAAGGAGCCAAATATACTTTTTACATGTGAAATACACTGTAACTATGGCATTTTATACAAGATGAAGGTTGCACAAAATAAAAAATGAAATATTTCTCTCATTCTGTGTCAGTAACTAAAGTTCCTAGTCTAGATAATTATCCAAGACTGAATTATCTGTTCAAGAAAAAAACAAACAAAAAACTCTAAAATCCTTGAAATCACATGGCAAGTAGGCTAAGAAAACAAACTTCTCATCAGAGAGAATTATTTGTTTCATGTTTGATAAAATAACTCCACAAAAACTCCCTTTAAAAAACCCACAAGAGGGCGCTTCACAGTTATCTCAAGAGATCCTATTTTCATATTACAGGGGAGGTTGAATGAGTCAAAGAACTTTGTGCTAAATATATAACTACATTATATTAAGCATACAACGGATACTTGATTTTGTAAGGGGCGGCATGCCCATTCATCAGAGTACATTTAACAAAAAAATAAATACACCATCATTTTTTTTTTCTCATTCGTTAACAATTTTTAAAAACAGCACCAACAAAATGGGGGAGAGATCTGTGTACATTAACTTGTTAACAAATTTGTGAATTTATGATGAATTAATTTCTATTACGCTTCAACACTACTGCATTATTTTTTTTAAATATTTTTTTTGTGGCCCCAACATGACACTTTTATCAAAATATATGGCTGAAATCACAATTCTTTTGTTGTAAGACATTTACAAAAAATCGTCCAGAACAAAAAACTGGAGTCTGGGCGTTTATCAAGAATGACCAATTTACATTATTCAAACATGTATCAAACCTAGACCTCACAAAAGGTTTCTATCATAATAAAGGTGTTTATTCAGAACAACAGGTTGTTTGCGTGACCTTTGACTATGACCAATAGACCCCTTGCATTTGACTTCACAAATGGCGGCCAACGCAAGGGGGTTAATGTAGATACTTTGTCCAACTATCTTACCCCATGAAATGATTACCTTAATTAAGGACGTGTCCAAATTGGCCTGGCTGTGGCTGTTGCTAAGGATGTTGCTATGGGCCTCCTATGATGCAATGCATGTTGGCATGGTGGTCGAGCCACAGCCAACAATTTTGATAGGGCCCGACACTAAACTAATCTTAGTTAATGATGGGCCTAAAACTTTTTCCAAGTCTTTCATATTTGTGTAAGGGTCAACATCAGGCAAGTAACATTTCTGTCAGTCAAAGAACTGCTAAATTTAAGTCTACTTTTTTGTTTTGTTTTCTTTCAAAATTTTACATAAATACAAACAATTTGCAGATGTCTATTTATCCCTTTGATGCAGGAGTTAGTAAGAAGTTCTTAGGTAAAACTTGAAATTTCAGATAATTTAAACTGCTTTACAGTACAACTAAGGAAAGTGCAAATTACATTAACACCAAGAGTGCGTTACTTACTTTTAAGTCTTACAAAATGTCACTACTCTGATACGGTCAAAGGTCATGATTACAGGTTAACCTTCAATGAACTCTTGACACTCTTGCATAAATAGACCAGCAACTAATGAATCATAACTTTGTTCCACAGCTAGTCAAGTGAATCTTAGTGCTTTAACCTCTTTGATACTTTTATCTAACGCTGTGATTCTTTTACTTAACACTTTTGTCACAAGCCACCCACTTCTCAATCACATTTTGGCAAATAACATATTGCAGCATGCGATCGGTGTCAGAACCATCATTAAGGCAACATTTCCTACTTCTTGCTTTTAGTTTGTCACCAGAACCCCCAACAGATTTTCCCCACACACACATTTGAGACAAACTTCTATAGATAACAGTTACCAGCTCTGTATAATACAAGCAAGTATAATCATACAAAAACCTCATCCTCCCTTTGACCTAAAAATCATCAAAATTGGTCGTCCCAACATTATTAAACCACATTTATTTTATTAATTCACAAAATGAAAACAAGATGCGGTTTTATTTATACAGATTATAGATTAGGAAAGAGAGGGGGAGGGGGAGGGGGAAGGGAGGGGGGCTTTAACTCTGAAGCTCTGATGCTGTGATGGCATTCAAGTCCTTCATCAGCCCCTCAAGGTTCAACATTTCAGTGTTAAGATCTTCAGTGCTGAAGGAGCGATTAGTCGACTGTGGGGGGAAAAACAATTATGTCAGCATGAGCTCAATCACCCCTGGGAATGAGGCTAGGACCTTTCTAAAATGACACTTGACACAACTTCTTAAATCACATTCAGATACACTTGTTACTTTTTCACAAGCTGTAACCCCTTCTGCTTGCTGGTTATGAAACACATCAACTGAATCAAAGATGGCAGTCAAGCAAGATAAGCTGATTTCAGAATAACTTTACATATCCTGGATTTATGAAATCATATTGAAGTAAAAGTAAATTTGTTTGAGATTGTTTGGGTTGATTTATTGATAGGTCAGAAAACAATAATAATTAAAAACTGATTGATTAATTTGATTTAAGTAAATAATAAGCCTAAAGTTTATCACTCAAAAAGCCATTTGCTAGTAAAATACGACCAATGTCTGATACAGTGACTTGCCTGGTCACTATTAAATGCTCAATTTGAATTCCTCAGACTAACAATACCATTTCTACATCACATAATTTGGGGCAAGCTTTTTGAACAGCAACCTCCAGATTAGAACAGACTGGTACCTTTTGTGCAATGCATTTTATTTGAAATTTGTGTGTGGGAGTTTGCCATCCCATAATATGTAACAATGCACAAGCTTGCTCCTAATCATAACCCGATTTCATAAAGCGTGTAAGCACAAAAACTTGCTAAGCACAGAAAAATTATGCTTAGCAGAACCAGGTTACCAGTCAAAATGCCATTAAATTTACATTATTGCAACTGGTACCTTACTCATTTCTAAGTAGTATTTTCTGCTAAACATCTTTTTGAAATTGGGCCCATATGACATAGCAACACTGGATTTAGTCTGAGGAATTTGAATTGAGCAATTTACTTGTGACTGAACAAGGCAGTGTACCAGGCATCCTTCAAATCTAACTCACAAATGTTTTATTGATTGATATGATTGTAATTTTTAATTACCTCTTGATATAAACTCACCCCTGGGCTAGTACCATCACCAACACCTCGGTATGTCACATCCGGGGCTCTTGGGGTCACTACAGGCAATGGTTGTGCTCGCACTCTAGCCACGCCTGGCTGGGTGTTACGCTTCAATGGGCTGTAGCTTGGTGCTTGAATCTTAACTGAAATCGGAAAACAACACAGGTTTAAAGACGTTAGTACAGGCCAATGGAATAACTAAAAGTGCAATTTGATTCAATGCTCTGATCAACCACAGCTTTGCTAATCTGACTTGAAGTTTCAACTTAAAAAATATACCTTAACACTTAGCAGCTGTTAGTTACACTGCCTTCAACATGTTAAAGGCAAAGTATACCTTTGTTTTTTTTAACCATTGGATTGTTTTAATCCTACATAAATGTAGATATATACAATCAAATTAACCTGTGAAAATTTTGTTAAAAAGCGTTTTTGAAATATCGCTGAAAATCCGGAGTGGTTATGTCCATGCAGGAAGAATAATCCAAAAGGGGAATACACAATCTAAGAAACAGTGCATTTCCCAGATTCAAATTTTGGGGCATAAAAACTGATATTTTTTCCCATAACCAACTTTCTTCAAAGTGAAATGATTCTCAAAATGTTTATACTATCGAAAGCTGCTGTACTTTTAGCCAAGTCAGTGTTTATTGCCATTAATTTTAAGAGTGCTTACCAAACATATACCTTCCCTTAAACTGTATTTACATGTCCTTGACAGAGCCAAAACACATACCATCATTTATACATCTATATATGAAAGCTTCAATTATCTTTTATCTTCATATACAACAAACATTGAGTCTACTGACTGGTAAATGTGAGAGGTATTACATTAACTTGATTTACTTGATCCAAAGTATGATAATACATCAAGCTGGAAAAATGATTAAGATGTTTGTACTGTAACTACTATCAATCAAGGAAACCTTGGATAAAATGAATCAACAGAAAGTCAAGGGAATTGCTGCTCATGGTGTGAGACTGTATTTAACAAAATTCTTAAAAACAAGAAATTTTGAAAAAATTTGGTTTTAACTTTATAATTGTTGGCTCATGAAACATTGCTGTAGAATGAGTCATAGCCTCAACCAAATCTTGCAACAGGTTAAAGGTTACAGGTTAAAGGTGGAAAGATTATTTTTAACTATCACCTCTTGCAGCTTGGTAGTTAGGAGGTGGGCCAGGGACACTAAAACTGGACAGTGGGTTCCCAGCCCTGGATGTCGACCCTTGGGTACTTGAGCCATCATCGTGGGAACTTGTTGTGTTAGTATCACTATGGTAACCTGAGAGAGTTTGAAAGAAATGAGCTACAGTCAGAAGAAAAACCCTCAACCAAGAAGTGTTTTATTATTTGATCAGTAAGGGATCTCAAGTTCTAACAATGGCTTCAGATAAGGTTTAGCGAAAATACCAGCAAAGCAAAGACAAGCTCTAGAAAGCAAAAACAGGTGCATAACTAAATTAGCATTAACTTGGATAATTGCAAAGTTTATATCCAACTGTTTCAAAAGTGTACTGTTAGGAAACACGGTGATGTTAAACTCAATGACAATCTCAAGTAAATTGTTGTGAGGATTTCATGATAAATAAAAACCAAGCATCAAACTGTGCAGATTTGAAATTAATTGCAGATTTAACAAAACCAAACCACAACCATTCACAGAATATTTTTGCACATAAAGGGAAGTTCGCTTGAAGTACAGTAGAGTGTACTTCATACAATTTGTATTTACAAGAAAGAGTTTGTTCAAAGTACATAGATTAACAGTAATGTCCATAAAGCCCGAAAATACAGCTTCAAAATGAAATTGACACCATTTGGCCTGAGAACAGAGAAAGTTCTATGAACACGCATTTATCTTGGACTGGAGGGGTTTTACAGTCTGGTTGCCATGGTACCTGAAGATGTTGTGTTGGTGTTATACATGTAAGCGGGACGATCCATTTGATGTTGTCGCGGGGACGATGCATGGTAATCATAACCTCCAACAGGTGACATGTGACGTTCTGTAACCACGCAAATATTAGTATTGAAGAGATTAGTTTACCATTACAGTATGCAGCAAAGAAGAGGGGTGTGACAAGCTTACCCTAGCACGATGCACTGTGAATCTTTTATCATGCACAACTTGACTACAAAAACACAAGCTCAAATCTTTTCTTTTTTAATTGAAAGCCAACTCTAAGCCAAGATGACCGCTGTCAAGAGGAAGTTAAGAAGAAGGAAAACAAAGAGAAACAGACAGTTGTTTGCTTGTTTTGGGTTGGATTGTTTGTTTGTTTGTTTGTTTGTTTTTTTAACCACGAGGCATCATGCACGTTAACGTTTACTTTCTTACTGTTTTGTGGATTTTTCTTGTTGACATGAAGTCGTGCCAATTTTTCTGGAGTGCACAACATACAGAGAGTATTTTAATTTTGTGTTCGTGCATAAAATGAGGAAACTTAAAAAATATACAAAAACCTGAGAGTTCTTTTTATGATAACACAATGCATTGTGGGGCAACTTGTATAACCTTAAATGATAATAATTCAACACAACTCATTATAACAATATCAAAATAGAAAGTTGTGGCATTTTAAACATGGCTTTAAAAAAAGACTTGCTAGAACCCCCCGACTGTTGATATCGCACTATGACCAAAACATCTGTGACTTGCTTAAGAACCTCTTCATTACAAATGTATTTTTCCTTTCAATACCAGGTGAATAAATATCATGTCATAAATCAGACAAAATTAAGCAATATCTGAAAATGTAACATGGTCAGACAGTTTGCAATTTCTGTACCCATGTTTTCGCAGCTATGCAATCAATTATGCTTAGAAGAGTTACCACAAATGTTCAGACATGGTAAAATTAAAACGCAACAATCTCCAGATGGTATATAAAGGGTTATAGAGTATCCAAAATCCCCAGAATGGTTCCAAACAAAGTCCCTGATTATCTTCATGGGACAGCGTGGAAGTCTCATCAGTAAGACACATCTGTACGAAATGTCAATGTTTGACAGATAGAATAGACAAGGAAAAGAGAGATTTATTGTTAGCAATTAAATAACACCTCCACCATTAAAAAACCCTGCAAAAGAAAGTTCAATTTTGTAAAGAGAAAAAGCAGTCAAAAAGAGTGTGTTAATGAATTGGAAAACACAGCAGTGAATCAAAATAATTTGAATTAACAAGAAAAATTAATTATAGAACCCAAGATAGATTCAGTACCAATTAATTATTAAAAAAGCAATCATTCTAAAAAATAACTGGTAAAGAAGACATCTCATAAAAGGTATTAGTATTGAAGAGACAATGAGCACTGCAAGTAGAAAAGAAAAAAGATATGGTTAATATTATTGAACCAATCACCAGCTTCCATTCTGTTTGCTAATCCTCTAACAATAAATCAGAGAAAATCCACAGCACAATCGATAATTAGGGATTACCTTCACGTTCCCCAAACCTATCAAGTGATCGAGATCTTGAGCTGGCTCCTCCATAGGTTTTATCCCCAACGAAGCGAGATCGTCCTCGTTGGGATTCTGAGGCACCAGAATCAAACCCTCGGGTACTTTCTCTTGATTCTTTTGTCTCTCTGTGATAACTTGACAGGAGGTTAGTGTTGCTGCCGCTGTTCCAGAAACTGTCATTATTCTCAAGTCCGAACTCATGATCGACAGACATGGAGCGTCTTAGGGGTCTAGCTGTGAACTCTGGAATGTTAGTTGAGGTGTAGGAAGTTGACTGCAGAAGATCTGGATTGGGCAAGAAGTTCAGAAACTTTCAGTGTTTTGTATTGGAGGAGATTAATCAAGCAATTAAAAAATACAATGTTTTACAATTGATCCATCTACATGAACAAGAGGGGTTAGTCCAAGTTACAGTCATGCAGCTGCAATTTTTCAAAAAAGAGGAAAGTACCAGGCTAAGCAACAATTTGTAATGTGTTTTTTACTTGTCAAAGCAGAGCTCTCCAAAGTCAAAATGAAACTACAGAAAAAGAAATACACAAGAGGAACCAAGCTATGACACCTTGCCACATATCAGTGTTGTATGACTCATGACACGGTCTCGGACTCAAGTCACATTTTTTGATGACTCAGACTAGGACTTGAGAAATATAAAGGTCAACTACTCAGGACTCATACTCAAGGATTGAGGAGTCAAAAACAAGACTGCCAGAATTTAGCAATGAAACCACTACAGACAAACTCACCTGATTTGCTTGAGAACTTCTCTGGTGTTTGCACTTCAGCATGATCAACCTCTACAGGCTTTGTTAGTACAGACGCATTGTTATTATTGTATGAGAACTGGGATTGGCCATCAGAACGCAGACCGTTGCCATGTGAACCAAAAGATTGTGATTCTGAAGTGTTCTGGAAAGCACTGGATCGGTAAGAGTTACTGGGGCGGTACTCTGGCACGGACAGACCACCTTCAAATAAGAAAAGGTAAAAAGCATTCAGTTATGGTAGTGGTTTTAAACAAAACATGATGGGAGCTAACAATATAAATTGACTAAGTTTTGGAGACTTCAATTTGCCAACTCATTTTTAAAAAGAACAGCCCAATCCTAACACCATGAATAGGAGAAGGCAGATTAGTGCAATAGGAAAGGACTTATTATCAATAAGAAACTCTGTTTACCTGTCCGCGATGGGAGGGTGAACCCAGTACCATGGGTTGGACTTCCATAAGCACTGTCAGAACCGAATCCAGTAGAGCGGTCAATTGTGTTAAATCCTGCTCTAGGTTTGGTCAACCCAGTACCAGATGACCCATTGTAAAGGTCAGAGGCTGATCGACCCAATCCATATCCCCTGTCACTTTCTTCCATCCTGTAAGAATCATAGTTTTGGAAGCTTGAAGAGAATGCATTTGTTGGATTTGGTGGGGGGATATTTATTGGCGAAGTCCCCTGTAGACCACTCTTAAATTCACTGTTGTAACTTTCTGAGCCACGCCTTCCCCGGTAACCAGTACTATCAACAGATGATGCACCGATACTTGATGCACGTCCTCGTGTGTTACCACTCAGGTTACCAGCACTGGTATAGCCGCTAGATTGGGTCTGGGCCGAGTTGTTTTCTGAACTGGTGAAGTTGTAGTTGGGCATTGGTGGAGAGCGGCCAATAGGATGGGAAGCAACGGATGAAGGACTATCCTGTGGGATGGGGTTGAAACTACCAGAGCGGAACATAGGAGCAGCAGTGATGGCTGGAGAGGACACAAGCAAATTAACTTTAGTAATGAAAATGATAGGCAAGCCATAAAGAGCGTACAAAATGTTTTCTTCTTGTAGCCCCTTACCAAGAGTGGCTTTTTAGCCTTGTTGGGGCGAACTTGCATTAAATACAATTTTTAAAAACTTAAATTAATAAAACAAGAAGACAACCATGTTATGATCTCTTCCTGGAGAAGAACCAGGGGTGAGATAAGTCTGGATGTTTGAAACAGTGCGCTGTGTTCGTCTTCAGTGCAGCAGAACAGATTTATACTGTTTGAAACTTTCAGACTTGTCAAACCTTCCTGTTCTTCTCATAACATTCGAGCATTCAAATATTATGCACATGTTGTTCGGGCAAATTATATATAGTTTTATAAGTACAATCAATATAAAATGAAAATATTGACAATCATTAGTGTTTCTATACCTGGTAAAGTGTTATTAGTGGAAGAGGGTATTTCTATTGCTAGAGGTCCGTTCTCTAGTCCTCCTTGTAACATTGCTTGAAGATTTTGATCTTGAGATGCATCTGAGGTGCTGTAAGATTTAGCAAAGGTTTGATGACTTGATGAGGTCTTGAAGTTTGTACCATCAGGTAATGGTACTGACTTCTCAACATTGTGGGATGTGGTTGTTTCTTCAAAGGTTATGGTGAAGGGCTGGGGTCCACCAGCCGTCTCTGGGAAGGTGATGATCTGATTGTCGGCAGAGTAAGCATTGTTATGAGATGCCTGCCTATCCAGTGTGTTAAAGGCCTCTCCACTGTTTCCCTGGTGCCCATTACCACGCAGTGTGGAGAAACTGTCGTTGGCAGTGTAGTTGTTCCTCACGTCCTCTACGTGGATGTTTGTGGTGTTGTAATTGACACTGGACTTTTGTTGATCATTGAGGTTAGCTTTAGCACCCCACGTGGCATAGCGCGGTGAGGTACGACCCGCTGTAAGTAACAAGAAATGAGTATTGAGGAGTTAAGATGGGCTTGTTTGAAAATACAACATAAATAATTAATGAACAGGACAATGTTTTCAAAACATTGACCGCAATTTATCTTAATGGCCTGGTAATTGGACCCTAGTAGAGTCTTTCTGCTAGCCTTTGAACTTGACTCTGTTAGAGTCAAAACGTGAGGCCATTATAACTCCTTTTGCATTTAAACCACGGGTCACTTTGGTTGGTAAGCAGTTCGCAACTGTTAATTCTTTTTCTTTCTGTTTGACAACATTGACTGTCTACTGGGAGACCCACCCTTGACACTAAACAAGTGCATTAATAGAGGTCTTGTGTACCCAACATTTTGTGCTCAGTGTCCGGTTTGCCAAAACATTCAATATCGGGCACAAAATAAAAACAGTTGATTAATTCACAACGTGTGTGTCTTTGCTGTTATTCGGGTCTAAGTAAAATATGGCAGTATTTAGAGTGTCATTTTTAACCAAATTGTTACAGCCTGTCAAAAATTCCTTCAAATAAAAAAGGTGAAAATAATTCAAATGAGAAGGCTTTCCTACATAAAAGGGTATCATGTGAAGGTTGGTTTTTTATATTCAATCTTTCAAAACTATGTAATCTAAAGCAAAGTAGTAGTAAAAAAATGAACTTCGCATCATTATGTTAAAGCATGGAATGATTGCTACTGGTTGAGCAATTTCAGTATTAGTAGTTTCAATGTGATAAGTAAAAATGAATGACTTGATGATAAATGATAAATGATAAATGAAACGAACAGCAATGAAGCAAACACGCAACAGTAGTGGGCAATTGCTACACATCAACTCTGGTATCTGTATTAGTAGAGTTAGTTTGGTGAGGCACAGATACCGTTAAAATTAAAAAGAGACAGGAATAAAGGAGGAATTTTAAGGTACACAAAATCTAAAAATACTAATTATTTGAAAAACATACCAAATATTAATATAAACAACACAAAAACTGAATGTTTCTTCTCGTTTCCTAATCATCATCCTGTTATTGGCACTTGCGCTGTTAGATGTGTCATAAAATAAGCAAGTAAATTAATAAATATAGAGCTTATAGTGTGCACATATCCATCCTGAGAGTGCTTATGGAATAGAATACATGTACATAACAATTCTACATAAGCATAATTAAATACAACAAAGGACAATGCAGTACAATTACATACAATTACATAATCCATATATATATATATAAATGTATGGATTTTTTAATCTAGGGGCCAAGCCATTGTGGGCCCGAAACTAATTATAATTTGGTAAGAATACTAATTTGCTTTATTCTAGATCTACACTCTTGGCCTTCTAATCTGGCGGCAATATTTGGCAAATTATTGGATCCTTTTTAAGTTGAAAATATTACATGATAAAAAAGGTCTTGTTTTGCAACTTCTTTGCTTTACTGTATCTACAGACACTAAAAGCAATTTCTAGTTTTAAAAATGGCGCAAGGAAATTGTTCCGCTGAATTCTAAAGACCTGCTAGATTACTTAAATACCTTCATCTGAATTGATTGCATTAGTCTGAATCTCTGAGTGACTCAACGATTCAGACTGGTGCTCCGAGGTAGATGGTTTG
This sequence comes from Pisaster ochraceus, assembly GCA_010994315.2. Taxonomy (NCBI): domain Eukaryota; kingdom Metazoa; phylum Echinodermata; class Asteroidea; order Forcipulatida; family Asteriidae; genus Pisaster; species Pisaster ochraceus. The sequence continues at coordinate 20,892,069 of CM021534.1, forward strand.
ACTGATGAAACTGTTTGGATAGAGATATTGGTAATGGATGGCTTAATTAGAATAATCTTAAAGCTAACATGAAAACAACATTGGTAATTGTCAAAGACCAGTAGGTGACTCAAAGTGTACATGAAATAACAAACCTGTGAAAGTTTAAGCTCAATCAGTCATCGGATTCATGAGAAAATAGTGGAAAAAACCATTATATGTCTTCACAATTTTCAAACATAGGGTTTTGAACTTCTGAAATAAAAACTAGTTGTTTTAGCAATTTCTCAAAAACTACTGCATTTCTTTTGAGCAAAAACTTTTAGACAGGAAGTTTCCCACCATGCTCATCTTTATACTTTGTAAGTTGTGTGAAAACTGTGAACAATCACATTTTCAATCTTACCAAAGTTGTGCACCTGTGTTTACTTTATGTGTGTTTACTTTAAGCTCGTTACTATGTGGAAACGCAATTGATATACACACACCAACAGTCTGGCTACCTAACACCTATTAATGTCATGTAATGTTATGATTTAAAACTGTTCTTGTATTTAATTTAACATCTCAAAGACAACTAAGCTAAGCGATTCGAGAAATTGAACTAACTGGTAAATTCTTTCCGATAATAATCTTTGCATTTGGGTTCTTTAAAACAAAGAAAATGAATGTAAAAACCTTATCTGCAATAGTAATTTTCCTTTCATTTAATAATGTATGCAGATGTGTCACTCTGTTTTGGAGGGCTGAGATACTTTGTTCTTGTAGGGGCAAAGCCGTTTTTCTTCAGTAAATGGCATCTCTGTGAGGAAATCTAAATTTCTACAGGAATACAGGAAAATTCCAGAAGGCCCAATTTTATGGTGCTCCTCAAGCAGGAAATATTGCTTGAACAAATTCTGCTAAGCAAAACAATAGCAGGATACCATTTTTAGATGGCACATTACCATTGTAATTTTGGCTGGTAACCTTAATCTGGTAAGCATAATTGTGTTGTCCTTAGCTACTTAATGTGCTTAAGCAGCTCTATGAAACTGGGCCCATTCGGCCGGGGGGGGGGGGGGGGGGGGGGGGGGGGGGGGGGGGGGGGCATGGAGGCAATTGCTTTTGTGAAGTTTCAGGCCTGGAATATACAATGCATATCTAGATGGGACCAATGATACAATGACTATTCCTAAATTAGAGAGGAAAATCTACCTGAACTGTTATGAACCTCTGAGAGAGTCACAAGCTCAGAATGGTTCTCCATTTGAGGTGAAGATAACATGACAGGACGAGCGGCTAAGATGAGGTAAAAAAAAACACCACACAAATTTGACATAAACACAAACATGACAGCAATAACAGATGATTTATCCAAAACAGAAACAAAAAAACACATAAGGAGATTTCAAAAATGTTTTAACTGTTAGTGTACTTCAATCAAGTGGAAAATGTCAGGAGCGTTTGATTGAATCTACTGTTTTGAATTGTTAAGAGAACTCTCACACCAAAAACACTAGCAGACATGTTCTAGATAATTGGCTGATCAATTAATAAGTTTGAAACTTCTATAAGATTTAGAGTCATTACAGCCTACAAAGCTAAAACCATAAGATGTAGTATTAGGTGCAAATAATTATTATTCTGTAAAACATGGAAACATGTTAGTACCAATAAGCAAAGGTTAATAGCTGTTTGCTTTGGGAATAATTAGTGGCCTGATTAATAACAAACACAGCATTAACATGTCAGGACAGTGGTTAAAGTTCAATGATATTCTGATGTGGTACAAAATGTTTGATTAGTGTTTTAGTATGAGCACACCATTAGTTTCAATCAAGAGGCCTTTTCCAAACCAAGGTTTGGCTCTGGCTCAGCTCCGTCATCAATTTTGGAGCAGTGTGCATTTTGGATGGTCCGTTGAAATCAAACAGAGCCTGGGGTCTGAGCCTAAGGGGTTTGGAAAAGGCCCAAGTAATCAAACCAAGCAAGCTTGACAATGCTTTAATTTTACTCAAAATGTAACTAATGGCTCTTTGTTGCTGGGGTTCTAAAGATACAGACATTTTTTAACCCAACTTTGCATCCGATTCCCAAATGGTTAAGCATAGACTGGTTGCCTGTTAGTAACTACACACTAAATTATCTACCTCGCTGCCAAGTAAAATCTTCAGCTGAAAATCCCAGCGGCATTGAATCAAAATTAGCGTCTGTTTCTGGCAAGGATGGGCTCCGACCATGCCTACGGCCATTATGCTGGGAAGGGGGATATGGAGGACTAGGGGAGTGGGAAGCATGCTGGTTTAGGGGTGACCGGTGTTGAAAACTGGTTGAGCCCCTATTGGCTATATAGTGTGCGAGGAAAATCAGTAAAATAGTTGAGTTAGTACATGTACAGTTTGGGAATGATAATAGTCAGGAATGCAAATCACACAGGATTTCTTGAATGTTATTATTATTATTTTTTTTAACAGCTATGTCGGTATGTCATGGAATGGTGACTAAAGCTTTATGAAAATGAAAAAAAAAAAAAAAATGAATGGAAAAAATAAAAATAAAACAAGTTTGACTTTCTAAACAAGAATGCTTGGAAAATTCGCTTTTGAGATGTTGGATGCAGGAGGAGAAAAACACCTGTGATTAGTTTAATGTAAATTGTGTCAAAACACAGAATGATAACAACATTTACCAATACACTGATATGTAGTAAGTTTGTATACACTCAGTACTGTCTGGGTCAAAATAAAAGTAAATACTGTTTTACAATGAAATACCCAAAATTACCCCCTGAATTAATGCTTGTAAGAGATTTTCTAATGTAAAGTTTAATCATTCATGTTTGAAGCAAATCTTTTGACAGCAGCAACAATTACGATGATATATTTTAATTTTAATTTAACAGTCCTGTTTTATCTCATCACTCCCATTTCAGTAAAAAATAAACATATTTTAACTAGTAGTTTAGTAAACCATATGTTATTTAATGTACAGATCAAGTTAGTCACCCTAGTTTGTAAGGGTGCAAGTTTAGTATACCTGGGATGTATACAAAGTTGTTTTTATTGAGGAAAGTAAATTTGGTGGCGCCCTCATACCTGCGCGATTGTAGGCAGCAGCTTTACTAGCCCAACTACTCAAATTAGTAACATTCTGCGGTTGAAGACCAACTGTCCAGACAAAAAAGCAACATTCATCCGTTAATTTAAAAAAGTCCATCAAGCTCATCTTAATTCGATACTGCACCTCTCACAACATCCGGATTTGAAATGCTACATTGGTAAAATTTGTTTACTCCTTCAACTTTAACAACCAATCAACTTGAAATTGATTTTGCTATGAAACACATAAATCTTTGAGAAAAAAAGTATGACTAGTCAGGGTCAAAACACAGCCAAAAACATTGCTTAGAGACAAACTAAACACTCGTCATCAAGATATTCAACTATTTTGGTAGGTTAGTTCTGTGATATCTAACTTGACAACTGAAAATTGAAATGAGTGCACATATTCCAAAAAGAACATGATGCTCTAACCACTCTCTAAAGCTCAATGTTAGTAGCATGAATCTATGCCCCATCAATATGTCAACAACTTCTTTCACGCCAACACCAACTTTTTGTGCTTCAGTTTTTCCCATGCCCGATGAACTGAGCAAAAATTCAAATTGATGATTGAATAAAATATTTTAGAGCCTGCAAACTACGAGATCTTGATTTATAAAGATCAAGGAAAATCTCATAAATGACACAAATTGTTATTGTTTTGAACAGTAGTTCCTTTTTCGCAAACCTTGACAGGTGGTGATATTTGCAAAAAATGTTCAAGGTGTTCACTGTAAGTATCAACAACAGCCACCTTGTGGGTAGGGGAATAGGGGGAGGGGAACAGGTAGAGGAAACTAAGTTGTGCATCCCATTTAGCCCCTTTCTATAATTTTTCAATAATAATTACCATTTTGTTTGAGTGTGGTGCATCAGCAGAAGGCAAGTCAATTAAATAAAAATGTCTTTGTTTTGACAGTGTAATCTGTTTATTCGCAACAAGATTTCAAGTCTTTTAAATTTATTTTATCTAAAAATGTTTTCCATTCTGTGGAACACTCAATTGAGTTCATGTTTTAATGTTTTCATTCTTTCCCTGTCCCTTTTTTAGTATTGTTTTCTTTTTGAGGGAGGTGATGGGATATCCCCTGAAAATTTGGCAGAAGACTTAAGTATTTACTTTTTAGGTTCAAGGAACCGTTAAGAAGAAAACTGTTGACTCTAGAGAAGTTGTTCTTCAATATTTGGAATACAAGAAATACTCAACTCATTTGAAAGAGAGGATAAGAAATAGAATAAAGGTAAGTAGTAGTACATTGTGTGTGTGTGATGTGATGACTAAACGTGATGCATGCATGTGATCATTATGATGATATCTAAGATGATACAAAGACTACATTTCTAAGATGATGCTGATCAGATGAGAGTGATACCTGCTTCATGACGTCCTGATTGTCGCATGTTGCTTTTCTTTCTAGCTGTATGCATTTCTGAGACAGAGAAAATGTCACAATGACATCACTCTGAAGAAGTTGCTCATGACATACAAATGTGCAACAATGTTGCATCAATTATTGACTCATTTCACCAAACGTCATCATCACTATGATCTCCAATTTGGGAGTAAATGTCTGTGTGTGTTAAACTGTGAACTGCACATTGTAGGTCGCATGGCATTTACACACTTACCATGTTTTTTTACGAGTGCAATTTGACTCCCAAAAAGGTGAGTGTGGCTAATAGTAGCCAGATCTGATGTTGGTGAAAGTGTCAATAAGTTACATAATACCTAGAACATTCCTCAGTTATTTCTTAGGCCAAAATTAAAGAAGCTGCGTTACTATTAGCTACTTGGGGTAGGACAAGCAACTAGATATGTAAGAAAAGAAGATATATCCACCAGTTCATACTTGACTCAACCTCTTACAGCATCTCAATGTTAAATACAGAGAACTGTACAGAGAACTAAATACAAATGACTCAACAAAAACAAATCCCAAGCGAGTAATATGCCTGTGAATTTTTTTCCCACAGGCCTAACCCACACATTGGTGTATGGGTAAACATATATAATATTCTTTATCCTTGATATAAACATATCTTTAAAACATATCACTAGCTTAAAAGTTAATGATATTGAGGTCATTCAGAATAACCAATGTTAAAAATTCCCAACTTTTAACGTTCTTTTAAAGTTCTTTTAACCCACCGACCCACCCACCCCACTGTTCTAATTTAAAAAATATTGACTGACTATTCAATATATCCCACATACAGAAGGACAAAGTGATGCCTCAAATGAACCAGATATTTGAGATCAGCACTCTCCCAGCTCAGGACATTTCAGCAAAACCTTTTAAGGAAAATATAACCAAACATATACCACTTTGTAGTTGAAGAAACAGAACAGGACAGGGAGTCTAAAATACATCATCAGGAATTAACTTATTTTTATTTTTCATATTTTTAAACATTGAATTTCTATTTTCAGTTATTTCCTTTGCCCCCACCCCCCCCCCCCTCACAATTTCAGGAAGAAAAACAGAAGTTTTAAACATTGGTTATTGTGAATGGCCCCTTCAATTGTAACTGTGTGAAAAGCATGAACTGGTATATAGAGGAAATTAATTGAATGCTTATAAATGTTATGCCAGCTAAAATGAAAAAACAAATTAAAAATCATCTCTTCATTTGGGTATCTGGGTATCTTCAATATTGGCAAGACTTCTTCTTCAGACAAATGACAATGATTTGAGTGGAAGTTGTTTCTCTTTGTAACAGCACAGCACAATGATTGAGAAATGCCATCAATTTATTACGTACCATCTACTGTAGCATAATGGACAGTGCCGTTACCCATACCTCGTACATGCAGATCTGGGGGAGTGAGGGAAATGGATAGAATAGCTGGTAGTCAGGAAACTTTTTAAGGAAGCTGCAAAGCATGCTGGGGTTGGTTATTTCACCAAATGCTCACCGTGCAAGAACCAACAAATGACACCCGTTTTCATTATAATACCGAGTTTAAAAAAGCATATAATATATAAGCAACACTTCTGATTTAGAATAAGTTTATTTTGTAGTTTTAGTCTGTTCATCGTTACTGATGGTTATGTATGTTGTATAAATGATTGATGAAAAGACAGCTTTCATAGTCAATATTAACACCTGCACATTATGTCATCACCAACACATACTCTGCTTTGGAAGTCAAATTATTGTGGTCTATTTGTATTGCACCATATAGACATCATTGCCCTGTACATTAACCATGTAATTTGACTCTCGGCATGTGATAGAGTGGTTACATGATGCGTCTCTTCATATCAGCATTATGACAAACACAGTGATACATATAGAGGGGGAGATGGTGATAGATGATACACTACCTGAATCCAATGATGACCGGTGTGATGCAGCTGATATCAGGGTTGGTGTTTCATATTGACTCTGCCTTTGACTGGACTGTAATTGATCCTCACTACTCACGTGGATCTGCGATTCTAAATCAAGACAAATAACACAGCATGCATGACAATGGACACTGATGACACATAGACATGCAGGGCCAAAGGTGAAGGGTCAACGGACAAGAACCATGCTGTAAAAGGGAGGCTGTGTTTTTCTTTGTTTGGGAAAACCATGTTATGAGTGGATGCATATAATTACAGTTAAAAATAAAAATTTTAACGAAGAAATGTTTATACCTTTCAATAAATGATTGTACATGATGTTAACAAAATGTCTGATGTGTTTCTATCTTAATAGATGTTAAATTTATATTGGGATAATGATGTTAATTGTGTTGTACCCATACACCCATGTGTGTTTTTATCTATGAACATAAATTTTACAAAGTTGTTGTCATTTTTCAGTATGTCAAACTGCCGGAGAAAATTTATTGCAAGCAATTTTTGTAAATCAGATTATTAAGACAAGTTTTATTTGACTAAATATTTCAATATAAGGCAGAAGATATGTTCCCTTTTGTTTGTATTTTTTTCTCAGTAAGTTGCAAAGTGGCTACAAACTTAACATGTGAAAAACAAAATATAAAAAAATAGTTATCAACAGGTTTACAAAATAAACGAACATCAAATGATTAGACTCTGATATGTCAAACTAAAATGTTTAAATTCAGTCAAAATAAATCTCAAAACATAAATGAAAACACTCAAGGAACACAACCAAAATGTCAACTCTCTTGGGTTTAAATCAAGCAATTTCCAAAACCAAGTTTAGTTAACATTAAAAAACAAACAAATATGAAATGAAATTAAATACGCAGATGCCTTGGACAGTTACAATGCAGGTGTGTTCATAGGACAGTTACAATGCAGGTGCATTCAGTATAGAGTGCTTTCAATGTTAACATCAACCATGCAGCATTAAAATAAATCAAATAAAGCAGGCAGGCCAGGGGTCGTTTGACATACTCTTAACAAAAATGCCAACAGAAAGTTGGAAAGAGAATCAACACTCTTTCAACAATGCTACTGCACTCAACTTGAGACAGTGGAACAAAACAAAATCCAACTGAAAATGTAGTTTGATTATGAAGGTTCTGACTGACTGATCACCATGACAACGTGCAACATAAGATATCTGTGAAAATACACTACCTTCAGACCTTGTCCAGTATTACTGAAAATCTGAATTATCTGACTATCGGAATGAATAATGTGCATTAGTTTACAAGAATCCACATTAACAAAAGTGTATCTGTTAAGGAAAAAACAAATATACAAATAAGAAGTTAATGCCAAGATTACTGAACAGCCAATTTCAGCATGTTCAGTCAAGAAATCAACAGCTCCATAATCAACTCCAGTCCTATGTGCTTTGTATTTCAAAGGTTGTTGTTTTTTCATGAAGACTTTTCTTCTAGTCAACTTTTGACCTGCCCCTTTAGCAACTTCTTAGATTACTAATTCTACATGAAGAATGTCAATTGGATATCACTTTCAACCAGCCTGGTAACATTATCCAAATGACATCCCAGTATTTAGGGGAGTGCCATGATATACAAACAACACTCACGCATTACAAATCCTCTGCGTAGCTCTATACAAAGCTTGGATTTCTACAGCTATTTCTAATTATTCCCATAGATCTGCAAAGCATTATTGATGTTGGTATTATTTATTGACTGCGTGCCTGAGTGCATTCTCTATGCATTGACACTTGGGTTGCTGAGGACTCAACAATATCAGTTTAGGGGGAAGGTTTATTTCCATGACATCATAGATAAATTGAAGTCATTATTGTTTACTGTAAATGTGAAATCTAAATGGCTGCTTACGGTGGAAGTAAAACAAAAAAATAGTCACTTCTGAGAGTGTGGAGTGTCATGGCTGAGTGGTCTAGTGCACCAGACTCAAGTTCTAAGTTTGGATTTAGGTCCTGGGTCATGGCACTTGTGTCCTTGAGCAAAAAACTTTGGATTGGATGTAAAGCCATAGGTCTCATGTGTTGTGGGTTTGCCTCGCTGTTTCTGGCATAGTTGGCTGCAGATTGTGCCACATCACCTTGTAAACCCCAACAAGGCGCTTTATAATTGGGCTTCAGAAATCAAACAGCTCTTCATACCTGGTGTACAAATAATGAGATGCCTGCCAAGTGTGATAAAGTGCTATATAAGAACTGCGTATTAGTATTATTATTATTGTTATTATTATTGTTATTACTGTTGGAGAAATGTTGTTGAACCTGAAAAGAAAACACAGTAAACCGTCTTTGTTTCAACTTGAGGATTGACTGGTGAACATCTACAAATGAGATGACATCATCCTGCAGAGTAAACGTGCTTTATTAATAACAGTGTATATAAAAGCATCAGGCTCGATTTCACAATGAGCTAAGATTGATCTTACGATGTGTATCAATCTTAATTGCTAAGCAAAGTGTGATGTCACAAAACAAATCACTATAGTGACATTGACTACACATCTTAAGATAAATCTTAGTGTTTTGTGAAAATAAACCCAGATCTAATATATGAGAAGGCATCTCTATGCAGAGTAACTAGGACCACTTTCAATGGCTCAGCTCAGGAACATTTTCTGCTACAAAATTGTAAAAAACAAGTGGCTAGGACTGAACCACCATGGTATGCATTGGAGCATAAGCTGCCCTTAGCAACAAATACAGCTGCAGATGCAGCCACAGCTGCTAATTCAGAATCGCTTTAGCTAAGCCATGAAAGGAAGCCCTTGTCTGTAGCCATTGCATATTCTAATGGTAAACTCATTTATCATTGCATTAAACCACTACTGCCAGCTATCCAATGTTGTATTTGTTCTGCTTTATACAGAGTTTCTATTGTAGCTATGCTGAAGCAATTAATGCCTCTACTTGTAGCTCCAGCTAGCCGGTCCTAAGGTGACCACTTTGTCTCACCTTTTGACCCTCTTCCTAATGTGCCGGTGGTTATAAGGGTTGATACATGACCATTAGCCAAACCTCCTGATGAATTGTGTTGCTCTGTTTTCAAATTGGATCCAAAATGGTCTTATTATATCAAATAACTTTCATGTGATTGTAAAAAGAAGACCTGTGTGGAAAGAAATCATAAACTCAAGTGCAGTTTCTGGTACCAATCTCAGTCGGTACTCAATATGACTTGGACTTCATTTACAATCCACTTTTAACCCAAGTGTTTTGCAGATTGGACCTCCAAAAACAACGTTCACCACAAGTCAATGTGAGAGCCATGTTTAAAATGCCACACTAACTTTAATATGAAATTACATCTTTTATTATCGGCTTGATTAAAATTCTTACCTTGTTGGTTCTGCACTGCAGATTGGCTGAAAGACGTCTCTTGGGTGCCCTCTGTCGATCAAAATGGAAACAAATAGTCTACACATTGTAACATATCATTATTTCATTAATACATGTATTTCTAGGCAAGATGACCTCCTGACCACCCCCATTTGAAATGTACCTTTTAATTTGTTAACAATTTTGATCTGAAATGATTTGGGATTGAACAAAGAAAAATTAGCTAGAGAGGGGATTTGAACCAATGACCTCCGGTTTTATGTGCCGGCGCTCTACTAGTAAGCTTTTCTTTATTCAACCCCAAATCATTAACAAATTTACCCAGTCAGTTTCTCTTGTGGTTTATAACTCAATCTTTATCTTAACACTTGTTTAGTTGTTTATAAGTTTATGTGTGTATTTCTTGAACTGATTGTTTGCTGTCTGGCCTTCCATTTGCTCATACATTATGTTGTCCCTATGGTCGGCTGTTCTGGTAATTTATAATTCAATCTTCATGCTGAAGCAACCATTTTGTATATCTATCAATTGTTGTAGTATTAATTAAAACCATGGGATGGGCCAAACACTTCAATAAACATGTTATGTAATTGGAATGTGAGTTCTGTGGCTGCTGACAAAATTTACATGTAATTAAACAACACAGTGATTTCCAGCAAAGGTTTACTAAAAAGGTAGAGAGTTTTACTCAAGACTGTTTGTTCTTTGTTCAGTTGTTAGCAGCAATGTGTAATGAGCCCTCCCTGGGCATCTCTCATATATCAAACACAGCTACTGTCTGCGCAAAGTCCTCCATTTTGAGAGTTAAATTGCATGCAAAGGTATAGAGAATTTGTAAACTTGCACGTATGGCCTAAAATGTGTATACCACATATAGAAAATGACTCCCCAAATGGCGTAACCAAGAGCTAATGTGGTGATGACATCACATGACTTGGGTGACTAGGAATATCATACCTCGCTGCTGATCTACACCTTTCCCTTGGTTCAACATTTCTCTCTCGCTGGACTTGGCATTGATTGGAGAGAGGGTCATTCCAGTTTTCTTGCCGTCCACTTTCATTTCAACTCCTTCGTGGTTAATCCAAAGATCAGGAGGGGCTGGTGTACTTCCTACTGCTTTACCATTCTGGGACACTGCATGGTAACCAGTCAGGTTGCTGATGAAGAAGCACACAGATGAAGTTACCATTGAATATCAATTCAATCCAAAAGAAACTGAAAGATTTTTGTGGCAACATTGAATTCAAAACTTGTTGAGGTTTATTCATAACACATTTCAGATAGTGTGGTCAAAGTAGAAAATAAAGTTAGGTTTTTACAAATTTTTGCAAAGACAAAATAAAACGTTCTAATTATCCTCATCGTGGCTCATTGGTCTAGTGGTTGAGACATCTACTCTAGAATGAGGGGTTCGTGGGTTTGAATTCTACCAAAGCCTTTGGATTTATTTCTCCAGGACTTGGAAAGCACTGAGTATACATGTACAGTCTTATCACAAATCGGTGTAAGGGTAAAACCTCAATTAACATCATCATTCCATCACCAAAAATAAAATAGAACTTACGCTGATCCCTTTGCTTTCTTTCTTTCCCTGTATGCCTGACCACAGCAGACACACGCCGATGCCCCGCAGCAGAACTTCAACCAACACTTTGCACAATCATCCTCATCCTCACAGCAGCAAGGACAGCAACCAGCAAAGCAGGCTGCTAACGGTCCACAGATCGGAGCGCAACAGCCGCATATGTCATCGCAGAAGGCTGCACAGCATGGACAACAGCGAGCACAGCAAGCACAGCAACCACACATGAAGCACAGCAAGAGGAGTACAGCCAAGATGATAATGAAGAGGATGGCCAAGATGATGAGGAGCCATAACCACCAAGGAAATCCCATTGCACCAGCTGCAGCAAGAGGAGGTCCTGAAGATGGTACTGTTAAAAGAAAGAAGTCAAGACTAACACTTGTAAACAAAATAGGAATTATACTTCATTTGTATCAACAATCATCTTGACATTTGTATTCACATACAAACATTACAATGACACAACAATTCTGTCTATGTTGTTAAGCACTGATTAGCTCCTCCCGCAAGTTTCAAATTTGCGCAATTATCATATTAAAGCTTAGGTCATGAAGTTATGGTAATAGGTAATTAACTTAACTTAACTAATTAGTTGACTTAGTTAAAATGACATGAATATTTAATTAGCCAATCTTGAGACCACCATATCTCAAAAAATATATGTCCGATCGTCAAACTTTTTCCAATTTTATGGGATACTGTATAACTGTTTGCTGGCTAAAAATGCCGGACGACGTCACCATGACGTCATTTATTGCATGTTTTGTATCTGTGGACAAAACCAATGGCTCTGAAAAGTGTAAGTATTTAGTTGGTCAAAAACCATAAGTTCAATTTTAGTTACCCATAATACACAAATCGTTTTAAAAACACAAATGTTTTTACTAAGAGTTATTTCAGGCCATTCAAACTCATCAAAGAACAATACATTCCCACAATAATTAACGATTAAGTTACAAATCGGACACCATAGCTAGCTTGCTGATTGCGCCATGATTGTGCAATCACGGCAAGGCATCGGAGATTACCTTGAATGATATTGGAATCCTATTGGAACCCATTCGATAATCTGCACGGCGACCGCGCGAAGTCACTGTGGCTGGGATCGTTGAGACTCCTGATGCCATTCCACATTCGATTTAGTATTGAGTATTCCCACTTTATTTCGTAAGACTGTGGGGCCTAGGTAGAGGCGCAAGTTAATTGCCGAGTTTGCGATGTGCTGAAGTGACCGGTTACCGTTTGTTAAGTTTTTAACGTATCAACGAAGAGACAAGATTTGTGAAGCACGCAGACTTAAAAGTAACACTTATAATACAATTAAATGTTGATTATTTATAACTAAACTTGTAGTTGCATAAACATGAAAAGAATTCAACTTTACAACAACGATGATAAACAGGGTGATATCAGGAAATTTAAACAACAAAATTTATAAACAGAGGATGATTACTAACAAAAAAGTGTACATACTTATAAGTGTATATTTGGATCATAGAATGTTTTTTAACAAAAGCAACCACTATGAAAACAGGAAACATGGGAAACTTATTTAGTTTCACAGATGAACTTCATGCACTTATATCAAAAAGGAATAGAGCATGCAAGATAACATGACTGTCAGGAATTGTACTTTCTGAGGAGTTGGGGGAAAATGGCTTTAAATTTGAGCACCTTGTTTCTGATCATCCCCGAGGTCGAATTCCACAGCTACATTATGCCAAGGCAAGTAAGGTCAGACAAAAATTAACATAATCATACTACTTTTCATGAAAGTTACAGCCCTTCTAAAAATTATCACAAGTGTGATCTCATAAAGCTTGTCACACAATGAAACTCCCAGATATCAACTTGTCAGTGGTGTGGACGTATGATCTCCACATAAATTGACATAGCTGTAGCATGCTGCGCCAGTCCCTACCTTCTGGACCCCAAACATATTTGCTACAATGCATCGCAACAAAGGACACTACTTCAACTGATACTATCAAACTGTTCACATCTCATCTTCTAGCAAAATGTTTAAACATTTAAAAATGTCTGTTAACATTCCACTAGTAAGTCAAATAATTTCTTAAAATGATGTCCTGAGCTTCAACAGATTTTGCACTGTAATTTGAACAGAACAATGACAAAATGATATTTGGAAACCTGAAAAAACTCTCATTAATGTCGTATGAAACTCAGCAAACTTATACCTAGCCTACATTCTGCTTGCACGAACATATAACAAACTTTAACACAAACATATGCGCTTAGTAGAAGCGATTATGTGAGCGCAAGACTTGACTTGACTGATATAATAGCAGCCCACAGTCATGCCATTTTCTTTAATCATAATTGTTCCGAATTATTATCCTAATTAAAATGCGCAGCCATAAATACCTCAGAAATTCTATTGAGAAGAATCTCGAATCTAGACTCGGTATTGAGAACAGTCTTGAGTCTGGACTCGATATTGAGAAGAGTCTTGAGTCTAGACTCGATATTGAGAAAAGTCTTGAGTCTAGACTTGATATTGAGAACAGTCTTGAGTCTAGACTCGATATTGAGAAGAGTCTTGAGTCTAGACTCGGTATTGAGAAGAGTCTTGAGTCTACCCTCGGTATTGAGAACAGTCTTGAGTCTGGACTGGGTATTAAGAACAGTCTTGAGTCTGGACTCGATATTGAGAACAGTCTTGAGTCTGGACTCGATATTGAGAAGAGTCTTGAGTCTGAACTCGATATTGAGAACAGTCTTGAGTCTAGACTGGGTATTAAGAACAGTCTTGAGTCTGAACTCGGACTTAAGAACAGTCTTGAGTCTGGACTCGGTATTAAGAACAGTCTTGTGTCTGGACTCAGTATTAAGAACAGTCTTGAGTCTGGACTGGGTATTAAGAACAGTCTTGAGTCTGAACTCAGTATTAAGAACAGTCTTGAGTCTAGACTCGATATTGAGAAGCGTCTTGAGTTTGGACTCTCTGTGGTCTACACTACAACACTGGTTTAAAGACGCCTATGTGCCAAGATCTGTTATTACTCACATTGGCTTCCCATTGTTTGCGTAAAGTGGACATAAATGTTACGTTGAATTGAAATGAAGTAAATACGTTCGCCATCTGTTGCTGAGGCTCGCCAACGTTGGCGCTGCACACAGCTCACTCTACCAGAAAATGTTTCCAAATGTTTGTGAACATCTACCATATTTGTGCAAACAGAACGCAACCCTGTCTTCCAAATTGTATTTGTGGTGATTCTTGAAAAACAAAAAGTTGGGCAATTTCTTACCTGGATTTGGTGGTATAGGTGGCACGATGATAGCTATAAAGCAGAATGGAAGTGCACGCAGTGTGGTGTGGTGTGGAAGTGGGATGATGGAATGAAAACACAAGGAAATAAACAACATTCAAGAATAAATTAACAAATTGAATCATAAACAATAAGAAAACAAGCCACGAAATGAAAACCAATTAAACAAACGATCATGATGCATGACAGGAATGATGATTAACATAACAAAGTGCTTTTTAAAAATATTTTACTCAGAAAACAATATCAAATAATGTTAAATTATAATTCAAAATATTAAAGTCAGACCATCAAGCTATAATAGTATTTTCTCTTGCAAATGCATTAAAATAATTACCATCATTTCACAATTACAATTTTGGGGAAAAAATGAGTTTGTAATTACAATAAATGGTTAAAAACCCATTTCTCAAGAAACAGCTTCCCCATAAAACTTTCTTACAAGAAGTATTCATGTAAAACAAAAAAGCTCCACCTTGGCAAGTTTTTGGATAAGGAAACTTTAAGTACCCTCAGACTTCTGATAACTAATTCTTGCCAGGAATGATACCTGGTCCTTGGGAAAAAAGTAGGAACATTTTATTGAGTACAAGTACTGACTTACATGTACATGGTGTAGGCTTGAATAGACTTTTCAGGCTATTTTGTCACAATTTGTCTAATTTTCTCAAAGGCACTGTATGTTCCTTCTCAAAACAAAACTGAAGCTGTTTAAAAATGGCTCAAATTCTTCTCATTTTACGAAGTTGCTATAAAACACACTCAGCAACTAATCATAAAAGTCTCGCTTAGAAGAAACTGGTTCTTGTCCATCATGTTTTGATTAAGCAGGTCAATTTGTCAATTAATTATTTCTGTTGTAAGATGCATTATCTGATATTTTGCCAAATTGATAGTATTAACAAAAAAGAATATATATATATATATATTAGATAGCTGTTTTCTTGTAGCCCAGGAAGTTAAAAACTTTCATTCTGATACTGAATTTCAAAAATCAATCAATACTTAGTAATAAATAGTTAGTATGGGACCCAACATCATCTTACATTGCCAGCAGCCATGTATTAACAAATATGCATTTCACAATTGTTTCATGCATTGTGCATGGCACATGGGAAAGTGTGTAAAGTTTTTTCATTTCGAAACATCATCAGCTGTCAAAATTTGTTCTAAAAAACATTCTAAAGTTGGGTGTCTTTCGGGCAATGAAACAGCATCGTCCGATCAGGGTACAATTTCATGTTCCTGCTTACCACAAAATGCTGCACTCTAGGCCCAGAACTTTGCCACATTAACTACCACAATAATACTGAGCATGCATTACCTGTAGGTGTTGATGCAGCTACAACATCAGATATTGGTCCCTCTCCTTTGCTAGTATGAGCTTGGATCTTAAAGTAATACATCGTGTCTGACGTCAATTGATGAATCGTCTTAGTCAGTTCCTCTCCTGTGATGTAATCCGTGACCCAATCAGATTTATCATCTGAATTGGTTGTGGAGTAGAAGATTGTATATCCTACAAGAAATCAAGAAATCAAAAAATCAATCACTCAAATGAATCAAATGAATTAATGAATCAATGAATCAATAAAGGGTGCTTTGACAAAAAGTATAATATTATAGAAAATGCTGTACAATACAAATGAGCTTTGATCTCTTCTTGACAATGTACACATTTGGTAAAGTTGTTGGTGTCCACAGAGTAGAAGAGATCGTTCCATAATATAGGTGCTACACTGGTAAATGCCTGGGAAACCATTGGTAATGATAGATCAGCATGAGTAGTGATTTTTGTTTTACAAACAAAGAGAAGATTTCCCACCTGTTACTTGCCCATTTGGGTTTTTAGGCGGTTGCCAATTCAGTCCTAAGGCAGTTGATGAATTTTCAACATGTACAACAGTCAGAGACCTTGGTGGGGAACCAGGAGCTGTAAAAAGATTCAAATCAAGCAAAAGTTCAATCAACAATCAACAGTATGAATTCCTTTGAGATGTATATATGAATTCCTTTGAGACAACTAAAGTTGTCTGTTTATCGGACAAAGTGAAATGTACGTTTTGTGCAAGCAAGATTTCTGTTAGACAATGTGGTCATACGAAAAAAAAATGCATATTTTATAGAAAGCCCAATTCGCACTACATAGAAAATTCCAAGGAAACGAAACCCCAGTGCCAACCTATGTTCATTTCACACTTGATGTAATTTTCCTGGGAGGAACAAAACACCCAGTATGTTAACCCCCGGGTTTACCATGCTTTATTCTACTCCTCAGAAGGGGTAGCTATTTCCTGGCAAATGGATACTTCCTGGGAAATGCCGGAGTTAGTATTTCAATTATAAAAAGTTCAACCCAATTTTCCCTGAGATAGCCCAAGGAAACTGGCTGTACATTTTCAAAGCTAGTCTGGCATACGGTTCGATATTCCATTGTATTGTTGAACTTAAAATACATACAGAGTTAAATCTTCTAGGCTTATACCACAGACTCCCGATTGAAATTAGGAAGGAAAGAAACTCTACACAATTAACCAGAAGACTACCTACCAGCCTCAAAAGTCTTGTTAGTTGTCACAAGACCATAAGAGCTATGACCACCTCCATCTCCACCATCAGATGCTTTGACTTCAAACTGGTACTCCGTATAGGGATTCAGGTTATCAATGACGACAGACAGGTCCGATGAGTTAATGTACATATATCTGTCCATAAAGAAGACAATAGGAATTACCTTTTGACTCCATGTACAGAAGAAAGCAATCGCTCAAATCTAAATGAGCACAATGTAATTGTAGTTCCTTCTTTCACCCCTCAAATTGATGTCACTTGATACTATTGGTGATATAAGTTAATACAACCTACTACTAAACAGGACAGGCAGACAATTATGGGATGGATAGGCTACCAGTCAGTCCACCAGTCGGTCCATGGTACCGACAGGCTACCAGGCAGTTCACGGTACCGACAAGCTACCAGGCAGTTCAAGACATTTGAGGGTGTGCTCATCTTTTGCTAAAATTTAAAGACTATTTTTCACTTACTTGTTTGAGGGGTAGTTGGTTCTATATCTAACAGTATAATTCCGTCCCGCTGGGATGGCTTGACCAATGTAGTCTTGGTCTACCCAGGATGCAACAGCACTATACGGAGATGTAACAACAACTCGTAGTCCCATGGGCATGGATGGGATACTCCCTATGGTGAGAAATTATCCATAAAACATAATATTACTGTTTCTCTAAAAACGAACATGAAACACTGACAGCATGCATGTTAAGATAATCTGCAACAAGAACGGAACAGACACACTAAAACAAATAACCAGGAATTCTTTGGACTGTTATAGAACAATTTCAAGTAAACATACATGTAATGCCTTTCTTGTTTTGAAAGAAGAAAAATAAATCCATTCAAAGTGTGTTTTTTTTTAATATAAAAAAATATCAAAATGATTATGTGCTTTAAGACAGACTCATATTGATGCGTTGCATTAAAAACTAAAAAGCTGCAATTAAAAATGAAACTTAAAATTTCAACAAATGTTTGCTCTTGTGGAGAGAGGTTTGTAACCAAACCAAATAAATTTAGTTTACCAAAGATTTGTTTGTATAAACATGTATAGCCATTTGTATTTACACTCAAATATTGAAAAGTTCCCAATTTTGCTTAATCAAACAAAGAAAGGTACAGTTTCACAGATCTAAAAAAAACAACTATCATGGAACAAAACTCTAAAGCAACATTTTGTACTTTTCTGAGAGTGCTGTATCAAAAAAGTAGTGACCAGGTGGACAAACTACTATAGAGACGTTTCAACTCTTTCAATCCAGATTATTTATAGAAATTTAAACATCCTATACAAGGTACTGTATTATTGTTATTATTTCTAATTGGAAGAGAAATATTTCAGGGCCAGCTTCTTAACAACAATAACTACAGCTACCAATTGAGACAAAATAAAACAAGTTATTTACCTTTATTACATGTTATTATACAAACACAGTAATACTTTTGATTTACATGATGATGTGGAGTCACCTTGTGTTATGAATATGATGTAAACATGACAGCATACAAAAACAAAATATTGTTGATGGCAATGAAATGATATGATTGGTTGGTTGATGGTAATTGTTACAAGGCTTATTTGCATACACATTGGGGTCACAGGTCAACAGAAACTTGCAGCCAATGCTTAAAACATAATATAAGGTAACATTCAAAGGGTTTATTTTTATAAAAGCTTTATTGCCATTCATTTGAATTTAAGCTCTTAAGTTTGTATAATCTTATTTCAAAATAGTAGTTTGTCTTCTTATTTTGCGAAATGCTGATTTTTGAAAAAAAAAAAAAAAAAAAAAAAATTAATAATTTGAAGAAGACACAAATTATCTGAAGATTAAATAAGGAGAGCAATTTGTGCCGCTTCACACACTCAGGGCTGGTACAAAACATAATGGGACAACATAATTTACCTTAACACACAATGCAACAAGACGTAAACTACAGTAACTAACAACAAAGAAATAAATACTTTGAGGTTTGGGATTTTGGGGTTGTCTTACTTGTAGTTACGTGAAATGTCCTTGTTGGGCTAGGCCCCAAGGCTGTGAAAGGTAATGGATACTCCTTTTACTAACAGAGAAACAATAAACCAATTCTGGGTTGGGTAAATTAACAATCAGAACGCTAAGTACAACTCAACTCGCCTTCAAATGCTCTTAGATATATCCTTAGCTGTTTCCAAATCAACAGGAATCTCATTCCTTCTTATAACATGAAATATTTGTGAAGAGACTAATGTGTGTGGAACATGAATCCAGTCACGATTAAAACGCAGCTAGTAAATTCCTCATGTTTTCATAAAAGATGGAAATATCTTGGAGTGTGAATGACCTGGTAAATAAATATACACAGACCAGCTTAAACATATTTATACTTTGTGCATAGCATTTCTAGAAAATTGAACCCAGATGTACAAACCTTTGATTTTTGACAGGATTTCATCGTATAAAAAAAATAAAATAAAACAAAACTCTGAAAATTTTTGAAAGACAGACACAATTCAGAATTTTCTTGGAACATTTAAAAAAGCTATTTCGGGATATTTTCCCCCAAAGAAATTGCACAATTTGAGAGAACGAACAAGGGAAACCAGAAGCTTTTCAGTCATAAAAAACAACGGAACAACAATTATTGTAAAATTTAAGAGTCTAAGGGTTCATCTTGATTTCAATCACAGAGTAGTCATGAATTATTCATTAGATGTCTTACAACTTGAATCTTGTGGTTTTATTTGTGTGGTTATCATTACAGTCACCAGATCGTTTCATCAATTGACATACTTCAAAATGCAAACAAACTGTATGCAAATTTCATTGGGAATTAAGAGCATTTCATGATTTCCATTTAAACTTGCTGATGATTTAGACTGTCATATTGAGGGAAACAATCATCTCATTGTCAGTTATTTGTGAATCGAGTGACTAAACAATGTGTTTACACAAGATTGTTTCTGGACTGAAGTACCAACACAATATTAATAGGGTAAAAATGTTCTGAAATGTAGAAACGTATCACATATGAAACTGAATAAAAAATATAGGAGTTTGGTCTCATGCATTTGATCCACTGGAGATGTAGGACATCATATACATGCTTCAATATCAGGCACATGCCAGTAACCATGACCAAGAATTTAAAAACCATTTTTTAAATATCATTCCAATAACCCAAAACTTATGTGGATGCACATGATTTAGATGCAGTTAGCCAAAAATGAAAGAAGGGAATTAGTGTTGAGAAATAAAAAAACCCAGAAAAAACCTCAAAATTGTCTGAAAACCCTCAAAATTCTCTCTCAAGTTCACTGGAACAAGAACTACATGTGGAAAGTCACATGCTCTGAAATGAAGGTGGTGAATATGTATACAAGTTGCAATTTCTGATTCAAGATGAACAGTTGCTATGGTAATGAGTTGTGATGAGAATGTCTTTGATAGGTTTGAGTAAAGCTACCTTGATGTGTGTTATGGATCATGGGTGTATTCAAAAGAAAGTTGGTTAATATGATCTGATTAGTCAATCTCCTGAAGAGAGTTACCGATGCTGACCACTGGGCCCCAATTTCATAGAGCCGCATAAGCATTGTGCTTACCAGAAACAGGTAACCAGACAAATTATCATTTCATATGTTCCATTTGTGACTGGTATCCTGCACATTTTTGCTTAGCAGAAATTTGTTAAGCGATATTTTCTGCTTCATGCGCTCTATGGAATTAGGCCTGCTTAATATCCGACAGTATTTGCAGGTGTTGAACATAAATTGTTCACAGGTGCTAAGTACAAAATCTGTACCTTTCCCAAATTTGATCTGTACAGCTTTATTTTCACTGTTATTTCAATGGAATTCTTAGCATTTAGTAACATTCAGTATGAGATTGAACTATCAGTTATTTGGGACTACAATAGACACAAGCAAGCACAAGAAGGTAATATCAATAATAACTTACTGCCTGCTACTGATGTGGTAACATCTTTATACAAAGGTATTCCTTCACCAGCGTTGTTGAAAGCCCGAAGTTTGAGTACATAGACAATGCTGGGCTTGAGGTTAGTAATTGTAAACTGGGTTTCGGAACTAGTGAAGGTTTCAATTTCTGCATCAGGGATGCCAGCCCCATAGCCCAAGATGTACCCTCGTATCATTATGTTGCTTTCAGATGGGGGTGCCCATGACACAACGATTTTATTTGAGGAGGGGATGGCACTAAAAAGAGATGGAGTTGGGGGAACTGTGTTTTCTGTTGGGGGGGGGGGGTTGGAATGAGGAAGGTTCAAGAGGGAAACAAGATGATGGTAGAATGAACAAACATGGGATGAGCGCAAAATACAAAAGTACATCAGGATTGGGTGATATTGGGATTGTCACACAGTGGAGTTCAGGATGGATTGTTTCACACAGATAACCCAACAGATTGAAGTACGGGTTACCATGAATGAGGAAAGAAAGAACGAGAAAAGGAGAAATAGAAAGAATTGTTAGCTTTGCAAGAAATGGTTAATTGACTGCTGATGCTCTAAACCCAATCTGACACAGTTCTGATACAAAGCCTGATTATGGTGAGAATGTTTGTCTCTTCATTGACAAGATACATTCACAACTTCATGTCATTTTAGTGGGGCAGATGGGGGAAAATATATGAGGGAACTGTGCCTTTGATGAAACAAGCATGGAATTAGCACAAAGGCAGAGTAGGTCATGAAAACACTATTTGCTTGTACCATCATTAGCCACAATCCCATCACCTATTTGCCCTATTTGCAGGTTAGATTTGTCTGATGTCTGGTACACTGCCTTGTTCGGTCACAAGTGAATGCTCAAGTTGAATTCCTCAGACTACATCCAGTATTGCTATATCACATGGTTAGGGGGTGGCTTTTTCTTAGTTACATAAGAGACGACAAACACCTAGATACATAATTCTAAATGAAATGTGTGACATAAAGGTTTCAGTCTTTGCTGTTATGGAAGTTGCAATGCAAAAGCTTACCCGAGCCACGTGGCACAGAAACACTGAATTTAGGCTTGAGAAATTCAAGTTGAGGATTCACTTGAGACTGAACTAGGCAGTGTACAAGACATCATTCAAATCTAATTTGCAAATGGCTTATTGTCTTCTTGGGCTATGCAAAATGTTTGGGTTTTTTCTTTCCTTTTTTTTACCAAAAGAGAATTGGTTACATAAAGCAGTGTTTAATGAATTTAACCAACAATTGTTGGATGACTGTCAATGCACATGTGCATAAGAAATTACACTACAAGCTCTGTTAGATTGAGCACAGAAAAATGATTCTAGGCACTTAACAGATAGTTTTTACTTCAAGAAGCTTTGGATGAGATGTCATCTTTAGCACTAGTTGGCCAAATTATATCTACGCTATGATCGTCTGTCTTTGATGAAATGTATGATATCTACGTCTTTAGTCAATGTATTTGAGTTGTTGGCTCTTGATTGATTTAATACAGTATAAAAGCCATTTCCAACCCATGGCTTAGGCTCTCACTTGGGGTCTGGCTTTGGCTCCGGCTTTGGCTCAATCAGTTATTTTGAAAACATACACATTCAGTGTGGGATTTCAAACAGTGCTTAAGTTAGCACATAAGCTGTGGTAGGCAAATTGGCCTTAATACACACTGATCAGCTGAAAGATAATCTTCAATCTTTCGGCTAGCTCCATGTTTTTGTTCTTGAGAAAAATAAGTTGTTTTGCTTTTTGAAACTAAAATACCTTCTCACTCACACTAAGCATTAATTCAGAACATCCATTAATGTATTACTAGCAGTATTAGCAGTTCTATCACCACAAGAGAAACCCAATTTTAAAAGCTGAGCTGTAGTTTGGTGTTTTGATAAATACAAATTTATCTTATCTTGAAGGAATGCAAGAAAGCTGTGCATTGCACATAATCTGTACTTCAAAAATATTTGATATAATTTTTTTAGTGAAGATAGTGACAGTCCTCAAGTGAAAATTAGCATAAAAACCCACAAGACATGTCATTACTGTTGGGCTGTGGAAGAGCAGTCAAGTGATGGACTAGTTGAGTCATGGCCAAGTGGTCTAGAACCGACCAAAGTTTTGATGCCTAGGGGTATTGGTTCGAATCCCGGTCATAACACTTGTATCAAGACGCTTAACCATATATTGCTTCTCTTAACCCAGATGTATAATTGGAACCCCCAAGGGTTGTGATGGTATTATGATCAATGTAAGCAGCTTGAGATTGTGCGCTCCCCACGAAACTGGGAAAGTTTGAGGAATGGTTTATGCCTGATGAACAGGGATAATATGGTTGTAAAGTGCCTTGATCTAGCTACTTGGATATGCGTATTATCTAAGAACCAGTATTTATCCTATTATTATATAAAAGTGTTTTTTTTTATAGAAATTTCTCTAAATGAAATTCTGACAACTTGATTACATGTGAAACCTTAAGAATAACAAAACAAAAACAACAGAAACTCCCCACTGATATTAACAAGACAAGAAGGGAGATATTCAATAATGTACCATTTTTATCTTCTCTGAAGGTGGATATTTGCACCCAGTCTGAGTAGGGTCCAGTGCCATTGGCGTTGCTAGCAGCCATCCGTACTTCATAAGCAGTCTCTCTCTCTAAATCTATGTATAAGGAAAAGTCATAGATATAGTTTCAATTTAAAAATCATAAACCAACTTATTATTTTTGGTTATACCTTTACATCAGAACTGTACACTCCACATGCATAATTCTCAGGTAGGAGTCGAACTGAAGGACCCCTGAATTCTAGAGCATGTCTTAATTTTTTTTACATTTTTTTTGTTGCCCTTCTTAGAAAGACCTGAGTGAACAATCACTTCATAATATCAAAATCGATGTAAGGGTAAAACTAAAATCATATTCTACATGTTGTTATTGTTTTTGATGAAAAAGAATGTAGAATTATTTGCATAAATGTTTTGTTGTTGTCATTTTTGATGATGTTGTTGTTGTTGCATCCAAAACAAAAATGAAGGAATCTTGGCATTGTTTTTGTTGTTGTTGTTAATGTTGTTTTTGTTGTCAAAGTTATTGTTTTTGATGTTGTTTTTGATGTTGCAGCTATAGTAAGAATAAAGAAATCTTTGCATTCAAGTTTTGTTGTTGTCATTTTTGTTGTTGTTACTGTTGTTGCTGCATCCATAGCAAGAAATATATGATGTGGTAGTTTATCAAACTGTCCCAGTTTCAACACTTCTAATTAAACTTGTCTAGATAAATGACTCACCTTGTATTGTAAAGGATCTAGCGTCACCATTTATAACTACCGAATGTGTTCGCTTGCCGTTGTTAACTGTTCGGTATTTCAGTTTGTAGCCAGTGATCAGACCGTTGCGTTCAATGAAGACGGGTTGATTCCATACGACTCTGATTGAGGATGCTGAATCTGCCTCCAGAGTGATGTTAGCTGGAAAACCAGAGGGCTCTTGAGGATGGGTAGGGTGGGAAAATAGTGAGGGTGAAAGGGGTAGTAAATGAAAGCAAACACAAAATGCGGTTTAAATCACAAACTTTGGTAAAGAACACATTCTACCCCATTATAAATTTAAGGAAAAAGGACACCTGAATGAGGATTTTGTGTAACTCGAGGATGATGGTTTGCAGTAACACTGTTCACATGAAATCTCTCTTTGAGTTGTGATGGTTCTGAAAAGAACTAGTTGGTAACAACTCCAGACTTCTAGGAGATATCTATGTTGTATGAAGTTCATTGCTTTCATCCCCTTTTGAAGTTTTGATATTCCACAATTACTTTGTCCTTTTGGGTAAATCTATTGTTTAGTTTACTTTCATTAACCCTCCAACATGTGTGTTCCTCAAAAATCCACAAAACTGCCAACCTGTTACATCAGTGCAACAACTGCATGCTTTCCACAAGCATTTGCATGTTCTTCATAAAATAACATAAAAGTATCACACAAATGTTCCACTGTGAGATAAACTAAGTCCAGTATACTCTACTGTTACACATAACACTGCAGAAGTATGTAGAACTGGCTTGCTATGCTCACACAGTGTCTGGTTTGTTTTCCTGAGGCCATGGTATTAGATGGATCAGGCCTACAAAGTACACACTGCATCTTTTTTCTTTTTTTTTCAAAATTGTTGAACTACATGTATGTGGAAATTAATAGTAAACTTCGACTTGGTACTTCTTAAACATAAAACAACAAGAGGACTCCTTTCCATTCATTTGACTTTGAAAATTACTTGACGTCACTACTTACTACACTGGGATGTCCGCGCTTCCAAGTTAACAGATGAGCCCCCGGGTCCATTCTCGTTAGAAGCAACTACTCGCAGACCATATCTAGTATAGGGTTTCAGATCTGTGATCAGGTAGAACTCTTGCTCTGTGTACAGTTCAAGTTCTTGGGCAACACCTCCGCTTAGGTCAGCGTAGTAGACCACGTAATTCTGTGTTTCACCATCTTGTGGTGGTTCCCACGTCAGGAGTAGAGCAGTACAACTACCCTCTCCTGCCCTGGCCTGAATGTTGACTGGTGGACCAAGATAGTCACCTAATTGACACCAAGAAAAGATGAAACTTAGTTAGATTGGGGAAAAAAACGCTGCTGTGTTCTAGGTGGCGCGTTATGGCAGAGCAGTCTTGTACACAGCCGAACTCAAGCTCTGGCGTTGACGGAGTGTGGGTTTGGGTCATGGTCTTGACACTCCAAGTAAGAGACAACTATAACTGCTTTGGGCGTAAAGCCATAGGTCATGTGTGTTCTGTTATTCACATAAAAGAACCTTTGCCCCAGTGTTTCTTCAATCAGGGACAGTTGGTACAACAATCAGGGAGACATTTTGATATACATTCAACATAATTGGGACAAAGCTTCCATTACCAGGGACATTTTCAATCTTGTTTCTCAGAACATGGAAAGATTGGTTTATTTTCAGGGAACTTTCTGCAGAATCAGGGAGAGTTGGTAACTGTGTCTTGTGAATGTGAATTGTGTTCCACCAAACAGAAAGCAGCCAGGTATACATTATTTGATAACCTAATGAATTATTGATAATCTAATTTGTTATTCGCAGCTGTTAATCAACATGTTGATCAATCATTCCCAACTTTGAATAACTGCACATACCTGGGGGCAGTGTTTGAACAATCAATGTTTCAGATGAAACTCCATCTCCATTTTCATTGATAGCGTAGATGGTGACTTCATATCTTGTCTCTGGGGTCAGGTCACTCAAAAACTTTCTCAGGTCATAGGCTGTTTCAACTTTCATGCTGAAGTGGAGATTGAAGATTTAAGGCAGTCAGGCAATCCATTTTTTTTTACACAAAATTTGAAATAAATTCTGGGTGAGCCTGTGACCTCCAGATTTACATGCTAGCGCTCTACTAACCAGCTGAGCAATGTAGCCCTATGTTGTCGTCTTCCTATTATGGAGATAGAAAGACTAAAAAAGAAAGCTCAGTTGTTAAAACACCAGCATCCGGAGGTTGCAGGTTCCACTCGAGTCAATTTCTCTTTGCTCACCCAAAATTGATTCACATGTACAAAGTCAGTTTTCTTTCTAGTATGTGACTTAAATATTTAAAATCATAATTTAATAACTAAAAACTAGTTCAACTACTAGTTCAGAATTATAACAACAAACTGAGCTTTGTTAAATTTGGCTTTGTTGTTAGTTTTTTAAAAACTATTTACAAATATTAAAACCCAAAACAAAAACAATCAATCTTGATTTTCTTTCAATGTGTTTTGAGCCCAAACTGTGTCAAATCTTTATTGTTTGTAACTTCTGTTGATGCAAACACTTTTATTTACTCAGTTGTGGCATTCTAGAAATTTTAAAACAAGTCTTTTAAAAGAATTGTTTAGCTTCTGTCAAATAACATGATAAAAAGGTACATTGACAACAAGCAACAATAATATCTCTACACCATGGTAAGATCTGAACAATGTTTCA
The DNA here is from genome assembly GCA_010994315.2 of Pisaster ochraceus. Lineage (NCBI taxonomy): Eukaryota > Metazoa > Echinodermata > Asteroidea > Forcipulatida > Asteriidae > Pisaster > Pisaster ochraceus. The sequence goes on from CM021534.1 coordinate 20,919,252, forward strand.
AAACAACATTTTGGTCAGAACAAGTCTGAAATCAAACAGATTCATTTAATTTGTAAACAAATAACTACAATTTTACGACCTTCAATAGTTTGAGTTTGAGGAGAAGGAAGTGAAACTTACCCTCCATTCCATTTGAGATAAATTCGGTAGTTGTTTAAGTCGCCATTAAGCTGTGATGGCTCCATCCATGTTAGTTTGAAGGATCGTGCCTGTACATCAGATGCTGTGACGAACCTGGGTTCACTTGGAACAGGGCCCAAGTCTGGTCGGTCAGGGGGAGAGGTAGTGGTTATTTGAGGTACAGGAGCAGCTGTTTTTGCTGCTGATGTCTCAGGGAGACGTGTAGGAATGGCAATGCCTGTGGTGTGCACATCGAGCAGACAGGTGGTGGGAAGGAACAAAACAAAAAAGAAACAAAACTAAAAAATGGCCATGCAGTTACATGAAAACATGCTGCTTGCAATGATGTAAAAGACTGATAATCATGCAAACAATGATCATTATGGTAAACAACTTAGACACCAAATCAAAATTGCTTCAAAATCAAAACGAGCATAAATTAACAAAGGTTATAAAATTAAGATGGCTGTAACATGTGTAAACATGCAATTTCAAAAATCCAAAAATAATAATACAACAAAACATATATAGAGTAGCAAAATGAAACTCACTATTAAAAAAAATGAAACAAGGAGTGTGGTTAAACAACGAAGTGTTGAATGAGTCGCAGGTAATGAAATCAGTTCAGTCTTCTAAGTCCAAACCTAAGATGTCTTACATCTCAGTTAATTGTTACTTATAGCTGTACACATTATAATATAAGTACTGTAGGCAACTCACCATGGAGTCAGTCTGTAGTGCACATATTAATATATATCTGGTACTGCACAATGCGTTTCGATTCGACAGTTTTGAGTTTCAAACAAAAACATTGTTCTTTTCATAGAATTGATGCATCTTTCCACTAAATATGTTTGTGCATAAGTGTACCTACATGTATACATAAATACAAACTTGACTTGGATCATCACGTTGTACCTATTAAGGGTGGGTTGTTTTTTGTTTTGTTTTTTTGGGGGGAGGCAACTGGGTTAATAGCAATGAGATTTACTCATCAAGAACCTTGGATCCAACTTATTCCATCTGTCTAAAAGCTGCCCACGATCACCAATGATCAAATTCTGTACACCTTCTTACAGGATGCAGTGTAGTCTCCAGATACACTCACATCCATCCACATTCCATTTGTCCTATTGTACAAGAGTCTCTCTTTGATCCAGTGACTGAATTTCAAATTGCTCCAAAGCCGTTAAGGCCCATTAAGTGCAGCAATTAAAGCATTGAATAATCCATGTAGTGGAAATGGGGACTGCACGGCCATCCTATAACTCCATACTCAAACCATTAACTTATCAGACAATGGGGCGGCTAAATGGTTCATTAACTTAAAAGTCCTGATACATCCCACACAATAAGTCAATGGATGTTACATGCTTGACATCTGATATCAAGTGGGTAGATGCTCCTTATTTGCCTACGTATTGACCAACGTTCCTCCGTCTTTCACAGGCAATTTCCTGCACTTCCTCCTTCTGATGAAAATAGTGCAATTTAATATAGCCAGAAAGACATCCCCCATTTTTAACGACTAAAAAATTCTTTACTACAACAAAGAAGAAGAAAGTATCCAGAAAGTCTTTTTGATTGTTTTGTCTCTGAGAGAAACAAACCACTTGTAAGGAGTTTCATGACATTTTCCACATTTCTTGTGAAATTGATAAAAAATCGGCGCTGCGAAATATATACAGTTGTATAATTTTTAAAATTATACAAATCTTCAGGTACACATGCTTGTCGGTGTATTCTGGAACAAACTTCACATATCTCTGGACAGTTGAGGGCAACATGTACAACTTTAAAGTCATACAAAAATCATGACACTCATGCTCAAGTTGTGATTACTTCTGCCATACCTGACTAACTTGGGTAAATAAATGAGACACAGAGTTGAACTGAAGCAGAACCAGACAAACACAAGGGGGAAAAACCAGCTTTCCTTTGACAGTCAGTCCACACTTTATATATTGCCTTCAATACTCTGAAGCTTGCATTTATATCCAGAACCCTACAGCAGGTCGGCCAGCCGACAGACATTGGCCAGAGCATCAATCCAAGGGGTAAAAACATGTGTTTAAGGTGATGATCAAGCCCAGTACGACTGATTATTCCCTCAAGCGGGTTGGGTGAAGGAATTCTTTAATCCTTGTCTCTTTTTCGTTATAGTTTTCATGATGAAGCGATGAAGATTCCGACTAAGTCCTTAAGGGTGTGAATCAAAGATGGCTGCCTGCAGGTTCCTCCTGTGCAGAATGAGGCATCCACCAATCATTGAGTTTTAAGCAAGACACCCCCTGGGTGGACTTAGTGCACCGGGGGAATCCAAATCACAGATTCACAAACAGTTGCCTGGGGGTTTAGTCAAGTTTCCCACCGATGAATATTTCTCCCCTCATCCAATTAACGTTCAATCTTTCAGGGAAGGTGAACTTGCGTAAACAGGACAGGAATAGAGTGCCGGGATCAAGTTGATAGCGAAGACAAGCAGAAAATCTTGTTTTTTTAAGGACAGGTAAAGAAATTCAGGTCACGCCACTATGGGACACGGTAAGTTTGAGAGAACACACCGTGGATGAGTTCTTGCTAAGATGTAGGGTGTGTGGCTGGGACATAGTTGATTGATAATGCTGCATTTGGTGTCAAATTCAATTACCGTTATATGACCCCTGAAATTATCCAATCACCAATGCCAGTGTGGCTTCTAATTACGGCTATGCTTCAGTGACTGGTAACCAGCTAAGTTGCACCACACAAACTTAATACAATCCAACTGGTTGTCTACCATGTGAAGTCAGTCAGGGCTACTTTTTTATTTTATAGATTATCCCATCGGATGAGTCTTGTAACCTGAATAATAAAATGTTTCTAAAATTGACTGGTATCGAGAGATTTATCAATTATTTTCATTTGTTATTTCTTTAAACTACACATCAAAAATCCTTTGAAAATGCATACTTTAAGGCCAACTTGATTCAAAGTAAAAAGTTGTTGAAGGTGTTGTGAAAAACAAACATTTGTGCATTATCTTTGACAGTATCTGTGTATGACACTTTAAGTTTATGTAAACAGCTTAATAGCTATTACACAAACAAATTCATGACCCAATCCCGTCCAGTAAAGAATCTTTGCATTTTTTTTATGGTAATTCTGAAGCAATTTCATGACCCATTTGTAATGTTATTGTAACTTGTGCTTTCAAACATCCGCGGTTGGTGAGGGCACAATATAAGTGTAATAAATTTTTATTATTATTATTTGAATTAAACATTTTCCTTTTTTCCTGAGAATTTGAAAACATCTTCATGATTTTTTAAATTAACCTACCCCCCCCCCCACAAAGGTGCTTTTAGTTTGTGGATGGCACTTAAATACATCTGTGGATGTGCATATTCAATATTTATGTAGACTATCTGCCCTTTTACTGCATTGCAGTTAAGTGACTACAATTAGAGCCATCTGACTTTGATGCTAACCAAAATGTTTCCATGTGGCAAACTGAATTTGCAACGAGTAACGTCAGGCACAGCTACCCATGCATTAAATGGAGACATTTCAGAGGTCTGGTCCCCATTTAATTCATATTCAATATTCAGCTGGGATGTGTAGACACACTAACAATTCAATCTCCTGAGTGGGTTCTACACGAACCGATCCATCTCTTTATCAAATTCAACTTAAAATTTTGCTGTGCCTTCTCTGGTCAACATCCGGATTACCGTCTGTCTGAAATGTCAAAATTTCCATTCGGAAGTCATCGTCCCTCTCCTTTGCTTGCAGATGGGTTAGTTTTGAATATACAAGACAGACTTTGCAGATAATATTCATCATATGAGTCGTTGGCATTTGGAGAGGTAGCAATTATCTCTGGATGATTTACCAGGGATACTTTGCTGAACTACTAGTGATATCGATATAGGTAAAGATAGGTTTATAAGATGAGGATAAAAATAACCCCTCCAGGGAAAAAAACCCTGAGTGGGTTTTTTCTTTCTTTTTCCCCCTCTTTGATACAAATAAGCATCACGTAGTTGGTACATCTACTTGAAACATACTAAAAGCTACTAAAAGCAAGAAGGATGAACAAAAAGCCACCCTGATATATTTCTCTGATGCAATTTTGCTCTACTCTTATTCTAAACCTGCATTCCCTTTTATAAAGCAGCATTGTGCTGAAATGAAGCTATGTGTATACTTCAAATTCTAGGGGG
>CM021534.1:20924576-20942646 GCA_010994315.2 Pisaster ochraceus
GTGTGGTACTTATTGCTCAGAAACATAGTGTCAACCCAAATGATGGTACTTCAGATTTCTTGTAGATGACTAGGTATTTATTCATGCAGAGCAAACAAACTATCTGAAATTAGTGAAAAACATTAAATATCCCTACAAATCCTGACAGAGTGTTCCTTTTTTTGGTCTTTCATGTATGTTTGTAATTTATCCTTGAACAACCTACAGAAATCAGGACAAGAGTGATGGATTCCACCAACCCAAGAGATTTCAATTAGACTTTGTCTATCTTTCCTAGACATTATAGGTCAAGAAGCCAAAACTGACTCGTTTGCAGTAGTCCCAGACTTTAATGATGCAGACGTGTGAAAAACATAAACAGCAGCCTTTTGCAATAACAGTCATTAGAGTAAAAGCTTGCGCTGTCTCGCTCTGCTCCATAAGGTCTACGCTTCTTAACACTCCTTGATCGACACCTCAGGGTATTCCAAGTGTCACAGCATGTTTAATGTTCTCTCAAAGTCCCTGTAGATATCTTGTTTTTGTATTTTTTTAAACTGCCGGCTTTGGAAACAAATTGAGTGATAGTGTTGCCATAACAACGGGATAAATGATATCCAAGAGAGTGGATTAAAACTCCCCAGCTGTCTGTTTTGTAAAGGTCAACAAAATTCCAAGTGTTAGGTGGGTAGTAAATGTGGAAAAAGGGAATAGAACAAATTTGTACATGAAGTCAAGTTACACAAACACTGGAAATGAATAAAAATGATTATTATACTTACTTGTATTCATGCTGTTTACAAATAAACAATCATCATAAACACAACAAGAATCAAGTCATCATAAAACAACAAAAGCAAAAATAAAACCATCAAGTAAAAAATGAATCAAATCAAATCCATTGAACAAAGGGTAGAACATCTATAGGCAAAGCATGGTGAGAGCAAACAACATACTGTACTAGGCTGTTCTGATGCTGAACATGAGCACATTCTAAGATAACTTTAAATATGATTGCTGAGCATGGGTAATCTCGTCCAACATCTAAATACTTGTAATGTGTCTTAGATTTGTGGAGTAAAGACATTAGTTGGACTGGGCAATAATATCAAAAACCTGATTATTGCATACATATTGTCTTTTTCACTGAAAGTATTTGGGCAACTTTTCAACAATGAACCCTTTTCACATTACAGAGAAAACGCACAGGAAATTAAACCCCAGGAAATTCCTGGTGAGATTCAACCCACTGTCACTTCATGCCCATTTCACACTTGATGCAACTCTCCTGTGAAGAATGAATACTCAGCATGCTAACCCCAAAGTTATTTGGTTTAAACCTAGCCCCAAGCAGGCACTGCCCAGGAGATTACCAAGGCTAGCAATACAAATGTGAGTGTCAACCAAATTTTCGTGAAAATTTCCTGGGAAATTCGTCTAGTGTGAAAGGGAAATTAAAGATGCACTTTTGATGAGTTTCCTTTTTATTACTCAAACAGAACTTCTCTTGAAATGCATTCGAGACAAAACTATTTTCAGGGAAATTTGAAATTAAACTTTAAACTTTAAAAAAATAAATTGTTAGAAAGAAAACAATGTTGTATTAAAATATTGAGAAAAACTTAACAGAAGTAGAATACCTTCTCTCACTACAATGAGTTGGGCCAAGGCTTGCAGGTTCTCCAAGGTGTTGTCAGCGACACACTGGTAAATACCTGCATCTTCAGTTATAACATTTTGGATAGTCAGACTCCCAGTTGGTGACACATTATAGAAATCACCAGTTTCTAATGCTTCACCATCTTTATACCATTCTATAGTAGGACCCGGGATACCATACACGTTACATTCTAGAGTGACATCATCGCCAACGTTGATGTAGGTGTTACTGGGCTTGATGTTGAATTTCAATGGAACTGAAAAAGAGGAAAAAAATAACTCCAAATTGATTTGCTTTCTTCTAAGAATTGAGAAGTACAGATCATGTAACCTTTGTTTACTAAAAGAATTACCCTATACATAACAGGACATTTCCCAGAAGGCGAAAACACAAAAAAATTCTGATTACCAAACTAAGGTTACCAGCTAAACTACCGTGTCAGATGAACCATTCGCGACTGGTATAGTGCTCATTGAAAAATGTTATGCAAACTTTTCTGACTAGGTTAATTTTTAAATAATTTGGGGATGAACAAAGAAAAACTGACTAGAGCGAGATTTTAACATTTGTATGCAAATCAATAATAAATATCACTTTTCTTTCTTAGTTACATGACAAATGATAGATTCCTGGATAAACAATGATAAACACTTACCCAATGCAGTTACTTTGACAATGTGATTTATGCTGGTGTCATCACTTTGTGATGTTGCGAGCACACGGTACAACCCTGTATCAATCTCACCAACTTGCTTAATTCTAAGACTACCTTGACCTACTAAGGAGTAGTGCTCATCTGTTCCCACGCTGTGGAGGCAAGAGAAGACATAGATATCATTGAGAATTCAAAGAAAGCTGGAGGCAGAGAATAGAAAGAGAGTGGACCAGCGTTTGAGGCAGGGGGGACTCCAAGACAGTCCTTGGTATTAAAAAGTGAAGCTAAAATATCATTTTTTATCCACTCATGCACAGTCACACAAAAGTACCTCTGACGATTAAGATACTCATACCTGATTAAAGTATTGTTATTCAACTAACCACGAACAAAATAAGAAAAAGGTTTGGGGGGAAATCAAGGTAGCACCCAATGGCGGTTGGGCGGTGGGATACAAGAACAAGACAACTCACATGAAGATCTCTTCATCATCTTTGAACCAAGTGAATGTAGCCGGTGAATCAGTAGCTACTTCAATAACAATGGTCTCTCCAACTGGTGCTTGAATCTCCCGATTAGGAATCTTTATAAACTGAAAATCAGGGTTTGCACCTAGAGAAGGAAAGATTATGGTTACACAGTTTTCGTCATAAATATCTCTTACTGATGACAAAATACACTATTGTATCTCTAAATGTTTGTTGAAACCAGCAGGCCATATTGTAGGAAAAGATATTTCAGAAGGTAAGATTTCAGCTTTAATGTCCTCTATGAAAATTTCATGTTCTTATGAATCTGTCTAGATGAATGTCAACCAATACAGACGTTTCACAATACAGTGCGCCCTCTAAAGTTTACCCCAGAGAGGCCAAAAGCAGTTGACTACAGAGATTCATCCTTTCAATGGCTGATATTAATGTACATTCACCAGCCTCACCAAAGAGACAACCTTGCCGGTTTGCAAACTACAACAAATATTAACCATCAGGATTATGCAGCAGCCGCTGCAAGTTGACAACAAATATGTCAACCATTTCCCATGATGCACTGCAAAAATTGCCTTTCCTGGGAAAACTGTACAGGGCCCACTGTATTTGCAAGAAACAATTATTATCTTACCTGGATTGATTGTAAGGAGGGCATTGTTGCTAAACGCTGGTGATGAGAAGAGACGATTAGTTCCTTGACAACGATAAGTACCACCATCTGTTGAACGAACCTCTCTTATCTCAAGCCCACCACTAGGGAAGAGAGTGTAGCGAGCTGAAACTCTCTCTTCAGTCAAGTCCAAAACCTGTCCGTTTTTCAGCCAACTATTGAGAAAGATATAAAACTAATAAAAAGCAATTTGAGATGTAAAGATGGTTACAACAAACAAAACTCTTTATTTGTCTAACAGATGAAATAAGCCAGTAGATGGTTACTATTGACTTATGTGCCGGCTACATTTTTGCAACCATAAAGAAAGACTTGTTGTAGGAAATACTTTTATTGAACCTGAGACCATACATCGCACACTAGCCCTTAAGTTTCTGGGGATCAAGGCAGACTTCTGGGACCAATTTCATAAAGCTGCTAAGTTAAAATAAAAAAACCTAAAAGATCAATTCACAAAAATCATTAAAAAACAAACCCTTAAAATGCTCTAGATTGCACAGTACCGCTTTTACAACCAAAAATAAACATCACGTAAAAATCATTCCAAAGGACCTCTTTTAAATTCAGTGTGCTTCAGCCAGAAAAAATGGGTCCAGAATGCCCCAAAGTTTAGAAAAACCTGCGGAAAATCCTGCAAGTGTCTTGCATTCTGGAAACAGTGCCTCTAACTTCTTCTAGTCATATACCTGCAATTTCAAGTTGTATTGGAAGTCCTACATACCGTATTTGTGGTGAAGGTATGGAATCAAAGTCACATGTGAAAAAGATGGTATCTCCTGTGTAAGCCAAGATGTCCTCTGGTCCTTCTTGAAGCTCTAATCCTGAATAGTGAGAAAAACAAAATACACAGAGTTAAAAATGAATACTTTAATTCAAATGTATCTCTCTATGGTGATTCCTGACTGCCGCTTCCAAGACTGTATTGTATCTCTGTTGTGTTCCCAGGACTGGATTTCGTAGATCTGCTTAAGCACACAAATTAGCTAAGCACAAAACAAATGTGCTCACCAGAAAAAGGCTACCAGCCTAGTTATCATACCAGTTATCATAATCATATGTGCCATTTGCAACTGGTTTCCTGCTTATTCTTGCTCAGTAGAACATTGTTGAGCACTCGTGTCTGCTTAAGCAGCTCTGTGAAATTGGGCCCTGGTTAATTGGCAAATTTACAGGTGGAGGTTTACATTGAAGGGCTTCTGGCCTACAGATTGAACAGAAAGAGAGACATCATAGTGGTAATGTGTATTTATCATGTGCTTCTCAATGTACCTTACATTATAATTAACCATGTTCATTAGGCTCAAAGTATTCCTAAAAACCATCTCAACTCCTTAGGAGTATGCAGCAACAGCAGCCAAATGGGTGTACAGGTTGCTAATCTTTCACATTGACAATCTGACTCTAGCCTCACAGGTACCTATTTACTCTTAGGTGATACGAAGAAGTGGCAAGACCTGGATTCGAACCCACACTAGAACCTGAGTTTGGTGTGCTGGACCACTCAGCCATGACATGGTACAAAATATGGCCAGGCATGTCAGAATGTAGAGCATCACATCTCCCATATAAATGATGGACACAAATGAAATGGCAAACTTTGAGTGGACTCCCTTTATTTTATTTTCAATGATAAAACCAAGTATAGTTGTCTTGGTTTGACAGACTCAAACAACCCTCTTCAGTCAGTCAAACCATAACTAAATCTTTTGAAACTCTGTCCTCTGCTGTATCGCTGGAGTCCTAATCTTCCCTTTACAGTATCTTCAGCCTACGGTTTTACAGCACAAGGTACCTTTGAGTATTCCTTGCTCATTACCAGAACGATATAATAATAATAATAATCATAATAGTGGTATTAATATTAGATGGGCAAGAATGGTGAGCTCATTGACTTCAAAAAGTACAAACAGAACTCGGGGGTTAAGGTAGCATTTTCATGCATGGTGTATCATCCAAGACGGAAAATAATGGTTCAGTAAATCACACACTGGATAAGTTACAAATGTTTCGGGTTGATTTCCTTTTGATTGATGATGGGTCGACGTCAACTGGCCAATTAACTTTCAAAACAGAAATACCATTGCAATGGTTACATTCATCTGTGAGAAACAAGCAATTACAGATCACAACTTATCTGTGAAGTTCAGACTTCAATAAATCAAAACCAGAGTCTCTTTTATTATTCAGGACCACAGAGGAATGGAAAGTACAATTTAGAAGTCAATGTGTGTGTACGTGTTCATGTGTATCTGGATCACAGGGGGATGGACAGTACATTTAAGAAGTCAATGAGCGTGTCTACCCTTGAAAGCAAAGACTTTAACCAAATGGATCCGGGTGAATTGACAGACAGACGACATCCTCGCCTTGCACTCATGTACGAAACAAATGGAGCATTGCTTAATAAAAACCAAGTTCAAACAATGTAAAGACAAAAAGAAGTCCTCAATATACTGGGTTGACAAACAATGTCATATAGACTATTGTGATTAGGTAATGTTTGTTACTAATAAGATAGGTAACTTTGTGATTGCATAAAAAGAGGAAATGGTTATGCACGCTATACTTTGTACAATGTTTTTCAGTTTTCTATGACACTCATATTAAGGAAGAAACAAAAATGGTAATCAGTTGATAAGCTGAAAAGTTGCATGTCTGATTAATGTCAATAAATTGTAAAATTTTGTCTGTTTTTTGTAATTGTTACTGGTATTGTTCTCTTTTAATGGCATTCCTTTGTATTTTCAGTCTCTGGAATTTGTGCAATTTTATGGTTTCTAATCTTCTGCTAAGCAAACTTTCAGAGCTAAGCAATTTCAACTGCACAGCAGGCTTGTGCAAGAATGGGCCCAGGTGCAAGCCAGGTGTACAAAGTATCCTTGGAGGAACACCACAATGTAACAATCATGTGCAATAAATACATTTATGTAGCAGGGTGTTTGCAAAACTAACATTCCATAGCTGCTTACAGTAATTTCCCTAAACAGTAATCTCCTCCATACAATGTGAGATTATCTCCATCCCCTATGGCAGACTCTGACCTGCGTATAGTAGGCACATATCAACAGCCTCCTGCTACATATGAAGGGATTAGGTGGCAAGACTTTTCAGTTATAGCTAGGGGCTACACCAGTTGAATTTTATTCAGTTGTCAGGATACATCACATTTTCTTTTATCTGCCTCTATGCTGATCAGATGTGACGATTGATTCAAAAGCGTTTCTCAACAGGTGAGAACAAGACCTTGCCTTCAGAACCAAATGTCAAGCCCTGCAATCTTTGATGTTAATTGGGGGTCAGTCCAGGGTGCAAAGCATTTTAGATGGTTAATTTATGGTTAATTCTAATATATATTGGTTTCTTAGATTTGTGTTATTACTTTTGGAAAAGGCATTATGTCTCAATTGAATCTGAACAAACTAAATTACATCACTGGTTTACCTCAGGTTCAAAGTTCCTAGAGCTGCTTAAGTAGAAAATACTCCTTAACAAAGTTTCTGCTAAGCAAAATTGAGCAGAATACCAGTCATAAATAGTACATGTGACATAGTATTTTGACTGGTAAACTTACACTGGTGAGCAAAACTATTTTGTATAGAAGCTCTGATGATAGAGCCTTGATTAAATATGAAATAATTGTAACAATTATTCAAACAATATGTGTACATCAATGAGATCTTTATAAATGGTGAACATAGAGACAAGGAATGTTCTCCAGATCTTGTGAAGAAGTAACTAAAATACTCTTAAAAAAACACCTCTTTGTCGATGTGAATAATTCTGGATGCATACAGCAACACAATTCTTGGCAATAAAAAGTGGGTGTCAAGTAAATGCAATAAAATTAGCCTATCAAAAATATGTATACATCAGGCCTATTGGCCCTTGGACATTTTAATTGAGTACAGGGCTTTTCAGGTCATTTAAAAACAACCTTTAATACAAATTTTCCAGAGGGCAACACAAATGGGTAAGCAGATTAAAGTAGGAAGAATATCAAGCCTGAATATCATGCCCGAATACACTGATGAAAAACCAGTACTGCAGATTAATCTCTGGACAAAATCTGTCACTATATTCCTAGGTTATGTTCAGTGAGTCATATTTGTATAAAAATACCTTTAGCAGGCCCCAACTGTGAAACAGGCAAACTTTTCATAAACATTGCTTAAGAAGAAATCTGTAATATGAATGAATTGACCTGTTGAGACATTCAGTGCTTGACAGTGAATACAACTGGGTTGGAATCAACACCTGTATATAAATAAAGGGTTTAGGATGGCAAGTCCAAGCCTATTCAAGATGGTACATGTACATCGGTTACTTGTCTACAAAACAAATACCTTCCTTTCCCCCAAGAAAAATGAATAAATAAACAAAAATGAATAACTTAATAAATCAAAACATCAAATTATATATCCCTGATACAATTACTTTGCTATTAAATCATTACATTACCAGTTACTAATTACAGGATTGGAGCTGGCCTTTCATTGCCAAGCATGCTCAGTGGCCAGTGGTCATCTGCTCTAGAATGACGGGTTGTGGGTTTGAATGTCCATGGTGTTCTTTCAATAGGACTTAGAAAGCACTTAGTATACAGTACTTGACACACATCAATGTAGGGTCAAACACTCCCAGAAAATAAAAATAAACAAATAAATAAATAAATAGGCTAACTAATTCAATAAAAATAAACTCTTAAAATATTATTCTTCATCCCAGATGCAGCTATTACATTTATTAATACTAATTACACCTCTACATATGTACATTTTATCTATTGACTTTTGGATTAGATTTTTAAAGATTATATCCTTCCTTTAAGGTTGCAGAAACAACACCCAGAGTCCCATCATCATCATCTTCGTCATAATGTCCCCTTCTCTAAAGAAGCAGATGAATTTTGCTCCCGGCAAGGAGATGTCTGTTAGAAGATGACTCTTTAGTTCCCATGCTTACTAACAGCGAGGCTAAAATGTTGCATTGATTTGTCCCTACGCAACAAGTTATTAATGATTAAGGCAGCTGGCTAAACTAAACTAAAAATAGACAGAAGTCTTCATTTAAAAAAAAATAAGAGCAAGGTTGTAGTAAAATTAGGAGCCTATTTGTATGTCCCAAATAGAGCTAGAGTAAGATCACACTCTGCTTGTAAGTAGCTTGATTCTTGGGAAATCATTGGCAGAAAGACGTTCAGGATAAAACAGTGAATCTTTCAAAAATATTTTGGGCTGATACCATTTTCCCAATAAAAAGACACAATGTAAGAAATCTTCCTTTCTTGCCTCTTTTATATTTCTGTTGAATGGGTTGCTTTGGGTGTGTAATGGGGGAGGAGTCCTGCATATTGAGAATTCTTGATATAAAGAGCTGAAGTAGTTTAGTTTATTCAGTGGTCAGAACATGACCTTTTTAAATTCAGCGTGGTACTTCATGAATCTGAATTCAGGCCAGCTACTGGTAGACACTCAGCCAATAGGGTAGGGCTGACCTTCCTAATTGTTATTCAACACACACACAAAATATTTTACTACTGTGTGTCTGGCACCTATTTTTACACCCTTTCAAACCATTCTGACTACCCCACCAAGAATTCTATGAGACAGTATGACGATTGGTGTTTGTTTAAACCCTAAGGACATACACCTACACATGATAATGTAGCAATTCATTCCCCAAAATATCATGCATAAAAATGTTGACCAAACTGAAATGCCTCTAACTATCAGGCCCAATTACCATGAACACAATTCATTATCTTGCTCCCTTGAACCCCCCCCCCCAAACAGCATGGGTACCAGTCTGAGGGTTACCATGTTCATAGACCCCCCAAAATAGACTGGTTAGTAGTCTCAATGATGTCTTGTGCCTGGGTTTTTTCAGACACCAATGGAGAGATTGTTTTTAATGACAGTGACCACTCCCACTCAACATACACACACATTATACCATGCACAAACTCTTTCTTTTCTTGTTTTTCCTCCTTTTTTTTACATTCTTGTGGAGACATCTTTTGTTCTTTCCCGTTGTCCTTGTACTTAACATTTTCCCATAGACTTTGTACACAACATTCAAAGCACCCCAGTCTTTAGAATTCCCCTATAGAGACTTTTTGTTTTTCCTTTTTTCTTTTGTCCTCGGTCTCCATACGGTAGCGAATATTAAAATACTCTTTCAAATTTTCACAGATGTTAGTTTCTCACAGAATTCAAAGCCACAATGATGGCAGCAGGACTACTGCCCACAAGAACTTTCAGCACTTGTCAAAACAGCAAGCGTTTTTTGAATGAATAGTGGTGTAGACAACCAACCAGACTGAAAACAACAAAAGAATTCTGTGTGTGAATGTGGACGTCAAATTCAATAACATCAGTTTGTTATTCTTCAAGGTAAATGTATTTGTACGAAGTCACCACTTTGTTAGACCACTACAAAGGAGGGGAAAATACACTGCATCACAGCACCGTGCTATGACTAACACCAAAAATAGTGTTTTTCTTTCAAATCGTTAAATTTCTATGAAAATAATAACATAAAGTGAGGGGAAAATTGTGGCTCTTTCATAGCCCATGGTCAGGTCATTGGACCAGTCCAATTCAGCACTTGTTAACTGTGAAAAATCACACAAATCCAAAAAGTGTTTTTTGCCCCCAAAACTTTCTCACCAATATGGAAACCTTTTGGAACTGCATAAATGTATGTACACAGGTACACAGGTACTATGTATTAACAGAACATGCATGCTACTCTCATGGGTAAATGATGGGACATAAATGTACATTGAATCATTGATTGAATGACCCAAAGAGCTGTTTAGATAAAGTTTACTTGGTGGAACCTTTACATACAAAAACCCTGAACACTGAGCCACCTCTTTTTAGGTTCAGAAAAGAGTCCCCATGGGTACCAGCAGGGGGGTAGAATAAGGGTGTGGAGGGGTCACTCTAGGGCATAGTCACAAGTCTAGAGTGTTTTGTTGAAGCCGACATCATAACAAAAAACCCAGCAGGTCAAAATACAGACAAATCTTATGACTTTCAATGCGAGTAGTAGTAACCAAGTAAAATTCTACTTCTGTATTTTTGTCTATTCATAATTTGTGTTTACATCAATGGAGTCCTGGTGTTCTTTTTAGAGCATGTATATCACAAATAGGCAAGGTGACACTCACACATTCAACAATAAAGCTGTGATATTTCAGGTGTTTTTCCTTCTTCTTCGCAAACAGGAAAAACCTACATGAGCGACAACGAATACTCCTTTATGTTGTTTGGGGGCACAATGTACAAAGAACATGTGAACATGTTTGTGTATGTGTGAATATTCCTCATTGAGCTCCTAAGCATACAGATAGTTCCCAATCCTGCCATTATACATATAGGTCATTTTTATAGGCAACTTGGGTTTTGGCTGTGCACCCAAGTGGTTTGCAAACCAATCATGCAAGGAATTTGATCAAACTCATGTGTGCAATTGTGTGCATAGTTGTATGTTCAAAGAATTATTTATCAGTGCCTATAAAGATGGCCGACTTTACACTGTGTGGCCTCAAGTTGCATCTATCTATCAACAACTGAATATATGACAAAGAGTCGACAACAGAACCAATATCATAGACACATGGCAACCAATCAACAACTTATTTCAGTGTTTTTGTTAATTTTTTTGTCCAGAGATCAGGGTTCAATTTAATGGCTGTGCTAACTATTGAATTCTGTGGGATGAAAGCATAGACTTCCGCCCTTAAGCAGAGCCATGAAAATTAGGCCCAGTTAACATGGTTAAGAAGATTAGTTTGACAAGAACTATGTATTTATGAATTCACATCACTCCAACCAAATATTTTTTACGGATACAATTTGGTCATATTTTACATCAGGGGCCAATTGTCACAAGTTAGCAAGTAAATTAGTCTGCTAGCTTGCGTGTTCACCATGGATTTGCATTGTTATATCAGTCATTTGCTTACAGTACATGCCGGAAGGTTAGCATGTCTTTTCTCATGCTTTTCCAGCTTACAGTGCAGTGCTATGAAATAGGAAACACATATAGTTAGCAAAGAATTGGCTGTTCAGCAACTTGTCAAAATTAGGCCCACGAGCCAACATCACACAGCCCATGAGCTCCCAACTGAGCCGAGTACAGAAACGTTTTTGCCATTATTTGTAAGTTCATGGTTGAGGCATTATTGACAGTATTTCACCCTATCACTACACTACAGCTGAGATAACTGACATGTTGTTTATGGGCAGCACTTGTTCACTCACTAGCTCACTGCTATAATGCTAGCTGAATCTAGGGTTGTCACATAGCAGGCATGTGTTGCAGGCTGATCTCAGCTCTCCCCACTGCCTGCTACATCAGGTACACAAGGTCATCCCATAAATCCTATTTCTAGCTTCTTTTCGCTTCTCTGTCGTAACAGAAAATGGAACTGGTTAAAATAAAACAAAACCGTACACTCAAGCAGGAGGAAGGTACGTGAACAATCACACAAGTTCTTAATAGACATGTCTGTAGGTAGCTGAATACTTTAAGTTGTCACAAGTGAATTCAGCCGAGCTTCAACACGTTCTGTGCATGATTTACGAGGTCCCATTTACACAATAAGAAATTACTACCATAGAGGACTGTGAAATCTTCCACACGACTGGTAAATATGAGAGTTGTCAGGGTAAATTCCAAGGGGAGGGAGTAAAGAGAACAGAATGGCTTAACTTCCAGAACGATCTTTGCACATTGATCTGCATGAATAAATAAAACAACATGAGTAGCGTGTAACATGAATTATTTGGACTTTTACCTTCCTGCAAGTCGAAAAAATACATTAATATTCCACAAGCCAACACATTGATGTTTTGTCTTCTAACAATCTTGAAATTTCTAGTTTGAAATTACTGTACTTGTACATCCCCTTTAGCGACCCATAATCGATCTAAACTCAGCTGACAGAGATTCGATAAGAACATAATGTAGAACAAGGCTGCAAGAATAAGGGGGGGAGGAGAAAAACACCTCACAATGAAACAAAACACTCACCATTTTTTTTTTTTTGCTTTCATTTGGGTACATGCACAAAACTATTCAATGCCCTTTACCATGGTAGGTAAAAATTGCTTGTTGACAAATTTCTCCTGCATGATTATACTGTCACAGGCCTGATACTTCATGGAGGTAACAAAGGCAATTGCCTCCTTGCCCTAGGTCATTGCCTGGGGCATTGGTGCCCCTTAAATTATCCCAGTACAAACTTACATTTCCATCATAGAGATGTACTTTACTAAAGAAAAGCTACCTTGCCCTCACATGAACGTTATATCAGGCCTGCTGTTCTGTCAGATTGATCGTGCAGATAGGGACTATTTGATTGACCTTACCACTCTTTTTTTTCACTGCACTTTAAAGACAAATTTGTTTTCAGAAAAATCTTGCGAAAAATGTCTACCTTGCTTCAACCATGGTGGTAAAGATATGCCTTGTCAAATTAAATACAACTCAGTAAACGTGTTCTGATGATGAGGTTTATAACAAGAATGATAAACACGTTATCTCCTACCCACAATAAACAAGCACGTACACCCATCATCAACGTCAGAGCGACCTCCACAACAACAAAATGTGCACCAAGGCAACAGATTTACGAAGGAGGGTGAATAATGCATCACCAAGGAAACTAAAGAGAAGAAGAGAAGTGAAGGATGGAGAGGGGACAAAATTCCGATGCAGCTGGATGGATGGTTCAGAGTTGTCTATTAGACCATGGTCCAATGGTAAATTAGCTGTCGGTGGTTTAATCTGTTCAAGATGAAGCCGGTTTACCTAGAGAGGTGCGGAACGGGTGATGAGAAAATGAAGACCTGGTCTATAGATACACCTGCTCATCTTCACCACTTTTTTTCCCCAAGTGAATTTACAGGAGGTCATTTCTAATCATGTGATGACTGGAAAATCTCAAAGAGAAATCCACTTTACTCGTGCATGTTTGACTGGCTATTAATTTAATTTATACACAATAAAGACAGGTTGGAAAGAATGATGAAATAATTGCTCTAAAAATAAAGTTGTTCATCATGAAACAATTTTTTAAATGGAAAACATCTTCCGTAACAAACAATTTAAAAGGGAATTAGAATTTTAAGATAGGATCAATAAGTGACCACTGATGCTGCAGGAGGAATATGGGGATTAGGAGTAGGTTTTAAAAGTGGCAAAATGACAAACTCTACATGACAGGGTTTTTTTCTGAAGAAAAGAATTCAATCAAACAATTTAGTAAAAAAGCTTCCTTTTTAGTTTAACATACTTCCCTACTACGAGATTGTTGCCATTTTCTCTGTGCTCCTACCATTGACCTCAACAAAATAAGTTTCCTCTCCACCCCCTCCTCTCCCCACCTCCCCTTCCCTCCCCTGATATTTCTGTGATACTGGAGTGAGGGAAACCGAAGAGAAATCTATAAGGCAAGATACATATAAAGAGCTTGCAATGCGTTTTGGACATTGGAAGGTTCCAGATCTCTATTCTTCAGTCGTTTCGTTCCATACTTGCAATAGACAAGAACAGTTGCGTAAATATTGACCAGAATTGTTGGGGGAAAACTTCCGCAAGACGATCAAACACTGAAGGAGTTGAATCAGGTCAGCAATAACGAGTAACCTTACAATGGGAGAGGGGGTATGCCGATTACCAACAAGTTCCGCCGTGGTTCACCCAAGAGAGGTCAATATTTCCCTACAAATAGGTCGTTCTAAAGTTTCTGTGTTTGGACTTGGTCAACAGCAAGCGCTTGAAAAACTGAAACAAGATTCAAACCATGGGCATGCTACGCCCGGTATAAAAACTGGTATGTCGGCAGTGGAAGACTCTTCAAACTAACAGTGGGTGACTGGGTGTATCAGGTGGCGTTTCCGTGCAGACAGGATGTCTGAGGAGCACTTGGTTGGACAGTGCTTCTTTACTAATCACAATTTTAAAGTCATTTCATTTCATAGTTTAAATATTTAGACAGCCCCCATCCCCTTTAAAAGTTGGCGACAAGACAATAAAGTTCATGCAGGGAATTGTACTATGAGGATGGGAAAAAAACCTTGCAGAACAAATAGCTGCCGAATTTCATTTTTTAGGACTATTAAAATGAAAGTGCAAAAAGTGCAAATATTCTTGAATGCAGTCGGAGGTATTCTGTACTTCTATTGCACGTCATCTCTGCTCATTCTGTCAAATCGATTGTGGTGTTTCACTTAATATGAATTTGGCACTGACTGTTATTACTGTTCATGTGGGAGGAAGTCAGAGACATTCCAATCATTTGGAAGATGTAATGAAGGCACACAGAGTTATTTTTCTTTCTAGAAGTTACTACATTGACTTTCAACTCGTTTTACATACTTAAATGATTCACTGGTAATGATTACCCAATAGTTTAACACAATGATTTGAATAATGGTTTTAAGCGATGGTTTTACGCAGTAGTTTCCGGCACTAGCCTCAACCTGTGATGTACTTGTGGTCAAGTAAGCACTAAGCCTTAATTTTTTAAGTGCTTTATTTAATATGCATTAATGGTATTAAATCAGGGTTTCATGCTCTTCAATTATTTAACTCCGATCTTTCTGCTGAGTGCCTTTTTAATCCTATCAAAAGTTTGTGCTTGGAGCATGAGAAAATTCAATTTGATGAGCTTTAAGATTTAATCTTCAAAATATAGAAATGACTGTAAGAGATCAGGGGGCAGATCAGAGCAAAGATTGATCTCAAGCTGTGTATTTATCTTAATTGCAAAGCAAAGTGTGATGTCACAATATAAATCACTATGGCGATACTGACAACTCAACGTTAAGATGAATCTTAGTGTTTTGTGAAAGGGAGCCTTGTTCCAATTACTACTGATACAGTGGATGTTTGTAAAGAGATAAAACATCATTTGTTTCTGGAAGAGTATAATTTAGGTTTCAATCAGCTCCCAACTTTAACCCATTCAGGCCTAGATATTGTAAATGCACTTAATACTTTTTCTGTAAAGAGTGCATCATACATCCCCCTCTTGTTTTCTAGATGCTGCAAAAGAACTTCAAGATACAAGTCAAACTTTTGTTACATTTTTATAGTTTTTAAACCTCTTAATTTGGCATTATTCAGGGACCCTTCTCTCAGAAAGGACAGCATTGATATCAAAAACCAATATCCACACTTTATGTGACTAAATAATGAACCGATGAAAGTTTCATCTCAATTGATCATCGAAGTCACAAGAATATAGTGAAGAGAAAAAGAGCAATGGGTTTTGGACGCGTCAGACTATTTCTCAAAAGCTCTTACCTTTCAGGTAAAAATATTACAAGGGAAAGTTTTGTGTAAATCTGTGAACATCATACCCATGATACTCACACCCTTACATGATGACAGAGCATAGAGTGGATAGACACAATTTGCGAAGTGATTAACTTTCTACCAACGTAACTATATACATGTAGGAGCTTTCTAACAATGGTTTGGTGAAATAGAATTTGTTTGACACTCACAAACCATCACAACTTTAAAATAAAAAAACATGACATGCTCATCCAATAAATACATATTCCCAAGACTAACTTTGATAATTTGTTTTCCTCGTCAAAGCTTTTTTCTCAAATCAAAGTCTCCCCCATCCTTCCCAGTTTGACATGTCCCTGTCAAAATGAATGCATGTTTGTTTTCCCCCAACCCGAGAAAATTGACATGATTCCAAATTAAATATATAAAAGACCGGGTGTCAAATAACATTTCTAGATTTAACAACATCTCCCGATGCATTTGGACGTCTTCTCAATGCAGCAAAGGGAAGGCAGTAGAAATGTCATATATATTAAAATGTTTGGCGGTTTTCGTTGTCAGGCCCCCAGAGTATCCAATAGGATCAAGTTACAGCGAGTGAAGTTTCAAGTCCGTGCAATTACTATCCAAGGGGCACAATATACAATATACGAGACAGAATCTGATCACTTTGTTGGGGGGGGGGGGTGTGCTTCACAACCTAGTACCTAACGGAGGTTGCTAACTTCTATCCAGGAGAGTGTGGCATCAGTCAGTCAAAATACTGTGATGCCGTTGGGTAACAGGGTTTCTAGTCATCTTAGTGACTGACTTTATAGAGGTATTAATGCCCAATCTTACCTGGAGGAAGCCTCAGAAAAAATACTTTTTGTTTATAAAAATGTATCACTTTCCGCATTTGTGTTTTGCTTAAACAGATTGTGTTCAGGTTTTGAATGACAGTGAGTAAATAAATACTTACCTCCAATGTTAAACAAACAAAAAAATGATATGAATAGAAAACATTGAGTGCATTTCTTGATTATTTCTGCTCCTGTCTGCCCTTAGAGACGTTTCTCCGTTCCATTGTTCCCACTGTTCATGAAAAGCTAATTACAAGATTTGAAAATGGCCAAACAGCTTGGTGTGATCAAGATTATAATAATTGCCATGATTGGATAGTCTCACAAATCTCTTACAATTGGCATCACACCTTGACAAACTAAAACGTAAACATTCAATATCATTTGATATAACTGGGATAGAATGGAATGGGGAGTGGTTATTCCCTGAGGATGTATTGTTATTAAAAATTATCACACATTTGGGAATTTTTCACAGGATGCCTATGTGTACTACTGTACATGTATGATGCAAGCTACAATATTGTCTTCACTAACCAAAATGGAAGTGTCATAGCACAGTGCTTTGAGATTCAAGTTGACATTTTTCTGCTGATGAAGTTTGAAGATGACAATTTCTTTAAGTTTAAGGACTGGAGCTTAACTTTTCAGAGCTGAACTCCATCAGGAGGTGAAGTGGAACAGCAAAGACAGGCAAGAGGTGTACAACTGTACATCTCAGTATTGTAAACTATCTGTACACAATCAATACTTACTAGCTATGCTGAGAGTTCCCACTTTGCTAAAATAATCAGCATTATCCAGCTCTGCATTACACCTGTAGGAACCCTCATCAAATGCAGAAACAGATGCTATTCTCAAAGCCCCACTGGGCATAATAGTCCTGGTCAGATCATTCCGTACTGGACTAGTTCCTTGGGTCCATCTGATGACTGGTACTGTATCTCCTGTTAGTACTGAGCAGTTGAGTGCTACAGAACTTCCTAGGACTGCGATGACATCGTTTGGTTCCAAAAGGAAACCCACAGAACTAAATTCAGGGATATCTGAGGATAGCAAAGAAAAGACAAAGGGTTTATTAGGATGGGAAAATCCTAAGGTTATATTTTTAAAATGTCCCAGTTTATTTACAAAACAGTAAGTTTGTTTGTGTGCAGTACAGTCAATCTTGTTTTCATTCTACCTCTGATTTGAATAAAAAAGAATAACAGTAAAATTCTTGAGTAGATATCTACACTTAGCATACCCCACAGGATTCGAAACCATGACCCTCAGAATTCTTAAACAGATGTCTGCACCAAGCAAGAAAGCATTTTAAAAAGTTTTATTTTATGAATTAGGGGGAATTGATGTTTAACAAAAACCAAAGTTAAATTTGCTTTTGTGTATCGGCCCCACAATTCACGCTTGACCTGCTATGCTAGCTTGTGCATGGGTAGAACCTTGCATGCTTGTTGACCT
>CM021534.1:20943646-20971025 GCA_010994315.2 Pisaster ochraceus
CTAGCTTGTGCATGGGTAGAACCTTCCATCATTTTGAACACCATGACTGGCCAATGGGAAATAAAGGCCTGTAAAACAAATTGTCCTAAGATGCATTTTATCTTAGCACCCATGTTCAGACTTGGGAGTAGGAACAACCATGTTTTATAAACAAGCCTCTTGCCTGTTTTGAAAAAAAAACACTACAATAGCTTCCACCCGATTAACTTCTCACTCCCAACAACAGATCTCTCAAATCATCTTGAAGAGTGTGTGGATAGTTTGATGAGCAAAAACTTCAAAACAGGCAAATATACAGCACGGGCTGTCAGAGACTGATATACAAGCAGTACCATTAGTCGGCGTATCTACAAAGACCAGGATGGAATTGGGTTAGCGTGGAATGCAAGATGGCAAAGATAATTTTTTTTTATCAGTGCATCAAGAATCCCGCTGTGGAAAACATCAACCAGAAGAAAATTGCATTTGATTATGTTGTGCTCTAAGGAAATATTTTTATGACCAGATCATCTGTTGGTTATTTAT
Source organism: Pisaster ochraceus (assembly GCA_010994315.2). Classification (NCBI taxonomy): domain Eukaryota; kingdom Metazoa; phylum Echinodermata; class Asteroidea; order Forcipulatida; family Asteriidae; genus Pisaster; species Pisaster ochraceus. Next base: position 20,944,172 of record CM021534.1, read on the forward strand.
TATTTCATTTAGAGGCAGAGATTAAATAGAAGAATGCTTAAAACCAACATATAACCTTTAATTTACTGTGCTCATTAGAGAACTGACTTTAACAACCATGACATATCTTGGAGAGTATCTTAGGTTTACATTTCAGTATTTCCTTGAAGATCTCTCCATGGGAGCATATTTATTCATCTTATTTTGTCTCTTTGTAGGGAGGACAATAATTCTCTGAGAGTGAAGCATAACAATGACAGATTCAACTTAAAATGCTTCCTCTAATTGAAGGAAACTGCCAATGTGGGGTATTGGCTACAAACTGCTTTGTACTACAAAATATCTAACTTGGCAGGTTTGACAGATCAAACTCATTCAAATTATTCATTTCTAAAATATTAATAAAAAGATTAAAATAAAGTTTGTAAGAAGCACAGTACACATAATGAACAGTTTTTACAGAAATTTCCTACTCAATTTTCTATAAAATGAAGTTAGTTGTAAATCTTTTAACCATGACAACAATTCACCAATTCAGGGAAAGTGTGAATGAAAACTGAGCGCCCAACTCTCTGAATATTGATTCTTTATAAAGTATGCATGCCAACTACTCAGTGTAATCTTAGATCTTTATCAAATATGCATGATCGGCTAGATTGTATGAATAATTCTCAAAAAGCTCATGCAAAAAAGTAGGAATTTGTAATTTGAAAAAAAAAATAAAAAATCAAGATTGCCCACTGTCCAAATAATGAAACTGTATACTACTACTTGAAGTGTACATTGTACTTGCTAGGATTAAGAATGAGATTAAGATTGTTATCTGGTTTTAATGGAGGATTACACAAGACTACATCCTCCCACACTGTGAGCACAAGAGATAACACAGATGAGGGTGATATTCTACTTGAGTTCAAGGAAAACACAAGACAGGTTTGAAGGATGAAGAGATTTATTTGCTCCCTCCAACTTAAAAGCGTCTCAAGAAGAAGTTTCATGCTTGTAAACCCCAACTCTATTCAATCAAACCCTAAGCAATGACTACTTTTGTACATTTGTGGCTTTACATCTTGGTAATTTTCTTAATCATTTAAATTGATAATTATCAAACATTTTACAATCCTGAATTTAAAATCTTGTTTTTGTTTTGTTTAAAATTATTTGTCCATGAGAGTTTATTATGTCATTGATGTTGATTCTAACTCTTGTTTTTTTCTAAAGAAAAATAAGTTCCCTTTTAAATGTATAATAAAGGGAGTATACAAGAGAACTGTTTAGAGTTGTAAGTATTTACCCAAAAGTTGAAGCTTTGTGTTTGGCCAAACCAACACTTCATACAACTACTAGTTTGTAAAACTTGAAAGTAATTACTTTATATGGTAGACATCTGTTTGAAAAGCTACAGGAACAGCTGCTATCAACCCCTTCATGGAAAAAGAAACTGACAGCCAACTTACAACCAGAACAAGTCCAACATGATAATGCTTACCAACTTCATGAAATTGGGTCCCACAAAACAGCAAAGATGTTTCCTTTTATAGGCTTTTTACTGTCTACCCTAGTACCATTCTAAAGTTATCATTATGAACAATTGAAATTTTAAAAGGTGGGACAAAACTTCATAAGGAGCAGATAAGGCTATTTGTTAAAAAAGAAGAAGACCAAAACAGCAAGGTTGTTCCCTTTTTGAGTTTTTGCTCTCTATCCTTTCAAAATTATGAAGAAAACTTGAAGCTCTTTGAGCACTATTTACCATCACAAAGTGCATAAGTACTTCATTTCTAAAATCAATCAATATTCATAACTTGGTGCGACCTTGGCTGAATGGCCATCCACACTCACATCTGCTCCATTAAGTGAAGGAGCATTGGATTATTCAATTATCAATCAAGGTTCATGAATATTAATGAACTAAGATACAAACTACTTAGTTCTCTCATTAGAGGTAAACACTGAATGTTGTAGTTGGAAGTGGCCCTCTGATACGGGAGAGTGCATTGCAACAAGAGGAATGCACTTTTGAGCACCGGCTGGGATAGAAGCTAATTAAACCTGGCGTTAAGTCTGGACTATTATGATAAATGATTCATCATTATTGTCATTTGTCAGCTGCAAATCCAGAGATTATGACAAAACCAGCAGACCAGGAACAAAGCAGTGGACATTATGGTTTTAATGAGTGCAATGTTAGTAATAACTCAATGAGGGTAAGAACTGAAAGTACAACTGACATCCAACAAATGGACCTTTTTTCTATCAAGGTTTGTTATTTCTTTCTTTTTTAAAGAATACCATCACCACTGGGGGTATGTTGAACTGAACTTCCAAAGTACGGGGGCAAGAGTCGTTGCTGACATTATTTTTAGGAGGTACACTGTATGTTGAAATGACAGCATTTCCACCCTGGAGTTCTAGTGTAGATGTCCAGAGCTTTTGGGAACAGATATCCTCAGCACTAGAGAAGTAGATACATGTACATGTGGAAAGAGCAGGATTTCTTCAAACACATACAAAAAATAACAGCAACTTTTTTCACAAGGCAGACATCAAACGCCTGAATTCAGATAAAAGTGTAAATTTTCTCATCTCTGATAATAGACAATCAAAACATTGTTAAAAATGTCTTGAAATAAAACAGTAATATTGAACACATGTATCAAGAAACACAGACTTTCCAAGTCAACCTTGATCCATCCTGTTTCAATTCTGATTTATAATGTACTAATCTAGTCAGTTTGCCTTGGAGAATGTGGACATATCAGCTTGATACAGATCAATCAAGAACTACAAGTCAATCCAATAATATACCCTATAAACCATGTTTATCAAATTAACTATAATGGGGATTCAGATTGTGTCACAGAAAATGGCTTATGGCTATGGCTAGATTGCTGGGCTTTGGCTAGATCAATGGGTTATGGCTAGATCATTGACTTTGGTTAGATCAATGGGCTATGGCTAGATCAATTAGATTTAGCTATATTGATGGGCTATGGCTAGATAAATGTGCTGATGCTAGATCGATGGGCTTTGGCTTGATCAATGGGCTATTGCTAGATCAATGGGGCTTTGGCTAGATCAATGGGCTATTGCTAGATCATTGGGCATTGGCTAGATTGATGGGCTATGGCTAGATCAATGCATCTTGACTTTCATATTACCACTGAGAAAAACGACCACAGATTAAAGTGGATCAAGTTGGTCATTTCATTAATTCAAACACAGTCCTTAGGCCCTGTTTAAAACCAGTGCTTCGGCCCTGGCCTACGCTCTGGCCATTTATCAAAGTTTCCCAAACTGCAAGCCCTTAAAACTCACTACTCTAGATTGAATGTGGTGGTAATATTTATATCTAGTTACTGGGCATTACGCACATAAAGAGTCTATGAAATGAAGGTATTAACCCCAGTTGCCAGATCCAGACACTGTGTACTTGACCATTGGGCCACTTCGAGCCCATATATTTATGTTCCATTCGTAACTTGCCTAGCAACTTCATCAACATCCATGTTGCAGTACTTGAGATCTCAATAGCACCAGCTGTTGTAACAAATACTTGATCCAAATTTTTTACAATTGTTCACGTAAGTCTGCTAAAAAATAACTGATAAAAAAACTTCAGGAATACAAGCTGCTCCTTTGTAGTGCTAGTTACTTTGACAAAGTACCCTCAATTTCCAATGAGAATAAATACATTTTCAGTCAAGCGAATTTGGTACTTAATGAAAACTTGGGATGTGGAATTCTAGTGATATAAATCAGAAAATTAAAACCATGCATGTGAAAGGGTGAACATTTGATATATGAATGCTTCTGAATAATGCAGATTAAAAAATATTATCTCATACACAATGTCTTTGTTAAATTATAAGCAATGACTTGAACAACTTCCAAGTACTTAGTACTTGTACAGGAACCCTCTGTATGGCAGATGATGCCAACTTAAGTTAACAATACACGTACATGTTCTAAGAATGCTGTAAATTTGTAATTGATCAAAAAACCTACCCTCAAACCATACCAGCTTTCAGATTTTCCGAGATTGTAATTTTGAAAGTATGCACGTACAACAACAGTACAGGAAAAATGGAGGCCCTTGTACTTCAAATTTTTTTTTTAGGCATTAGTTCTCCCTTCTCAAGCCTCCACTTTTGCCAATACTGTCACCTGTTCCCGAAGCCTTAAGAAGCCATCTTGTTTATTCAGGCGAAGGTATTATTGAATTATCAAAGGACTAGCTGTCCTGCAAGGGAGATAATCGAATCAGGATTGAACGCAAGAAGGTGAATGAACAACGACAGGTAAAAAACAGCTCAGTATGGCGGGTAATGTGCGTGCCATAATAAGAAGATGAAGCATTTTTATTGCAACGCTGAGGGGGGCGTCAGAGGATATGATACAGTCCTCCTATTCAACCTGTTGAAAACACAGTTTGTCCTCTTCCTTCAAAAGGAAGTGATGCCTTTATTTGATTTGCGTTTGTATAAAAGAAGGATGGAACACGGCACTGGGGTATCAGAGTGTGTTTCCAAATGGATAATATCAGAATGTCTCGTTTGCACTGTTATTGCACAATCATCAATTGACTTATCTCACTGCTAAAGGCATCAACACGCATATTGCACAGATTAAAAACATAGGCCTACTTGGGTGGAACACATGAGCATAAAAACAAGAAACTGCGATGCTTGCAATTCAAAGAGATTTCTGCATTAATTAATAAATAGCAATAACACCTCAACATACCACATCATGTAGGTTTGAGTGTTGACCTACTTTTTATTAATAATTAATTCAGTTATTATATACAGACATTTAATTTATTTCATTCAATCCCCAATTTCACTGAATTCACTTTAATCCAAGGTACCACGGGTTCTAAAATTACAATAATTGAGGCCACACGTGTCATCAGCCATATATTTGTTCTGTTTTGTTTTTTATTTAATTCTTTATTTTAGTTTTGTGGCCAAATTCTTCTGCATTGTCTGGACAAGGGAGTTGAACAAGATCTTCAGTTTATCAGACAAACTCTTCATCTCCATGGAAACCACTCCAAACCCATCAGCAAACCCTTCTCAATTTCCTGAAATGTTCATTTTCCCTGATGATGTTCAGCACTCACAAGTGTACCTCAGTCAACATAGCTGCTGCAGTACACTACAGTATGGGACCATCATGCTACATACAGTGTACATGTACATGCAAGTATGTAAATGTACATATTCACAAACTCTCTAGTTTATATGTAGCTGCTTGTATTGATAATTAGTAACTTTGTTTCGTTTTCTTATTTTTCCAAGATCTTTCATTCACAGATTTTTGAATACATGCAAAAAAAATGATAGGGCTTTTGGGGAGTTGTTACATGTATATTAAGTGTTACAAAAATACACAACCTCGCCTCGATTGGACAAACGAGCGAGGAACAGTTATTTTGAAAGTGCCACTGAGAAGCATCCAATAATTATTCATATAGGACTCAAATGTTAAATTTTGGAGACTCACGGTGGTATACATGGCAAAATAAAGGACGTCACGTGGCGTGTGTTCCACCAATCAAATGATAAGGATGGGTGAGTGTTGTTTATCATAATTAATATTTGTAAAGCATGATGCAGCTGACTGAGCATGAATTTGAAAAAGGAGATGTCCATGGTAACTACTCTTTTAGAAATATTGTGTCAAAAGTGATCAGCTAATTAATGTAGAATACATGTTGTCCATGTAAATAAGGAATAACTTTGCTTACTCCAAATGGCTCTCTAGTATGATTCCAATTGAAACATGTCATTAGAAAGCAGACTTTATTACACACAAACCAGCAATGAGGGTAATATTAATGAGAATATTTCCCGTCTTATCACATGATCACTCTGCTAATGTAGAGCTATCATCTTTCAGGTCTTCATTCCCCCACAAGGATACTTTAACACATCTCCCTAGTTGACCTGAGTATATGATTTCATCTCACACTCTATTCCCTGACACCCCTCAAATTCCCTGCCACCCCTACGGCCACATATTCACACTTCCTGTATCTACCTATCAACCAATCAAATGGCTCCTCTTATTACCCCAAAGGGATAGGACCATCCATTGAGACAGAGGCTGTACTATTGGTCTAATTGAGCTGGTTGCATTGGTTTATGTCCAATTAGATTACCTTAATTTCTTAAAGGTACAACATATGTTGCCTTTGCAATCATAGTTGTTATATCGTCAAACTCAAGGTTGTAAAATAAGTAACGTAAATTTATGTAGTCAATGTTTCTAACATTTTCATTGTATTATTTTCCACCTTTACAATATTATAATCCAATCAAAGTAATAATTAGTTCTTAAATTCTAATTTTTTTAATTTCATTATTTCCCTTTTTCAACAATTAATAACTAATTATTAAAAAACATTCTTAGTATTTTGACCCATAACTTGCAGCATTAACAACCTGACAACAAGATAATTTCTAGCATTCATATTTTACCTTACTGTTAATTTCTCAACAACTATGATAAATCATAAAGAACTGAAACTTCTCTTTCCAAATTACAAGAACCACAACCCTTCATCAGCATACGTATGGTTTCTACAGCATTTATCGTTTCATACTTCAGTTACCTTGTATTCTAATTTTGATATTTAAAAATGTGGGCGAGTAAGCAGATTTCAAAACATTGTATTGCTTGTATTGTAAAAAATGACAATAATAAAATTGTTAAAACCATTTCTTTCTGCTGTCAGGTATTTCTATGGTAGTGCTTATTTATACTCGATACTTCCACAACAAAACCAATTTGTCCATAACAATGCTTGAACACTAGACATACAGCACCCAAAACCATTTACATGTAAAATATTCCCATGATGCACCAGAAAGGGACGCTGAAAATCAAATTAGCTGAGGTTTCTACAAACCTGCTCTTTCTCAATCGTCACTACAACATACACACCTACATTGGTCAAAATTCAATGTTATTTACACATAAGCCAGGTACATTGTATGTAAAAAAAAATCCTTTACAGTCAAACATTCTGATTGGATATACGTTCCACAGATTGCAAGCATTTAAATGTTCAGGGGTGAGGATCATTGCTGACAGAAAGGTCAAAAACTAGACTCTAAATAGAAGGAGGTATGTTCCCCATTCTGGAAACCCCTGGAGTTATAGATTTCAAGGAGTTTTTGGGAACAGTATCCTCAGCACGACAGAAGTAGATCAAAGAGTAATGTCTTTACATCTGAAGAAATAAGAGGCTATTCTTTCACAGGGCAGACATGAAGACGTCTGAGTTCAGATACAAGTCTGAACTTTCTCATTCCAATTGTCTAAATACTTGTGATCACTGCAACGAGTGTTCGTGGCTTTACTCACTATACATACATGTACATGTATGTACATGAACATAAAAGGTGCCATGTATTGTTGTAAATGAACCTATTGAACCCTTACACTGACATCACACATGGCTATTGTCTGCCACACTTGTCATTTTAGGAGTAAAATTGCACATAAATATTAGGATCAGACTCCCAACATGAAGCACCCAATATCATATTGTGATGATGACATCAGGCGAATCGGGTTAATACATACAGTATGTCCATGTTTGATAGAGTTGCCACAACAGCTCATTATAATGTTCAACTCCCCTGCTACAATATTTGATTCTAGTAAGATTTGCAAGTTGATATTCATCAGCGAATAATTCAGGTGACAGGTATAACACATAACACATATGATGACATACAAATGTTTCCCATTACAAATAAGTCTCAACAGTCTTAATCCTCTTCCATAATTTTATATGAAAGCGAACAAACTTTAACTTGTTTTGAAAGTGCATGCACCCTTTAATTTTTATAGATCAATAGATAATCTGACTATACAAAGCTTATAGATCTTGCATAATTTACATCATAAATAAATATCACTCTGCCTGACACCTGAATCAATCATTAGATTTATGACCACATTAAAGTTGCATCGCATAATTTTTCACAAATTTTGACAGATGATGATGTCTAGAAACAAAATACCTAACATGCTTTTATGTATGCCACGCACAATGCACAAAATACTTGTAACATGTAATTTGTTTGTACATGGATCCTGGTATTAATGAGTGTTAATGAAAGGTCCTGAGTAGTCCTGACAATAACTGACTTGTGTCTTTTAACAAAGTTTTATTAATCCGTGAGATAGCCATCAAATTTGTTAATGAGTTGTTTTTACATCAATTTGCAAGAAATCGGGCGTTGCACCTTGAATGCACTATGATTCCATTCTCATGTAATCTTAGCATGGTGTATTTGCAACAAAAAGTGCTCTGCAATCACAAACTTGAAATTCAGACCAATAAATCAAACTCGGCCAAATACAAGGTATGCAAGACCAACACCAAATTGCATTTTGCAATCTCTTTGTTAAGTCGATTCATTTGTGCAACTTGTCAGAGAGCTGCAAATCATCCCTACACGTACAAGAACATGCTTAATTGAAAATGATAAATCAAACACTTCCACCTCTTAAAACAAAGTAAAGTGTACTTTTCTGCATGAAAGTTTTCCAATTTCTTTCATGAGCTTAAGTTTCCGGTGATTAATGTGTACAACAAGAATGAGTAGAGTTGAATCACAGTATCAATGCAAGTTATGTGTAACGATTAAGGATGATGTCATATATTCCTCTGAATGGAATATGGATAGCCTCTAAACCCATCAACACTTCTAATGATTGACTTTAAGGGTATTTCTTTCTTGTAAGGGCAGAGGCATTTGTTTCAAATTAAAGAGCACTTCCATGAGGGAAATGCACATTTCTACTGGAACATTTCAATGGGCACCAAGGCAATGACCAGGGGCATGGAGGCAATTGCCTAGGTGAAGTATCATGCCTGAACTCACCAATTTTATAACCATTTATGAGTACTTAAATATTTTATTTGAAATAATTGAGAACATAAATGGACATGTATTATTTTAATATTTGTTTTAAAGGTATTTTTGAATTATTTGTATTCACAGTAACTGTTGACATTTTCATTGGGTCTATTTTGTTTAAACTTGACTCACTGTTTCAATTAATATAAATTCAAATGAATAACAAACCACAACTAGAACACTACATCCTTCAATTCAACAATAATACTAGTAATTGTCTAAATGCATGCAGAAACAAGGCAATGTGGCCAGCTGAACAGTACGAAAACCTTGTCACCATGAAGACACATTATTGTCACCTAGTAATATCACAAGGACAGCGTTAGTAAGCGTAGTACAATGTACAGTCACAACCATCATGGGAAGAAATTAGAAGATGACCTTGACAATGTATTCACAAAATACCACATCAAACACAAGAAGGACAAGACCTGTAGAGGCTAAAGGTTTACAATGACACTGACAATGCATTCCCAAATACCAAAGCAAATACAAGCCCAAGACCTGTAGCAACGCCATGCCATAGCATTTAGACTATAATGAGTGGCCTAGACTCCATGCCAATGATGACAATGAGTCAATCCTTCAATGAACGGCATTGTTAAGATGACATTGGAGTTTGTTCTGGAAGGCCATGAGGCTCTTTCTCTATTGTGTATAATTACTTTACTTTTTATATGGAATGGGACAGGTTTCCAGTTAATATTTTGACCTCCACGATTCAAAATGTAATCTCTGATTTGTGTACCATTCACACCAGTCACTGCTGCAAGGTAAACAATAGGAAACAAACAAACAAACAAAAAAGGTTCAGCAAACACTGACAATATTGCACTCTGAAAGTACACATAACTGTCCACTTGATCAGTTAAACTATCTTGTTGGGGAAACAATACTTTATTTTTCCCATTTCAATGAGATGAAACACGGGCTGGAAACTTTTGGGAACAATTACGTGAAAGCCTATGTGGAATCTGGCTTAGAATGCAATTTGGAGAATATTCTTGTGCATGACCAAGTGTTACTAAGCAGGGGGGGTCTGAGGTTTCAGTTTCAATATAATTACACAAGCCCTGTACTTCATGAAAGAAACAGAGGCAAATAATGGAGGGAAGTATCAGTAAAAGAAATTTTCAACTATCATAATTGGAGGCAATAAACCATTGGACAGCTTTAACTGGTAGATTATGAGAACTACATGTAGGTCCATGGTTGACTCTATAGTTGACTTCAGTATAAAATACAGTTGGTTAGCTAACTTCACTTCACTCCCCAAACTACACTGTTTGACAGGTAGCCAGCATTTGTATCCCATGAAAGACACTTTCTTTTGTTGTGCAAAGTCCTTCACAAAAGGGGTGGGTGCGGCATGCGGTATTTACATGCGAATTCCATCAGAGTTATTCAATGTCCCTGGACATATATTTTGAAGTCAAAAAGATCAATGCATTAAAAGCTTGTCGAATTTAATCCAAATTTCCTCATTCATGCGAACAAGGACAATTTATAAAAAAACACTTTCTTCCATCAACCAATTGGACTTTCTCCATGTTGACTGAGGTACTGTATTCTACATGCACTGGAAACCACGCACCCACATCAAGGGTCAAGAAGGGATTTTTAAAGAACCCTTGCAGCATAACTGCACTCTTGTTGGGGATTAAACTGGATTATGCCAAGGATTTGTATGGGGCTACAGAAAGGATTTTGATTTCTGTCAGCACCAATGAGGGGAGCACCCAGATTAAAGCCTAAATGTTGGCAAACCACTGAACAGTGGACATGGTGGAAGCAGAAGTGTGAAACAGTAGGAATACCAAACAAGCCATTGCAATTGATTCAGGTACATGTACAATGAGTAATGACATGTTACAAGTCTCCAGTTACTGCTTAAATTTGAACTCCTCAGACTATAGAGACAGTTGTTTTGTTAAATAAAAGGCAGTTTTGTATACAATCTCCAGATGAGCAAACCCTGGTATCAATGTGCCATACACATTCATTCAAAATTGTGTTTAGTTTTTACCCTCTCTTAGGAATATGCAAAAGCTTTACTCAATGCTTTTACCGGACATTATTTAAATCTAACTCGCAAACTTGGCTTAATTGTATGCTATAAAAATAGATGATAGACAATTGAATTATTAGTTAATTAAAACATTGGTTCACCCAATGACTAAGTCCTTTTTACAACCCAAAGCACACACCCATTGCCATCATCAGTCTCCATGAATGGATCCTGCTTTTACTGTTTGTAGCCAGCAAGGCTGCAACTCAGTTTGGATTTCATCCACTGTAACCGATACCCATTCATATTCAAAGTCTCTCGGCAGCAGACCTGACTCTTCCCATTGTAACTCTGGTTGTCAAAATGCATGAATTCAATGACCCTTTGCTCTATACCCCTGTGTGCTATGGTGAAACTCAGTAAGAACTGCTCAACTCTTGTTCCTCAGCATTCTCACCCAGAGAGTGAATACCATTCCCAACAAGGGCAATGTCAACACGCTGTCTTGTACTCTGACTACTCCAAATAGATTCATGCCTGTTGCCCTCTGTGGTAAAGGGGGGGGGGGGGATACCGACCAGCCGACCAGCCAACAGCCAACTAAACAGGTGTATTTCATTTCATGTCTTGTGAATTAATAAGCTGCTGAACTATTGACCTCTGGTCAACACTTGCCTTGGATTTGGCCAGCATGGATTTGGCCAGCATGAAGGTTTCATGTTCCTTAACAATACCCCCCCCCCTAAATCTCTGGTCGCAGCTCAGTCTGCTAAACATCTGCCTTGCATATCATGTAATGTGCATGAAGGACAGATCTGTTGGCAAGACAGAGTTCAAGTTTTCTACCATGTGTCTACAAAACACAAACTTTCTATTACTTGCAATGTTTTAAATCGTTCAGCAAGTTGTACAATCGTTGCATGAGTATGGGCCACTGAAGAAATGTATTTTGTTTATGCTATTCCAATTCACCAACAATTGATACACCCTCTTCTAAGCCATCCTAAGTTCAAATTCATAAATTTAAATACTGTTAGTTTGTATTGCTCACAAAAAGTATTACCTACACAGTACAGAGAACTACCTGGTCCTGCTTGGAGAACAAATAAGTGTAGACTTTGTTCCTAAATTTCCTGGGATGAGAGTCGTAGATTAACAAAAATGGTCAAACATCAGGATCCAAATTTGATGAGGATGTTGAAATGATGGCATTTCCACCTTTTCAGGGTAACTCCTTGAATTATAGACTTCACAATAAATTCAGCACTAGAGAAGCTCAGAGGGCCATATTTATTGATATCTGAGGAAAATAACAGCTACATGTACTTTTTCACCAAGCAGACATAAAATGGTCTGAATTTAGACATTTTAAACTTGCGTTTGCCAGCTGAATTCACTGAATTCAACTGATTTCACAGTAAGGGGCCAATTTATTACATCTGTACCCTTCTCATTTGTCCTTTCCAACACCACCAAGGCCCAGTAGAGGGTCTACGCTGACACACTGCTTTAATTCTGTATATTGATAACTACTCAACATCATTAGAATGTTAGGCAAAAACATTGCCACATTTCATTTAGTAAACGGCACTGCTTTCATCTAAATAATTTGATTAATCAATGATTTATGAGAAAGTTTCCCTTTTCATGCAATTGACATGAAAGAAATGTTGACATTTGTATTGGACAGATGAATCTAACTGCTCTCTTGTTGTTGTTGTGTGACCTGAAGGTTCTACACCCTTCTTGCTGGAACACAATGTACTTTTTTCCCAGTAGCAAAAAGCTGTTAGTTATAAAATGGCTCCTGACAACAACAACAATGGCATAACTGTTACATTGTTGTTGCTAGAATTGCCCCAAAGAGATGTTTTCCCATTTCTATGCAGAATTTAACCTTGCTTAAATGACTTATGAATTTTAGAAAACTGATTAAAAATTCACACTCAGTTGTTTTGAAACGCAATTTTGCACAATAATTGCCAATGCCCTTCAATTGGTAACTTTTCAGTATGCCCTTCCCTGACAAAATATGATTCGACTCTAAGCTCACTCCGACTTTAAGCTCCATGCTCTGACCAATTCTATCATCTCTTTTGGTAAAAAACTAATTATTTCTCCACAATATTATCTATATTGCCCCTTGAAAATTAAATCACCATCCTTATTAACCCCCCACCCCCTCCCAGTTTATCCACCCTAGGGCAATTTTCAGCTTCATTCATTCACTAGACATACAGTATACTAGTGTTAAGATTTCCTGCTTTCAACTCGTTAAGTTTGACCAAAGAGCACTTTCAAACTGAATTACAACAGGACACAATGCCTGCCAACTTGATTTGACATGATTAATATGGTCCTTGGTAATCACTCAACAATATTCACTAGTAACATATAGGCCTATACCCTACTTCTGACATTATCACTAGAATGCTGAAGAAAAATTCTAACAATACAGCAGCACTGGGGCCAACACATAAAATACATCACACAACCTACTTCTTTCAAAACAACACTTGGAAATGATGTACAATGGAAGAGTGGATTTACATTTGTTCAGAGCACATTTGTACATTTACCAGAGTACACAGATACATGTAACTTTGGTGTATGTGGGTGAACATGAACTTTCATCCATTCCATCAACATTTTTCAAAGACAAATAAGTCGTAGATGACTGGGCCCTACGAATAAATACTGTCAGATCTAATAGGAAATAATGACGCTCCATTGATGCCAATAATTATGTGAGTTATTGTTTTTAAATGCAATTAAAGTTGAGTTCTTTGTAAATCACTCATTCATAGAATCTCAGTGTTTGTATTGAAGAAAATAATTATTTATTTGATGCACTACATATGTACATTGTACATCGTTCAAATGAGGTTGTATTATTCCTTATCTGATGAGATGTTTTTCTGATTTATTTTTGTTTTTCTTTTCTTTGTACAGATTGTTTCAGAATGTTTAGTACAAATGTACTGAGGAAAATAAATTGATTTGACAACTATGTACTTTGAGTATGTAATATAAAGATAACTTTGATGATGTCATTTTCATCTTATAATATTTACTATTAGTTTCATGCTCCAGTCATTGCATGTTCACTGCGACACTAAAATCACAACGCTCAGCTACTGTTCTCTCTCTCATAACAAAAGAACAGCGCTCTGAAAAGACTGTCGATTCTAACCCATTGACCTCGATCCATTAAGGATTCTTTCAAATATTGCGCTCCAAAATGATTGTGGATATTGGCAAGTCAATATTTGACCAAATTCACAACTCAATACTGATCTAGGAACCTCAGTAAGACAAGGATATTTGTATTGAACTAAACCAGTCTGAAGGCTCCTCGTTGTCTCCCAGTGCTTTTTACTGATTAATCTTTATTGATTGTAAGATAAAAAGTTAATATTCAGAGCAGACAGTTAACTTAATTACAGTCAGTGCAGTACAATCTGACTAATGTGAGGAATAATCTCCACTGTTGACTTCATTTACAATTACTGTCTTAATTAACATGTGACATAATTACCCCACGGGTTACAATACATTGCTTAATATTTGTAGCTGGGACATTTAAATGGAAAACAATATTAAACATTTACTAAAAATTTCCCTTTAATAAATGATATTAGTACATTGTTATTATTTTTTCATAAACATTGACATCATTTTTTAGTAAAATCTGATGGTTTTTCTCATTAATTGTTTTTTTTTTCTGTTACATTTCTGTAAATTACTTGTAGAAAACAACTGGTTTAGCTTCCTGACCGACTGAACCTTTGAACACTACTTTAAACCCAGAAGGCAAGACTCAACTAAAATATTTTTATCAAATATGATTGCATACAAATGTAAAAATCCTCGCTCTGTTTATTATTCACTTTATTTCTTGGTGTGTACACAGTGCACATGTAAACAATATTTCAAAATTGAATTTTTGCTTTCCATCCATACTGAGCCTCTTTTTCCCCCTAGCGTTTTACAGAAACAAAACAAATTTTTTTCAACACTTACTAACAGTCAGACCAGCTGGAACTTTGATAAACGTAAAACAATATTCTTTCTACTTAATCTTTGAAACATCAAAATCTTTAAAAAAATATGAAACTTTCCCCAGAATATATATTCTTTAAAATAAATTGATCCTCTCTATTTACAGTAGATCACAATGAAATCAAATAAACCATGACACTCAAGCTCAGTGAATATATACAGTACTTATCAATGCAGACATCAACTCAAAATGGATCCCCTCTCCTTAATATTTGTTTTCATAGCATACAGGTTAATCAGAAGGAACATGTCACAGCAATCCACAGAAGGGAGAACGTGAGGGAAAAAAGGTCTCCATTTTTGCTTTAGCCTCAGGCCTCAATCTTCACATCTACCGCACTTCTCCAATATCGGAATCTCTGGCAGAGTCACAAGGCTGTCAGTAAACTCATTATTTTTTTTTATTATCTTAACCAATTTGACCTCAAATGCTGTCCATATGGTGTCAAATCTTTAATGGATACTTATTGAGTTAGAAACTGACTGTAAATTGTAGACAATGTTATGGAAAAATTGTCAGCATTATTGTATGTTTTTGTCCATCAACACAATGCATAGATTTCTATGCATGTTAAATGAGAAAGAAATTAAAAATATTTATTTTCATGCATTGAGCCTTAAAATGATTTTTACTGAAGCTATTTAAAATGTATCCAAATTGAACCATAATTAAAATGAGTTTACGTATAATGGAATGGCATGTAACTGCAGTTTCCAAAAATAAAAATGAGGAAAGTGCCAGGCTTAGCAAAACTTAAATATGTAGGCCTACAGCGTTTGTCAATTTCCAATGGCAAAGCTTAAGAAACAATGGGGAGAAAACATCTGATTGGCTGAAATATTGCATACCTGCATGTTTGCCTGAACTGTAATTTATTGAATTGCTGTGATCCTGCTTCACGTCAAATTTTCCCCAAACATTTGACACGGAGCAGCCAGCACCCTAACGTGGCTACAACAGTGGGAGCAGCCAGCAGCCAGCACCCTAACATGGCTACAGCAGTGGGAGCAGCCAGCAGCCAGCACCCTAACATGGCTACAGCAGTGGGAGAAGCCAGCACTTGAACATAGCTACAGCAGTACTGGCTACATTTACCCCTTCAAGATGTACATATAAGGAAATGCATGTTCATTTGTCATCTTTTCATTAGTGCTGCAACATCCTATACATTTATACACCAAGGTCTTAAGGAATCAGGATAATCCATTAGGATTAAAACAATCTGGATAAGATGGGCACCGATTTGATTGAACATAATCTGCACTATTCATCATTGACATTATTTCCCCAAGGACTGTTTCACTCATCATTTACTGCTAAATTACAAGACTTACATTTGGTAAAAAAAAAAATGATTTTAAGAACGTCTGACAGACTGGTCTGTTTTGGTCATTGTAGTTTCCCATTCGGGCAGAAGTGTCTCATGTAATTCAAATCCCTTTATAATGTTAGATAATGTAAACTCAAAGGCAGATGTTATGTCTGTGATTTGCATTAAGTTTTTTAACTCGTTTGAAGGAATCCGCTTGATGAGAATACCTCTGATACTGAACAGCAGAAATATTACCCTTCCATAAACTAAAGTAATGAAAATCTAAAACTATTGGTTATTAATGTTGAAATAATTTTGTTGAGTATTTGGCTACATGTAATAGATCTTGTTGACAGTGTCATTCTTAATACAGCAAACTTCATAATGTACACACATGTACAAACCAAGGCTACATTTTACATTGTAAAGCAGTACGCCACACACATTGGTCACACATCCTTGTATTATCATTTCTGCCTCTGGTGCTTTTCTAGCTCTAGGAGGGCAACACCAGTGGAGGACACTTTAGTCTTGAAAATGTAAGGTTAACAGAGGTCATACTGTACGTGACCTCAGTCTCACTGACAAACCCTTATGAATTGTGGGATTGAGAAACAAGCCTCTTTGTTTCTGATTCATTATTTATTAAGTTTATTTCATTTCTCAATGATATTTAAAAAAAACCTAAAAAAACCAGCTGACATGTAATTGTAATCCACATATCAACAACTTTAGGCTAAATATGTAGTGAGTCTTACATTATTATCATCCAATGTTGCAATACATGTAGCATCCTATTTGTTATCATTGGTGTATGATAGAAACCAGGGAGTTCTCAATGTTGTAAACCTGTATGTCTGGAAAAACCATTCATTGCAGAGTAGAGGGGGAAGAAATGTTTAGTTTCAGTTTCGTATGTGGGAGGAATCCCCAAGATGTGGACAACCCACCTACACAAATACATAGTGTACGTGCCGTCAGGAACAGGGAATGTAAACTAACTCACTGTTTGACTCAAGTCCTAGTTCATATTTGAGTTCAAATCCATCAAGTAGAGTTGCAGATAAAATACTCTACTACTAAACAACTTGAATCCCCCAATATGGTTAAGGTGGGTTTTCAGTGTGAAATGCACATCATTTACAACTTCCACCTTCCAGAAAATACAGGGTTGACTTTCCACAAATAAAATGCCTCATGGCCAAGGCTAGGTACTCACTTGTCCTTTTTTCCTCCTCATTATTTTTCACAACTCAAGCGTAAAATATGAATATCTCTATCGGTCTTTCCCTCCGCAGGAATCTTAATGATATATTAATTGGCATCCCTACAGGAAAAGAATAAACAGGGACAGCAGACTTTGCCACCTGAGCAAGGATCTTGTTGCATTTTTTTCTGAAGAAAAGAGGAGGATATGTGGGGTGGGTGAATTTATCCCTGGCCATGGCCCCTCTTCTTGTTGGCTCTGGATCAGATTACTACCCTAAGGTGCCTGCCCAACAATCGTATCAACTTGTGAAAATTCCCATCCCATCCACCTGCCTTGGCAGTAGGGAAAAAAATCAATGATAAAGGGCCAGCAATTGGACCAGCATTGGGTTTCGGGACTGAGAACAGAAGCGCCAGAAATCTTAGACTACCTTTTGTTGTTTAATGTAGATTGGGGCATATTTGATGGTAATGTTTCCTTAATGGTGTGTTTGGGAATAGTGTAGAAGGTATTAGGATACTAAAATAATACTAGTTTTTATGAATGGTGAGTGGTATGGACAGAGGAAGTGATCCATGACACACTATTCATGCAAGGAGATTTCTCAAGTTAGTGGGTCATTAACATCACTACCGATATATTTTAATTTACCTGTCACTGTGAGTATGCTACACCCTTAAAGCACAGTTGAAAACTTGTTTAAGCATCCATCCAATTTTAATGACGTTCCCTTAAAAAATATTGAGGGGAAATAATACAAGATTCTAAAATGTTAAAATGTTTTTTAGAATCACTTTACAATTAGGTCTTTCCGGTCTGGAATTTCATCTTTGAGGGAGGAAGGCTATTTCAATTTTGCAAAAGGCACTTTCACCAAAAAATTCTTTAGAACTATGGGAAATTTTTAAAAGGCACCAAGGCCATGACCAGTTTGGCAGAAGCCATGGACTCCGTGCAATTCACAGTATTCTTGATGGCCTGAGGGCGTATGTGAACCAAATTTACATGATGCACAAACTGTAACACAAACTGTTTTTTCTTAGTTGTTATTTTGTTAGTTAGCCATTTGTACAAAAACAACAACATAAAGACAGGCAGTCAAAATAACAATTAAATTGTGATGCAAGGAAATTTGCCATCGGAAACACCTCCATACAGTCAAATAATGGCCAGTTCCAGGCCTGGTCTTTTACAGTACCTTATTTGGACTCTCACAATATTTTTTTTTATAGTATTTCTAACAATTGATAAATTAATCAAACACCTAATGTATATCAGGACTGAATTAAATTTGTTGATCTGTTTTTATTTAGTCTTCCCTTCAAATAAGAAAAAAATTAGCAATTAAAAAACACAGAAATAACATTAAGACAGAACCACCAATTGACCAAACGATCAGACTAACCCTTTAATGTACCCTAGGGACATATATATCAACAGAATCTCTACTTTCCAATTTCCATGTAGTTTAGCATTTACAGTTTTTCCACCACCCTATTGAACGTAACTAAAGTTATTAGAATTGATTCAACCTGCTACCCACAATTTGAGAATGTAAAATAAACCCTGTGCATATAGCTTAACGCACTGCGTGTTATGAGCGAACTCTCACGTTGCAAGTTTAGTCTTCTTACATCAATTCTGCAAATAGGTAGTGGGTCCAGGGCTCCTAAATGCTTCTAATCACTTTACTATCGACGTGTACTCCGTTCGTGATTCATCTTGAATTCAAAGCCTTCCTTATGAAAGGAGCTCCTGGCTCATATGTGTGATGAACGCAAGGTGTTTGTCCTCTCAAGATGCTCGCGGCGCTCATTTTTTTTCCCTCGTGCTGATTTTAACAAGTCCTAGCACTTGGCCATTTTTAAGGACAAAATGTCCTCTTTGTTAAAGCAGATAAAGTCAACACTTGGTGTAAAGTGTCAACTAAGAATGCAAGCAACTCTATTGAAACTGTCAAACTGTGAAATTTCAAACACATTCAGTTAGTTTTATATTTGTTTTAAAATTGTGACCTTAATCTTAGTTGAACATTTTTGTTTATTGCTTTGTCAAGGTTTCATACAAAACAAATGTTGCAGATGTAGGTTTTCAATTCTACAAATTATAATTATGAGTCAAAACTGGGAATCTTTCTTCAGCTTTTTG
Organism: Pisaster ochraceus; assembly: GCA_010994315.2. Classification (NCBI taxonomy): domain Eukaryota; kingdom Metazoa; phylum Echinodermata; class Asteroidea; order Forcipulatida; family Asteriidae; genus Pisaster; species Pisaster ochraceus. The sequence goes on from CM021534.1 coordinate 20,963,834, forward strand.
TAGATTTTGGATGCTTTTCCAAGCATAATTTCAAAAATCGTTTGAACTGGCGATTCAGTTCTAAGTCTCAGTAGATTAATTAAAAAAACAACCTGTGTGAAACTTGTTTTTGCGAATTGATACATTGGTTGGAATCACACAGCGCTTTTAAATACTATACTACAGTGGACATATAAAAAGCCTGACAGGTACATAGACATGCTGACAGGTACCTGTCTACAAGTGTCACTTTGTTATTGCAATATCTGCAAGATACATGCAGTCCCAGTTTAGTTGAGTGTTTGCAGATCTGAAGTGTAGGAGCAAATACACCTTGTCTCATAGGGGCTTCGGGAAAATTGGATGGGGAACGTGGATTAAACTGGATCACGGTGTTTACCGGGCAAAGTGACTCAATATTTGCCTCTCTCTGTAATGGCCCCTTGCAGCCCTCAAATGCAAATCAGATTCATATTACTCAACAAATTACATGTCATCTCATACTCCCAACCACCTTTTTTTCTTTTACAATTCTCCACCGTGACAGACCTAGATTCCTTTATTAACTGCCGTTTGTGAATATTATCTCAAATCAATCCATTTATTATTATTACTATTATGGTTTACTAAAAAATCTACTCACTGTGGTCTGCTGGCTAAATTATAATACAGTAGGCTCCCACAAACAAATATTGTTTAAAAACACAGACAAATTGAAATTAATGTAAACATTGAAAAAAAACAAAGTTTATAACCAGTTTACATTTAGTAATAGTTGTCAACTGTGTCTGAAAACATTGGTGAAATTATTTCTTGAACATACACACTCCCTGTAGGATATGAATAAATGGAAATAAATTCATCCAACACCAAAATGGAGACTCTGAAGGAGTGAATTGGATGACTCTCTGCCTGGAGTGAAAGTCGCATCTATTTATTTAAAGCCAATTCAGGGTTACCTCAGTGTTATTATTGGGTCAACCAAAGCATCATTTCTGTTCTCATCATTTAGCCCACTGAATTTGTCTCTCTATTGTTCTGGTTCTACTTGAACCAATCCTAGATGCACCATGATTATTCACCAACAGTGCCCAATTTCATATTTATTAAACTGTTTTGCTTAAAGCAACAACAAAAATGCTTAGGACAGAAAAATCTTGCTTAGTAGCAATTAACAGCCAAATAACTATGTCATGATGTACACTAGTTGTGACTGGTTCTCTACCACATTTTGCTAAGCAGAATAATTTGCTAAGCACCATTTTCTTCCAGGTAGCTTTGGACCCAGGTTTGATTACAAGTATATCTAGAGATCGGTGCCCTTGCACAGTACATGTATGTAAGTTAAGACCAATGGTTTTCAAACTTTGCAAGCAGACAACATTACTGCACAGATCAAATTGCTTCTCAACAATCTATCTGACATGAAGTCCCAAGCAAGGTGATAATGCATTTCAGCTATAAAGCATGATTTTTCCCAGCAAACCTGTACAAATAGAGCACCAAGCTTAGGTGATTTTAAAAAGCTCCCCCTGGCTTTTCAGTGAAGTGGGGTTCCTCAGAGATGCACTTTATGGGACTAGCTTGGTGTTCTTTGAGGGTACAAATAAATGGCTCAACTTTTCTACACAACACCTGTTCTTTTCACAAGTTAATTGTCAACAGTCGTCCAATCTGAATTTCAGAACAAAAACTTCCACATTCTTAGGATAACCATGGCCTCTGATCAGTGTAAGCAACAGTAGACACCCCCCCCCCCAAAAGTTAAAAATGCAGCCACAATTACTTGAAAGAGACAGAAAGGAATTTCCAGATACTAAACTGGATGGATGTTTTTTTGTAATGGTTTATAGAAGGTCTACATCCATCAGGATCATTCACAGCTCTTAATGCATACCTGATTTCCAGACCATGCCCTGTTTACTCAGGTCTCTGTAACATGTCACTCTCCACTCTAGCCATACTTGGCATCCCTTTTCAGCACTAGCCTAAACAGTTAGACGTGCCTTTCTTCTTGTTAGATGGATAGTTGGATGGCTTTGTTGGAATAAATGCAGCATTCATGAAATTAAGACAATAAGAAAATCCAGAAACTTTCAATTTTTTGCCTTTAAAAAAAATCCTTCATTTTCAAGTGAAATAGTTTATAGGCATGACTAGATAACAACTAAATCAGTGAATATAAAATGTAGCTATGCAAAACAAAAATTGAAATAAGAATTTTCACTCAAATTAAACCGGAATTTCCCGGTATGCACTTATACAGTGCATGTCAATGTCCAGTATGCGAACAACTTCAAAAAGTCCTATGTGTATTTTTGCTTGGGCATTTTGCTTTAAAAAAGCATCCACATGACCAAACACGGACTCTATCACTAATATCAGTTGACGTACACACTTTATGCAGATTTGTAATCAAGGGAATCCATGCTGATCCCTTCCAAGATTAATATAACCAATGAAGTACGCTAGCCTGTAGATTCCGGAATCCAGGATTGCTTTCTGCTGCCGGAAGCTGCTTCCCCGTCCTGGGAATCCAGATTACTACGAGGCGGTCAGGTGACGAAAGCCGCGATACAAGAGCTTGCAGGTCTTCAGCACTTTGGCTGTCATGGTAACCGACCACATGAGCAGAAAAGCATCCAATTTAATTAGTGTGTGCCGTGGGCACTTTATGTTAAAGATATTTTTACGGCTTTATGGTTCTGATATTTTTTCTTGAAGAAGCTTCTTCGGCTTTCAATAATTCATCATAGACACGAAGACTTGCGTCAGTTTGATGGTATTTCTAATCAACAAAACACATTCAAGTCAAGGGATACATGTAAAAAGAAAAATATATTCAGATTTGTGAGAAACAAGAAACTTGACAGTTGGGGCTTTTTCAAATCTATACATGTACAACACAATTTCGTAATGTGCAATATCAACTTAGAATCAGTGACAATCTGCAATTCAACCTCCGGCTACAGATGTAGTGTAATCATCACAATAATCCTTTATATCTGTTTGTATTCAAATGGTTGTGGTCTTCAGTGTATGTCAGCTGCAATTCATCAGATGTACATGTATGAATCTTAGTGATTTGGTGAAGTTTTTTTTTAGCATGAAAGGTCCAACATCAACTGAATCCTGATGAATAATACTACACGTATGTCTCTTCAAATCAGCTGTACTTGTAATTCACAACTTTTGGTTGGGCCTTAGAAAATCAGAAATATTATAGTGACCTTCAATGGCAAAAGAGGCACACCCCATTAACTTTGCAACAATGCCAACCCATACAGCTAAGGCCCCCTCTTTTATGAGACCAGAATGTTTCCACAGACCGCAGGCGTCTTTTTGGCAATGTCTGTTGTCCCCATGGCCATTAAACATATCACAAAAATATACAGATCCAAATATGCCTGAAGGTTGAGTCTTGTATCAAGTTGCAGTGAATAGTTTGGAATGACTTTTGTCCAGCACTGAAGGATGATTTGGAATGTTTTTTAATTTATTTAAATGCAGCTGAAGATTTGTTAGGTAGATCTATCGGAATATGCTCAGCGTAAAGTGTTTCCATCATCAGGGCTCAAAGTGGAGGGAGGGTAGGGGGAAGAGACTGAGAGCTTCCAGCCCAAAACTTAACTGGTCCAGTCGGTTTTTTTTTAACAAGACTAGTGACAAAATGAAAAAAAAAACTACCAAAACAGTTTAACATATAAACTTTTTTATTTGATCAATCACTTAGCTAAGTTATCTTGTTTGTTTTATGGAATGGATGGTGGGTCTCTGATACTCAACAGAATTGAAAGATATTTATCAGACTAAAAGTCAATATTTGAACATCAATTTGTTTTTATATTTAAGATATTACATAGTGCAGCATTATTATTCAATGGATATAAACAAAACAGTGTCAGATTTGTTTAGTCTTTAGTTTGCTGGCCCAATGCTAAAATCACTGGCCTTCAGGCCTGCAGCCCAATGTAAACTTCGAGGCCTGATCTTGCGATTGCACTTCAAGCTCTTAAGTACCGCGCAACATAAGTGAAAGATAGCATCACATGATAATGTACACGTACATTTTAGTAGCAAGCACCAACTGTTCAGGGTGATCCTAAAAAGAACATCGCCAAATTCATCAGTAAAAGTCTTACTTGAACAATAATATGAAGACCCAGGTGCAAAAAACCCTTAAAGATGTAAGCCACTTGATATCTTTTGAAAACACGTTTCCCAAGGACATATACAACTCAAACTTAACATTCACATTAAAATTAACATTGTGAAAAGTTCACCAAAAATAACATACATTTGTACATGTACAGGTGTCGGACATCTTTAGTTTGTCATAAAGCTACATGTTAGTCACAGCATTAGGCCCTACTATTCTGCAAAAAGAAATACATGTAGGATTAGCAACTTGTACATGTATTTGTAGTTAATGCCTCCATGAATCTTGCATCCAACATCAAGTATTAAATCTGTATGCAAGCATGCAGAAACACAAAAACAGTGCCTGCTTTGCTTTCATTGTAATTTTTCGTTGTGATTAAAGTTGATGGAGCAGCACAAGCTTACTACTACATTTTGTACACACATTGAACTCCAGCTTTGGGTTTGGCTTACATTTGTATAGGTACGTGTATAAACAATCTAAGTGAATATCTGCAGTACAGACAGGTTCTCTGGTCCTACAGTGTGTGTAGACCTACAATGTTACAAATCAAACCCTGTCAAGTACTTGAGAAGGGTTTATCATGTCTGCATCTTGGGTAGAATGTTTGTAAATTCAACGGAACAATCTTTGGAATTGGCAACATTTCATTTCATACATGCCAATCTCAATCTACAACTACATACAATCCTATGTGTTGTATTGCAAGAACATTAACAAGAAAACAAATCAAAATTCTATCATATTTTATCTGAATGTATTTCTGCGGAAGGCAAAATGAAATATACAGAACAGATGATCATTTTTTCACTTTACATGTAGGGACTACATGTGGTCAGTTCAGTATTTGGAAGCACAGCTGGTCAATTAATTTTATTGATGATGTTTCTTTGGCAAAGATAATTATGAATCTTGTAGATAAACATTTATCTGTGATTTGATACAATGCATTACCTCCACATACAAAAAGCAATGGATGCATGCACCCTCATGATTAGGATTAAACTATTTTGGGATTCCAAAAAGTATTTTATACAGAATTTTGTTAAGACTAAATAACAAACATACAAATTTGTGTTTATCCTGTGCAGGAAACCCCAATGTCATGACATTCACCATTTATTTGATTCTTATTAGACCACTGGCTAGGTCAACATTTTTGACCAGGTACTTCAGTCCATTAGAGATGAAACTCATACCAGGGCATTATTTACAGAATTGACCACTGGAGAGACAATTACCATACTGAAACAGACTCCTGGTCACGAACTCTCCGCCCAGAATCTGGGGAAGTGTTTCCGTTTTCATTGTGGGGCAAAACTCAATGTATGTGGTAACTTGAAACCTGGGTTCACTCCTTGTAAAAGGCACAATGACTGTTGAATATTTGGCAATAAGATGTGGGTATATAATGTTTCTTCATTGTGTTTGCTTTTTACATACGCATGTTTGCCTTTGGTTGAATACCTACAAAAAATATGAAGGATCAACATTGACCGGCCTTTGTGTCTAGCTCAGAATCAGAGTAATCACAGCCAATGGGAAATTCCTTCAGCACCTAGATCTAGTATGCTTTGATACAAATCCTCAAAGGATAAACACAAAATAAAAATGTTATTAGGTCTACATGCTATAAGTATGCCAAAGCCCTGTATGAACACATTCCTTTTAGAATGCTGCACACTTACCAAAGAATTTATAATATTACATTATTTATTCTTTACCTAGAGAAAACAAGCTTTTTAGTTGTTGCTTTTCAACAACTGATTTTATTTTCATCATGACTTCAGAAAGCAGCCTAAATTCTATGTAGCTTGTTATGCCAATAAACACTTTTTGGATGTGGTGTCCATGGACTTTAATGGAAATCACTATTATACAAGTAAATGCCTTTCCAATAAGCACACTCTCTTATACTGGGCTTTCAAATGGTAAAATTGTGTAAAGGGCCTCTTAAGATGATGCGCCACATTACCCAGCAGAGAGAAGGGTCAATGATAAACATGCTTTACATGATCAATGTATATCGACAACAGTACAGGGAAACAAATGCACTTTCTAATAGGGATGCTATCTTCTGATGAACTCTGTGGATATCTCCACATCAAAGACAGGACACACAGAGGGGCAACAAACATGATGTACACGATTTAACCCTACTGCACCGTTCATGTACCCAGGGGCAAGATACTAATCTTAAACCGACCAAAGCCAGTTGACTCATCATCAATGGCTGTGCCCTCAACTTCAGCTGTTTGTTATTTTCCCCCTATGGTCCCGCGATGATCAGGAACCAGTGTGTGTGTACTCTTCCACAGTCGGCAGAGTCTAATGGGGGAATTTATGGAGAGGGGGGTTGAATAATTCATATTGGGTGAGGTGATGATAAAAATTAAATTAGGATTAAGATCGCCATGGCCATCGGTGGTTGCTAAGAAGTGGTGACGATAATGAACAAAGGAACCCTACTCAGCTTTGGTCAGGGGTTGTTAGAAGCACGGATCATATCTATTTCACTTAAAGACAGATTAGTCCATATTCGAGGGTTTTTTCTGTTCCTAATGCTTAAATTTGTGATGAAATTTCATAAATAAAATAATGTTTCAGTGTTACTTGTATTGGCCTAAATCTAACTGAAGATCTACATGTAGCTTTTGCTAAATAGACCCTATTAATAGATCATTACTTCTGACCTTAAATGGGTTATTACATGTATTTATTACTTAGAATGTGTTAACCACATTTATTTTTGTTGTTGTGGTTAACAATTTACAACTTACAGCTTTGCATGGTGGTTGAGGAAGTTAAAATAGTATACTAAAACCCCTTGCATTGATGTCAAATACAGCGGTCTGCTCATGATCTGCCATTTTTGGAGTGAAATTGCATGTAAAAATAGCCTCATCACATCAGTCACCCACAATGTCCACTGCACAGTAAAACACAGTAAATCTGACTCCCAACCAACATGGCACAGTCAAGATTTATCATAGGGACAATAGAAAGATCTTTAGTCCAGAGGGAAGCTCAAGGCCTCAACTCCCCCCCCCC
>CM021534.1:20971054-21005782 GCA_010994315.2 Pisaster ochraceus
AAAAAAAGGGCAAGGTAGTGGCACACCCTGTAACCAACAATCTTTTGTTTAGAACAGTTTTATACATTTTCTACTTGCCTATATGGTAAATGTAGCCCTTTTTACTACTAAAACATGAACTTCTACTTTGAGTTAACACAAAGGTGTCAAAACAAATTAACACAATAGGGAATCTACCAGTACTCTCCTTGAACTAACTCAGTAGTTTGGCTTGCATTGCTATGTTGGTTGAAGAACTGACCATGGAGCAAAGAGTTGTCCATGAACGCCTCGAACATGGTTTACTGACCACTTTACATGTCACATCTCCATTAAAATTTAACAATAGATGTTAAATGGACTGTTATAAAACAAATGACCTGTATCTTCCCATCGCAGCAGCAATGACTGTCAAGTCACCTGCCAAAGTCATCTCTGCTGAAAATACTTGACAGTATTCATTCAAAATTTACCAAGGACAATAAATGTCGGCAAGGAGTGAGAGGGAATAACTAACATGGTTGATTAGGCTGTTGTCGGCTACGATTGGCAGAAAGGCAATACATGATGGTGAAGCCACAGCGGCACCTGGTTTTAATTGCTACCATATTTCAGCAATATTAAACCTGCTGCTCTGACATAGCATGTGATAAAATGTACAGATGTCTGGAAGTAGTGTGAGAACACCATCACGCTGGTTGGCTCTATGGTTCAAATGACTGAAACTTTCTCAATGTTCAGTAATAAATCAGTAACTTACGATAAGTACACACATGCCTGGAATTACACGAAGACAGGATTTCTGTTGCCCTGGTTTTGGCCTTGCTGCGCACCCCTTCAACATACATACACTACGTATACCTGTCCTCATAGACTTAAGGATTTTCCAACAGAAGTGCCCTTTGCAAAATGAAAATCGCCATGCCCTCTAAAAGTCAAAGATGAAACGCTAGGCCTGTACACACCCATACGTGTATATGTGCATTTGTATGCTCAATAACTGTCCAGTAATTCAGAAGAAGTGCAAAAAATAACTTTCTGAAATTGATAAGAGTTGAATGAAATAAATGAACGGTACTCACAAGCATTTATTGCTATTTAAATTAACATTTCTGACCTCTTGAAACCTCAACACCTACATTTAAAATAATCCTTATTTTGAGAGCTTCCTCTAACCTGGCTCAAGTAGACAAAATGTACATAAAAATAAGTACTATGACTGTACGAATTCCAATAACTGTTGTACATACATGTGTTAACTGTTTAGCCACCAAGCCTGTATATAGAGATGTACTGTGTCTGTACATGTAGGCCTACATGTAGGCCTACATGTAGGAATATCTTGAATAGGAGGAACGTTTCATTTACTACAAATCCACATCAGGAATGACTTGCACGAATTCTGAAACTGTTCCTGAAAATTGGGTCCATTGACCCATTCTTTATGTTGCGAAGACTATTGATTGCGGCATAGGTGTAAAATGAAGCCTTGCTTGGCCAGCAAGATGCGAGTTATTAGGGCAAAGTGTTGAGCAGGGAACATACCACAGTAGGTAGAGGCTGAATCTCATCCTAACAAGAGTGCTTATTGTGCCCGTGGCAAGCATATAGATAGCATACAATCCATTCCGGTCTGCATTCCTGAATACAGGCAAGCTTTTTAAGAGTACCTGGTGATCAGACATGTGTGACACTCAGCCTGAACTCACTATTTCATCATCAAATATCAGGAAAAATAGTTCCATCACGGTGAACTTTCCTGACCAAATATTGATCCAGACCTAAGATATTCACTCAAACAGCACTTAACATCTTGATCCTTTCGACACATAAAACCTCCGAGACAGCAGTGATAAAATTATTCAAAGAAAAAGGAGGAAACATTACAAGACATATTTGTAACCTTATGATACTTTACTAAGTCCAGCAGATTAGTGCTCGCTGCTAAACGACAGGAGTTTTTCATCTTATCTCCGACAGTGTTCGGCACAAATCTAACCCCAAATCAATGGCTGCCAAAGGAGGCAATGCAATATTAAACGTGGGAACTGTGCGTGGTTTAATTAAAGCTATATAATCAATCGCCTAACTTCCAGCCATGCAAAGACTTTGAAATCGATGCAAGGGTTTGGAGTGTTTTCGAGCGAAGACACTACACATCCTACACTTCTGTTAGTCACTGGATGCTCTCCTGCCTCAGGACAGCCATCTTGTAACAGCCGTTGAGTGTAGACTCTGTCTTGAATTTAACTTTAAAATTGGAGTGCCGTACTGCAAATTAGACGGCCTGTGCCAAGCGGAAAACATGGTGTTTTATTTCACAAGGATTTACTGAAATACTTCTGGATGAAATCTGGACCGAAAACCCTGCAAAACAAATCCATCATTTATAAGTTCTAATATTTGAGGGGAGAACTAAAACTCAGTTTTATTTCCAAATTGTTTTAGAAAAAACGAAAGAAGCCCTTTGAGGTTAGTATTTTTACTCTAACAATGAGACAAGAAATAAACATGTCACAAAATGAAAATTTTACAAAACTCTCAAGTTACGAACTTTTCAGGTACTGAAGGCATTAATTCACCCACGACTCAACACAGGGCTACAGAATCTTGCTTTTCAACAATACTCACTGTTTTATGACTACATGTTTGTATATTTCAAGAGAAAATGTTCAGAGAACCACGTACATGTAAATGCCTCCCAAAGAGCCCCTCTAACCAGAATCTTGAGGGGTCTCGCTAAATGTTAATTGAACCATGTGGGACCAACTGTCCTTTCTCTATGATTGGACAGACAATTTCATCAGACTTGAGCTTTGAGAAACCATTGCTGTTGGATTCTGATGGATTGCATGTAGGTTTCTGCACATTTCTGCAGGGAGTTTTAATTAGTTAACGTCTTTGATGGTTCCTTTTCAGGGGGGTGTATTGCAGCTGCAGGCCTGGTACTTCTTTCTCGTAGGGCAACTGAGGCAGATTTTCATTTGCAGAGGGGAACTCTTTGTGGAGAATATTAGCGGTTACTGTCAGAGCATTTCTAGGGGCACCAAGGCAATGACCAGGGGCATGTAAGCTTCCTTTTTCTACAAGGCGCAGTATCAGGTCAAGAGCTGTGAAGACACAGTGTTGGTATTCATCACCTCAGACTCTTGCTGTAAATTGCTGTGACTACCCATGGGATCTCTTCATGCAGCTGGTCAATATTGAGTTGAAGCCCCAGTGACCTGCTCAATCTGGTAAGTACTATGCCTGGTCTCTTTTATACAACTCTGTATGACTTGACCCAGTGTTACAATTTTACAATAGGGACAGGGGGAATTTACTTCTTAAGAATAAGTTAATAATGTAAGGGAAGACTAAGCATTTAATTTATTTAAATATGGATTGCTAAACCATACAGGTACGCATATCGTAGGAATCGTGGCTGAAATGTTCAAAACTTTAATTTAAGTACTCATCATGTTTTACAAGTTAGAATTAGATTGAATACTACATTTACATGTACCTCTATCCAATTAAATTTACCTGACGAAGCCCTGTAGGGAATGCTTCTACTCCTATAACTTGAGAAAAACACTGAAATAATTGAACAATCATGAAATAAACATGCTTTCTTATTTACCAATTCATATACTTTATGAACATCAATGCCCTATAGCAGGTTATAAACAGCACGTTTTATCTAGAATCTAAATCACAGTAAAGGTGAAATTTGCAGGAAATATAAGCTCATATTTCCTCCTCCACGCGGGGTATAAACATTCCACTCGGGCAGAGCGCAAAACTGCCTGCAAGCGAATGCGAACATTTTATTAGATAAGCTGCAACTGGAACACATCAATAAATCTACTCGTATTCATTCTGCCCTCTCGTAGCAAAATTGGCCGTTTGGTGAAATGTAATACCTGATCTAATTGAAATGTATATCACCCAAGTGTTTTAATACTGTTTTTACAAAAAATGTATGATAAGTGTGTCAATGGAAAGTGTCAACATTATGCACCACTAAAGTGAATAAAAAAAAGTGTGGGAATAAGACATGAAGTAGCACAACAAACATTCAATTACCATATATTTCTATAAATTCTGAAGAAAAAAACCTTTCTCTAATGCATAAAGTGCTTTTTAAATCTGTTTCTACTGTTTTGTCTGTTTCTAAACTAAAATCTTGTTTTTCTCTGTAGTTCTTTAATGCAATTTTTATAAGATAATACTTAACCTATATTTAGTTTTATGTACCTGTGGTTTTATAACTTGTTTTGTTTTCTCTATTTTGTTTTATTTACCCGTATCTTGTGATGTGTTACATGATGGCCCAGATGATCAGCTTGCTGGTAAAATTAGTGTTCAAAAATAAAAACTGCATTTACTCTTTAACATGCAAGAGTCCCTAATCTGTGAACCACTGAACAAATCAATAATGATTGTTTATGGTTGCAAAAATGAATTAAAATATGCATATAACATGTACATTGTACATTGTTGATAGAATGTACAGTGAGCAGCATACATTCACTCAGGCCCAACCCTTCAATAAGGGCAAGGCAGTTTTTCCTAGAGTTTGATTTCTAATAAACTGGGGCACTGCTGACAAAATAACTTCACAGGATGCTTACTTCCATTTGGATCTTTTTAACAAGTAAGCTTTCAAATAAAAATGAAACTTTTTTTTGGGGGGGGGGGGGCGGGGGGTCATTACGAAAGTACATGTATGACCCTGCCTTTAATAAACATCAACAGTCTTTTCATAATTCCTTAAACTGAATCCTCGAACATTGGGTACAAGTTTTGTACACAAGGTATTTTTTCTTCTTTTTTAAAACTTTCAATCATAACATGTGCACTCTCCTTCAAATGTGTATTACCCAAACAGAAAACATACAAGACTCATTTTAAGTTCTCTGTTTATCCTCACTTCTTCCCTATGGACCAACTCTGTCCATGCTCTGCCAGTGCCTAAAAGTGACAGCTCCACAGTGCAGTATAAATTAAAAAACCCTAATTGACCGATTGAAATTCTGAGGGTGAACTCTGCTGCATTAGTGGACATACCAGGCTATGAATACAACAACTAGAACAACCTGCTGCCTTGCTTGCTAACACATTATATAGTAGAACCTCATTTATGCTACATGTACCTCAATCCATGCTCAAAAACCAAGAGGTATCATAGCCCTGCATGCTAATGTGGTTCGTTTGAGGATGGCAGTTGATAAAACAGACACGATTAACTATTGATAATGTGGTTGTTAAGATCGCAAAAAGAGAACGAAATAAATATTTTTTATTTAATTGCCATTCTCTTGTTTTCACACACTACACCACCAGGCCAGGAATTTTATCTTTGAGAGGGTATGATAGGGCAAGGCCATTTCCATTTTGCAAAGGGCATTTCAATTGGAAAATCTTGAAGTATTATGGGGGTACCAAGGCCTAAGACCAGGGCAACAGAGGCCATGACCTCAGTGTAATTCCATGCCTGATACATACAAACAACCTGTCAACATTTTGTCAAATGTGTTGGTCATGTTTTAGTTAGAACTTTATAAGTACACGTAGAGAAATTTTCAGATTGAAACCAATCTATAGTTACTGGACACCTTTGAAAATTAGTGTTTTTCTGTAATTGTCTCAAGGACAAACAAAATAAATAAAGTAAATAAATAAAACCAATGAATGGTTTACAGATCATTAACCAGCGAATGGTTTACAGATTATAACAGCAAACTAATTAATGGCTTACAGTAACTTTTATTCAGTCACAACTTGAAGCCATCCTGGTATGGCCCACTCTACGCCCACAAAATAAGTAACCTCTGAAGGTTAAACTTATGTGTGACCTTTTGCAAACAAGTGATACTTTGTTTAACAAAACATCAATTCAAAGAACATTAATGCACTTGGTGGGGGTACATAGGCTTCTGTGTAAATAGACTGCACCATGACCCAGACAGGCTTAGTGCCAGTCCAAGGTGCAAGGTACAGTATAAATTGTAAATTGTACAAGGAAAGATTGATCTTAATTTCCAAACACTTGAAGCTGCAAGTATTTAACAGACTTCAGTTACTTGTATGTTGGAACATTCAATGAGGCCAAGTTCACCAAGAATGTAAACGTACAAAGTAAGCAGACAGGGATAAAAGGAAGATTTAACGCAGTCTAATATTTGACATAAATGTGGAATGGGTATTCATCATTATTTAGCTTTCCATTTTAAAGACTGAATATTCATGAAATCTCATTTCACAGAGGGGACTCTAAGGAATATGTCCATCCAACCTATTGACCAAATTCACCAGCATCGTCACTACCCTTGACAAATCTTGATTGCGCCATTTTGGCAGTCAGATTTCCCATGTTTTACTTTGCAGTGTGCGTTTTGGGCAAAGTGCATGCAGTTAAAATCAAACCATACCTTTACATGCAATTTGACTCCCAAACTGACAGACCATGGTGAACGACAGCCGCTTGCTACGTCAGCAAATGGTTCTGTATACAAGAACTTTATTCTATCCTTGCTCTAGGATTCTACCTAACTTGGCCCCTTAGCCAGAAGCATCATGAAGACCTGATAGCCTTCATAGGAGAGAAGGAGGATACAACTAACACGACCTTGCCAATTACTTGCACAATGAAAGACATCTTGCATAAACAAACATAGACAAATTGTAAAAATTAGAGAGTTATTTGCTGATGACAAATCACAGTTGCTGCTAAAAGATGTACCTCCAAAATCAAGTTCTTCATGTTAAATGCAAGGAGATGGGGTCTGGAGACTATTAATTAGGGATGATTCTGTTTGTGTGATTTTGTATATCAATTATAAATTATTTCATTTAAATTTTGTTTTATTCCACTGTTTGATTGTTATTTAATTTATTAGACTTACTATTAATTTGTCTTTCATCTTAAAAGGTTCTCCTTGTTTATCAAGAAACTTTTTCCAAAGTTATTTGATAGAAAAAAGGGGGTGAGTGTTACGTTTTAGTAGTAGAATTTGATGGGGGGGGGGGTAGTTAGGATCTTTTCAAGTTCTTGAAAGAAGTAAAGACACCAAATAGCCTTCAATTCAAGTGAAACAAGTTGACCTACAGGGATGTGTTACTTGTAGTAGACACTCCCACTGTGCTAAAACCACATGGATAAATTGATGTTGTAATTTTGTAAATCATACATAAAACATTACAGGTGTGTGACTCAGTGATAACCAGATGTGCTTTCCGCCTTTATTTCCAACTGGGTTTACAAACCTCATGTAGATAACTAACCTGGAGTATAATTTTAGGAAGTCTTTCCAACACCGCTGGACATTATTTGGAGGCCAATACCAGCTGGGGATATGTCTGAACAGCACATGCTCCTAATGAGTTAGAAGCTGAAGTATGCATCAAGTAGTCTGAACAAGTCTAGGTGTAGTACATGTGTACAAGGTGTACACTTAATGAATGTACTCAATTAAATACTGCAGCATAATAACTAATACGATATTGTCTGAAACTAGATCAGATTACTGTGCCAGCATTGTTCTCACTGTGGGTGTCCCTAATAATCCTTATAGTGGAAAAGTCACTTGAGTGTGAAATTGGAATCAATCATTTTTCCAAGTTGTTTGATCCACTTAAAAGAATCTAATAAACTAACGGTTCCATGTGAAGTAGGCTTTATGTACCTTGACCAAATTAACTTTGAAGTACATCTAAGTGAATGTATGTACAATGACATTTGTACTTGTGTAATGCTTTTAGAGTTTGAAAAAGTACATCTTATTAAAGCACACAGCTGTCTGCCAAAATTGGTAATTCTCATAGCCCAGTATCTGTACTTTATGTGACAAAACATACATTATAATAAACAGGATTTGCCCTTAATTTTCACTAGTACGTCAGCTATTTCTGCCCAGTAAAATTAAAACTATGGCATCTATTGAACTATGGCATCTATGAACCAGTTTCGACACATCTTCAAGAATAAGATAATGCTTTGCATACTGTTCATATATATATTGTACAGTACTGTACTTTTTTGGGAGTTTAGCTTCAAGTTTATTACCTTTCTTCCATAAACATCAAAATACAACATGGCACAAAAAGGAAACCCCGATAGTGCACACAGGCCTACTCAATACAGGTATTGAAAGCATTGAGTTTTAAAAGTGACCACATAATAGAAATGTCAAAACTTTTTCAAAACTATTTGTACATGGTTTTATTGTAATTCCCCGAAAACTATGATCTCATCAAATTCCAACTGAGAAAAATAAAACCAAAATGTTTTGAACATTATGTACTTAATCTCAGTCATTATTTGCGGGGTGACAACTCCCAAGCCTGCAAGCACAAGAGCCAGGCAGAACATGTATTTTTTATATTCCCATTTTACACATAGTGCATGCCATGCCGTACCCCACCAGTTGAATAATAAGTCTTCTAGTTCCTCTGGTCTAACACAACCCACGCAGGCGATCCTTTTGTTGCCCACTCAAATAGCTTAGCCATGCTGGGTGCGTCTCTTGTTATTGTTGGGAACTTCTTTCAGACTGATCATCAAGCCTGGGTAGATACGTGCCAGCAGGAATGGAGGTCAATGATAAAGGTACGACAGGCTGTCAACTATCTTGGAATAGCTTTCATTTTTGGAGAATGCCCATAAAAACCTGGTTACATTTTAATTTTATGTTGACACGAGACAGCAGTTTACAGGAATTTAGCATTGTGTGACTGCAATGTGGCATGCACAATATTTCTGGACATTGGGAAAAGCTTGTGTACCTGGATGCTCACTGTATGTAAATAAAAAACAATGTTTGTCAATAAAGACAGGTCAATAAAGACAGGAGGCAGGCTCACCTTTGTTAACACTAGCCTGACGTACATTGTCAAGTAAAAACTGCTATTTCAACTTGCCCTGTGGGCTATTAGAAACTGTCCAACCTAAAATGCCCAGATGTTTCTTTTTAAATGTGAATAATAATTTGTTTAAATGTGTTATTTTGTTTTCTAGTGTGTTAATGTAACTTCAATTGACCGATAAACTGATGGTGATTGCTAATAAGACAATAGGCCTATGTTTAAAATCTGGGCTAACAATCCTTGGGTCAAGTAAAATACTTACTAAATGTAAAAGAGTTTACTAGCCCAGTGGGCTACTTTACAAAAAGCTTAAGTGCAAGGCCTAAGAGGTATTATAGATCTAATTTTTTATCATTTTTTTCACATCCAATTGACTACTCTCGAAGCAAAGTATTTCCGATGATTGCAACTAAATAAGCCATGAAACAAGTATAGTAGGCCTAAAGATTCCTCTAAAACCATTTTTAAAATGCCGTGCTAAATTTGAGATTGGAGGTACATGTTTTACTCAAATACTACTGCATCAAGTAATAAACCACAATGGAAACTGATGGGGTTTCATCATAGCTTTCAATTTGAACCAATTAGAGTATCAAGTTGGCCAGACATCATGCTCATAGGCCTACTCTTCCTCAATGGTTTTAGTTGATATACTGACTAAGTCACCAAGTGAGGGCACTGTTCAGTTGTTCCCACTACTTCCATCCAATGTACTGAGGGCAAGTCAACAGGCCTTGTGAATCTGCATGATTTGTATGGACTCAAGATCCCCAGACAAGGTACCGCACTACTTCCCTACTTCCGGAATTGCTCTTTTTACCACTGTTCTGACAATTGTCGAATGCTGACAATTGTTAACAGAAGGCTCTGCAGGATGCTGGATGCTGGAGAGAGTTCAAGACAACAAAGCACAATGGTAACCTTGAAGTTTCTATTACACCCCACCTCTCCCACCATGGAACTCCTACCAAGACAACACCCACATAAAACATGTATTCAGTTCTCTGGGATAACTGTTGCACTGTAATCAAGGCATTTTAGGTGCAAATAGTTTTCTTAGATTGTCTTGAGCAGTAAACAATCATTAGTAACACATGATTGAAATTAAGAATCTACACACTGGACATCAAGAACATCATGAATTTTAGTTGATTGTGACTTGAACCACTCAGCAGTGCACAGCGACAATTTATACCATGACTGATGCAATTCATACCATCAATGGTCATGATGGTCACCAGTGTTGAAAATTCCTGTCAGCAATTGCTCACAACCAGACAGCTTAATGTGAATTTAATGTGCAGAAATGTGCAGAATGCTAAGCCTTCTCATCTAACATCAGTGACAGCAGAGCTGCATCAGTCTTTATTGATTCCACATTTCTTTTCCGAGAGACATTACCACAAGGTTTTTGTGAGCGACAATCACACAGTCAGAGATGTTTTTAGAAAAAGTTACTGAATGACATTTACATTATCATTGCCATTGATTTTAACCATTGAATATAATCACCCCTTCTTAATTCTGATTACATTCAGTTCTGTTCTGTCCACTAATTATCCGGACAACAGTTGCAAAATTCAAGTATGGTGTGTACTGTTCCAGTGTTTGTATAGGCCATAATGTACGTACATTCACACTTCTGTTGCACAATTTACAATATTGAAATGTTATTTTAATGACTTGTAAATCTCAGAGCTGACACTGAACTTCATGAAGTTTTACCAACTGAAATTGACCATCTTGACAAATGAAACAATATCATCTTGTAAAATTAGAAACAGAAGTGTAGAAATTGATAGGCCTACTGTCAAAACATGCATGCATTGAGATCATTGCTGGACTAAATCATGAGAAAAAAATCTACTTATAAAAAAAAATCTAAAATAGTACATTGTACTAGTTATCCTCCTTCAAGTGATTGATTAACTCATGCTTTGCTGATCCAATGTTTGAAGTCAAACTGTGTGACTAATTATCCTCTATGGTATGGGGCCCAGGTCTTCAGAATAAGAGATGCTTTAGTTAGGCAGCTAGACTTTCCTATTCTAACAATCAACAATCACACACCACTGCAAGAGTGAACTGTAAATTCCTAAGCAGGTAGCTAGATACACTGGCCACACAGAATACCTTTTGTGATCTTGAGTTTCTCCCAAAGATTTCTTTTAGCTTTGTGCAGGGATTAACAGCAACAGTAGACACTTGAAAGAGCTGCAACAATACTGTATTGGGTCTTTCTTTACAGGTTAAATAAACAATAAACAGTGTTTTCTTTGCATAAAGGCTTTTCAATCTTTGGGATATTCACTGAAAAGTAACCACTGTTTACAGCACAGGTCACAGAGAAGGGTCCTTGTTCACCATCAAAATCATAGGTTGGTACTAACTCCAATCAGTTGTACTATAAACACAGCTTGTTTATGTAGGCCTAAACATACATTCCTATTATCTTTCAACATTATGAAGAGTAGGCTTATTAAAAATTCCAGTGTCAAAAATACTATTAAATCTTGCAACTGTCAATGTGGGTTGGGATCTTGGCGTGAGCCAAAAGTTTAACATGTGGGAAGCTGTGGTAATTGGTGCTCTTGGTCATGTCCCTTAGACCTTTAAGAGCTACGATGACGGCAATGTTAAAATTGGTTAAATCAAAGTTTTTTTGTACCAATTGCATGTACCTACATTAAAATTTGCAAAATTTTAGCCCGCAGTTTATCGTACCTTCCAGTCAACGACCATCATCGGGTGGAAGATTTTAGCGTTACGATTATCACCACTAACAAGTAGGGTGCCCAGATTTACTCTAAGTTAAAAATTAGACCATCACAAATTAGCAAATTACTTATAATTATATGAAAATTACATGAAAGGTATTGGTCCATATGTAGGTTGTCCAAATATAACACTGGGATTCCAAGCGCGATTTCAAGACTTTGCCCTCTGGCTATTAAACACTATGGATGGGGTTGGATAAGGGCCGGATAAGGAGGGTCCTCGGCAACAGCTCACTGACAGAATGTCTTGCTCCACATTCACTTAAAATTTCCCAATTTAAGCTGAAGTAAATGATGGTAAAATCTTCAAGTAAATTTGTTGTAGTTGTCAGGTTTTTTTTACGTTGTTTTATTTAACATCATTTTTGTTAATGTCACTTTTGCTCAAAATGTAAGACAAACTTTCCACAGCACGCGATCACCGCATCGGTGCACCAGACTGCAGGTAGTACAGTCAGTACGCATGAGTAAACACTAACATTTGACACGTTTTCTGAGATCTGGGTACTGAGCTTCTATTTTGGTGATCCTCTATCTTTACCAATAATAGCTTTAATATTAATTGACCAACCACGGCAAAAGTGAATACGTTTCACATTTTGCCGAATGGTCATACAACAATGTGGTTAAACAATTATTATCTGCATGATGAACATTATTTATTTTAAAATAAATGTTAGAATATGTTGCTACTGAGTCTAAACCTCCCAGCTGGTAATGGTATACATGTGAGTGTACAGCCAAATACCCTACCATCCAATGAATGTACAACAACAGTTTGCCCACCATGCCCCAACCAATGATATGAATAAGTGCTAACTTCAATTTGGTACGTAGTACCATACATAACCATGGAGCTCCATGGTAGTACAGTAGTAGTACAGACCATGGAGGAAGGAAATTACAAACCACGGAACGGAGTGGAGGTAGAATTTACAGGCACACACGGATTACTATGCACAGCTAGCTATACGTACCTTGCCCAAGAGTTCCAGGATTGAGAAAAGTTAGTACAAACGAAACTACACATATCCAAGGTACTCGAAGAAATCCCGTAACAAACCCAGACTTCCACACAAGTTTATAGTGGGCCATATTTCCACCTTTTGGCACCCGTGCCAACAGCACAGGACCTTCCCTTATAGTCCTTCTGAAAGTTCACAATAATCCAGTCAGGGGTTCTTTAAACAAATCCTGTGTTTTGACTCGGCATTTCAGAAATTAGACGGAGGTTCCGTAGTATTGTATTCCCGTTGAGATGTTTCTCGTGTAGCCCCAGCGTGCAGCGGTCCGCCGTGTGTATGTGATATTCGCCCCCGTCGTCTCGATCGTACGTTCGTCTGTACCGTGTAGGTGTACAACCCCGATGCACGCAGAAACACACAGTACGTAAACACAACGGAAGTCACACTTTGAAACGCAGTCTCGATCCCCTCCGTGTGTGATGACTGTTCCTGCAAGGTCAAATGGGATGTCCCTATTTTAATAAATTACCATAAGAAAAGAAAGTCGCAGCATTAGCCAATCAGAGCTGAGCGGGTCTCTTTTTATTTGTATAAACACGCCCAGGCCACTCGCGACAGTGACTTTCTATGAAACAAAAGGGCTTGGCATGGACTTCCAAGAACAGGAACTAAAGTGGATGACGGTATGCACAAAAAAACATTCGGTGCTTCTTGTTATAAAAAACAAATTTGAAGAACAACCAATTCACGTTAACTTTTATTTGTGATAGTAATCCTTTCATTAAATCATTAATATTAAAATATACAGAACGTTTTTATTCTGAATTTTTCAATTTTATTTTATGGGCTTGTTCCTAAATCAAGGAGTTAAGTGAAAATGTTTTAATGTTGTAACGTGATAATCAGTGGCAAGTTACAACATATTAGTGAAAGAAAGAAAAAATACAACATTTAAAAATACATTTTAAAAAATAATTGGAAATGGGTTGGCTAGAAAGACGACGAATGCATAGACAAATAGTGTCGAGTATGACGGGGTATTAATTTCAAAATTAGCGATGGTCAATAATTTTCCACTGATCTTTTCTCTCCTTTATTAAAGGTTGCCAAAATTGTATGGTTACTCATCGTGTACCTAATTAAACCGTAGTTTATATGTTATAACCATTCGTAATATTGAGTTGTTAATGTTCAGTTTTTATGTTTAATTAATAAGTAAGTTTTTTAATTGCGATTTCAGTGTCTTTAGTGAATTTCTTTAAGTACAAGTCGATGATGTTTTTGTTAATAGTTCAAACTTGTCTCCCCGAGATTCCTGCCAACCGATTTCCACGACTTCGTAGCAATGTTTTGGTTATACTTTTTAATTGAATTTTGCTTTCTTTCTTAAACTATAAATAGAACCATGTGTTGTTGTTGTGTTGTCGTCGTTCTTGTTGTTGCTGCAATTGCAGTTGTTCTTGTTCTTGTTGAGACAACTGACCTTATGTTACAGTAAAATAGATAAATATAGACAGATGATGTAGATAAATTTATACTGTCTAACTAGGGGACATTCATGTTGGCTTTTGACAGTAGTTACCAAGCATAGGTTAATACTACACAGAAACCTTATACGAGAATAATTTAAACCTAAATAAAAGTACACTATTGTCAGAACAGTAAAAACAAGGAAATGACGGTTAAAACATCTCACTTAAGTTTGGTAGAGGGAAAGATTTTTTAATAAACTCAATTACTTAATTTCATTCTCTTCCATTTAAAGTACCTGAGAAGCTTTCGTGGTTTGCGTTAAAAATAATTTGATTTAGATTTTTTAAAAATAAAAAAATTAAATAGAAAAATAAAGGGTGCAATTCAAAGTGATTCCAACTTGAGAGGAAATGTAAAATTAGAAGACAAAGCCAATGGAATCTGATATGAATCGTCATTGTAACAACGTGGTTAATAAAACAAATTACAAGGAAAATTATATTGAAGTTGGCGCCAGAGGCAGGAAAGACACTTTATTAAAGAACAATCAGCCAGAGGAGTTATGTATGCAACTTGAGCATCTACCACTGCACTATATCATCATACACATTGTGGAGGATCATAATCTCTCTTTACTAATAACCAGACGTATTTTTGGGGAGAAAAGGTCAGAATTAGTGAAGAGGGCACATCAAGATGTTTCCTCTCAAACCAAGCAGCCAATGTCCGCTGTGAGATGCTACCTCATCAAGACACTCAGTTGTCGCTCAGCAATCTCCAAGAGTCATCCTAATCCGTCTGGAAACAATAGAGCCAAGTCGTCTGCAATCCAAACTGTTGTGACTCATATGGTCAATGCACAAGTCTCTAGATGTCAGATGTCAATTTGGCGAGGGGAAAAGCAGGCGACTGTTTTAGCGCGGGGGAAAACAAATACCTTTTCAATTCGTTCTCGAGGAGTTAAGAAAAGAAATAGGATCTGGAGTGTAATTATAAAAGACAGTCATTTTCACTGGTACCACCTTTCTTGCTGGGAGGGCTTCGAACCCGTTCACTGTGGTTTTTCTTGAAATTTTATGCCGATTGGTTTGACAGTAGATATAGCAAATAATACTGCTGTGAGGACGTAGCCCATCCTCTCGTTTGTTCGACTCATTGAAGTAGACTTCAATTATGAACAACGTCAGCCCTTCGACGGCAGTGCTTTCGGACGGGACATACGATATCTTGGCGTAAAACACGATGGTACTTTAGAACTTGGATGCAGCCGTCTGCACCGATGCCATGGTTTAGAAACGTGTATTTAATCACAACTACTGACCATGCTGTCAAAATATTTGACGGAAGGTTTTGTATATTTTTTATTCAGAACTTTTTTTTGGGGGGGGGGGCAGAATTCATTTCTGAGTTGGGTTGCCTTTTGGAGACATCATCCATCTTCTTAATGAATTCTACTCAACAGTTGCAGCTGCCTGATGATTTTAAATATTAATCCAATCAAAACAGAGCTTTTCCCCATGATATTATACATGGGCCAGTTTAAAGGTGCAATTCAATACCTAACAATGGGATCAATTTGCACGTTGCGTGTTCACAGAATCAATATGAGAGCATACGGATTTCCAGAAGCCCGGACAACCAATGGCTCACAAATATTGAGAGCGCAAACAAGAACCCGCGGATTCGAACGGATTGCAATTAAGAAAAACTCGCACCCGTGCAGCTCCGTTCAAACAGGGCGAACAGGGTGTAGAATCTACTGCTATTGATAGAGACATCTGCCGCTCATAGTATGAGGAAGTGAAGAAAAAAAATCTCACTTTATTTTGGTAGAGGGGAACATTTTTGTCGTCAAATATACGGCAAATAGGGCCTAGTTCGTCTTACAATAATACAAAATAATGGTGTGTACAAGCAAACTGTGTGCAAAGTATAATATTACACTTCTGATCAGCAAAACTAGATGTCGGATTACAAGCCTGATCATGTCTTACTTTCTCCCATGGTGTTAACATTGACTGTACTGTGTACACTCACACACACACTATCTGGTGAGATGTCATCCACACAGACTGGTGCTCAGTGCTGTATGAGTGATGGGTCAGCAATGGAAAATGTGTGTATCAGACAAAAATACTTCTTCGTTTGTTTCTGATACATGCCAGATGAAACAAAAATTGTGAATCAGACATCTTGAATTCATCTTTCCCGATGCATTTTGGATTTGTTATTTAGATTGATTCGTTTTAACGAACCCTGGGGCCTATTCAACCACTTAGCTTGGATTCATAACATTTCAAAACGACCAAAGCCCTAACAAATTACACAGAAAGTACACCTTACATCCATCCTAGCAACGCTTCCTAAACCCCATCGTTGCATGCAATAATTAACAATATTAAATAACAAAACGACTCAGTAATGACAAATAAACAAACAAAGATTCAAAAGTACTGCGGACCTTTTAGCTGCTTATTTCACTGCAGCCTGATCGAATTGGTGTTGCTAATTGTATTGCCCTTATCAAATAAAGTGGATTTAATTGAGTGATATTTGCCCTACTCTTAAGACTATGATAGGAATTTGCACTCTGGGAAAAGTTGATTGGCAATTTAAATAAACAGGTTGTCACGAACCGGGCCTGGTCGGTACGTGCATATTGGTGATGCGGTGTTGGTCATTGGAAGGGAAATGATGTCGCAACAAGATACAGCTTTTGATCACACTTTTGACATATTCGCTTTTCAAAATAAAACCATTACTTCTAAAATGCCTCCAGTTAAAAAAATCATGAGACCTCGTTTTAACCCAATGCTCCGGCTGTACTATCCGACGTACGGAACCTCGTGTGTCTGGACAGGATCCGGATTTGGCGAAGTTCTTTTTAGGCTACCTCTAAGAGTTGTAGAAACTGTGGCATATTGAACATAGGCAAGAGATGTTTGGCTCATAAACATCACCAAACAGAAATACTCAACAAGTCATTGCCAATTCGCGTACAGTGTATATCTTAAGACTATCAAATAGACTGAGAAATGTTGTGTTTTAAGTGTCTCAATGACACAAAACGAAAGCCCCAACCCCCCCAAAAATCTCGTTTAAGAACGTGAAACCTTTTATGGGCACAACAGTGGTAAGATTGCAAGTAGTCATGTCCACAGATTTGCACACAATTTACATGGTATAGGCCCCACTAAAGATGGTTATGGTGGAAAACTTCCATTGAACTATCTATTTTTGCTTGAAATGCTATAAAACAATTACCTTTGAACTCACAAGTCCCAAACCCGATGTTTGAAAACAGTGAAAACGTATACTGTTCTTTTTTTATAAGATGGCCTCTCCACTGTTTTCCGCATGCTTTAATAAGGCTAAAATTATAAAAATATTGATCGACACAGCACAAGAAATGAACGAGAGTACCCTACCATTGAGGACCATATAAACCTCGTCGGAATGAAAACAAATATTATAACCCGTATCAAAGTTATCTTTAAACATTCTGATGTTTCATGATGACAGCTTCTTGAACACGAACCCCGTTTTGATACTGCTGTGTGACGCTTGGCTGTCGTGTGATTGCCTTTCCGAAGGATCAATATCGTGACGTCACAGCTTCCCTCTGGTAATCCATGTTGCCTCGATTTCTCATTTCGAACCTAAACATCGACCGAATGAAAGAATCCCGCCATTTCTACCTTTTCATTGGGGAGAGAAAAGAGATTCGCGCCTTTTGAACATCGCTCCAGATGTTCTGCCGCCAAATCAGAGGGGATTTTCCCAATGTCGGTTATTAGTCTTATTGATGATGCCGTCTGTGATTGAGAAGCCTTCAAAAGAGGAGAACTTCTTTGTGACTTTGATTGATTAAACGTCTGCTTTGAAAAGAGCAAGAGGTCGCTGTCAGAAATATGCATATCATATATTGGTGAATTATTTAACAAAACAGAGGCTTCTGGTTATTTAAAAATAGAAGGACCGTTACTCGCACTATTGACCCATGGCAATATTGTCTCTCGCAGTATTTGTGACTTCTGTATACGTCAAAACGAAGCGTTCAGAATTAAACCCAATTTAAACCCTCAATATCACCATACCAAACCTCCGTTAAAAAAAATGTGACGATATAACGAAATAAAATTAGAAATAAAAACACCCAGTTGAAGAAACAAGATAAAAATATATAGAGTGGTAAGTCTTTTGAATGAAAAGCAGCAGTGGCCTCTTACAGCCAACTGCCCCCTGCTTGAGATCCAATGTTGTGATTCACAACCCAGTCAATAAAAAGCACGACCTACAACAATTAACTAATTAATTAAAGACAGGTACCACCTCATATTGACTCATCGATTATGAGATCACCAATGGACTAATTAATCTAAACAAAAGAACGAGATGACAGTTCAATGAGTTGGTATCTCTATAGATGAACAGCGACTACTGTGCCATCTGTCACGCTGTATTGCTGGACAACATTGCGCGTAATGCACAATGTTCACTTTGTTGTAACGGCTATTCATCGAGTGGGGGGGGTGGTGGAGTAGGGAGGGGGAAGACAAACAATACAAGCAAGATGGTCATGTAGCAGTTCGGCTGCACTTTATTGATATTATCTAATAGGCTTACTATTCCCATTCGCATCTACTCATTTCTGTTTTTGTCTTTGGATTGAGTGGGCGGGGCAAGCGGGTATTTCTAAACCGTGTTCTGCAACCATTTAATAACTGGTTTGATTTTATCATAATTCATCAGCTCTTTGAATGCTTGTACAAATCCAACAAGACTCCACCACAAAAAAATATAATAGAATAAGATAAAAATAAGATAAAAATAAACATAAAACAAGAAAACAATACATAAACAAGTAGTTATATAAATAAAATAATAATAATAATCAAACATGAAAGAACAAAATAATAATAAAACGAGGTATCTGTACACAAAAAAACAACGTAAATGTTTTACTCCATTCCGCAAATAAATCAAGCTTTGTGGCACAAAATGGAGAGAATGTTCCTATTTCTCTACAGGCCTGTCTGACTGGAGTGTTTTCAAATTATGAATTTATTTATGTACTGTGTTAGTTTGTTGTTGGTATGAAATAAAGGAGATATTACCACCACTGCTCGAAAAGATTGATAATAACAAATTCCTCCCACAAAAAAAAAGGTAGAACCCCCATCAAGCTAAACAAAATCTGAAAGAATTTAAAAAAAATTATTATAACATAAAAATAAAAAAAAGATAATAATGAATAAATAAATACATTATTTAATTAATTAAAACATTAATAAATAAATAAAATTAAATAAATAAAACAAAATAAATAAATGAATAACTGCAAAAACAAATATTATTATATAATTATGGCATAATTGGGTTGAATATGACAGTCTTGAGAGATTGGATTTGGGGCTATACTGTTGTTGAGCGCCTTGTTTAGGTTTGGGTTTACCGTAATGCTACAGTGGCGCATGCTTGGCCTACTTTTACATGAACGGTACATAAATGACGATTATTATTAAATTATACCTCTTGTATGATTCCTAAGACAGCTCAAACGTGAAATTAATCACTGCAGCTTGCAATTTATCAGTTGAAAGCTCTAAAGAGGTTGAAAGCTCTAAATAGAGGTCATTGTGTTCGGATAAGGCACTGATTGTGAAGACAAAGGCAGCATCTGCAGTGTGTTTAGCCAGGTGGCTTGAGACAAAGACTAGCACACTGGCTTTGTTTTTGTTCACTGTTAGCTTTCATTGATTGAAAAATGAACTCTCTTTGAATGCGAGATTACAGCTAGATAATTTTAACCCAGTAAACGCGATTTGGATTCGTTTCAGGTCAAACAAATCAATTGCTGATGCGCTTCACATAATACAGAGAAGAAACTCAAAACTATTTTGGTGGGAAAAGGAAAGTCAATTTCCGACTTGGGCTTTGATCGCCAATTTCAATCCCGTATCGGAAAGTGGACGTTTTCAAAATTTCACTGGCACAACACTACAAAAAGAAAATTACAAGGTATTAAAAAAGATAAATACATAATCAAAAATACAGTACATAAAGAATTACAGACAGTATATAAAAACATAAAAAGTTATAACAAACCGCCAGTGAGTGGCAAGATGGAACAGTTGACCAGCACCCCTACAGAGCCATCCTACCCCAGTTGAAGGGGAAGGGACGGGGTTGGGGCAGGGGGAGGGAAGACCGGAGGGGAGGAGACGAACAGATAGAAAGAAAGGGACAAAGGGAAGGACTGTCAACACCGGCAGGTAGCGCAACGGCAACTTAGAAACGTGAACATCGATCTAGGCATCAAATAACCGGAACAACCCAGTGTTATTCACATATAGAGCATGAAACAGTTATTAAAATTTTCAGTAATTTCCTCAAAATTGAAGGCGAGAGATCCTTCCAACAAAGTCGGGGAAAGAGGTCTGCCAAAAAAGCAGAACCACAACAAACTGGCTCGAAAATTGAGCAGATGTTGCAATGTATGCGTAGTAAAATCCATTCATGTTTCGCTTGAATTGACCCGCATCGATTTTTATGAATGAGCTATAACTGAGGTGAAAGTGTACAGTCACAGACTGTCTGCTTAATACTAAGTGTAGCTCCAGTCGTGGTCATGCAGGGAATTTGTCAATCTCTTCCCAACGCAGCGACCAACACACGCTTCAAAATAGAGTGGTAGACTGTAGAGAAAAAATGCTCTAATTTTGAGCTCAGATTGCAAGCAACTGCTCTTACACTCACTGATGGGTGGGAATTGTTTGCTTCCTTTGGAAACCATGACAACGAATTACAATCAAGCTTATGCAGCTCAGTCTGCGTCATTTTGCTGCCATTTAGCCTGGTAACTAATTGCAGTGGTTGAGGGTTTTTGTATAGGAGTCAAGGTCACACATCTCCGCATAAATCTATTGTTCATTTCAAAATGTCAAGGATCGCAGTCTCTATTATTCATCTTTTGTCATCAGTGGGAGATGTCTGGAGACAAGGAGAATTATTTTAGTTTCTTCTACAGACAATATGTCGGTGTACATTAGGAGGGTTTTCTTGGTATGTTCTGTTTTACTGTTTTCTGTAAGTTCCCACGATCCCTTGAAAACCACCCTTTGTTGAAATGAGGCTAAATAAAGTGTTAAAGCTAGTAATAAATAAATATAAATGAATACATAAATAAATATATGCTTAGTTGTAGGTTTAAAAGACGTGAGATGTAAATTTCTTTTATTTTCCCCAATATTAAGAATAAACAACATTCACTCAAATCTAGCTCCACCATCAGACATTGATGTAATATTTTGAAAACATCTTTTTGGTCATTATCATTATGGCTCACATACAATGTATACGCCTGTTTGTCAACCCTGTAAATCGAGGACTTCTCTTTGTTCTCCCACTGTGTGGACATCCCCTTTGGTTTAATTGCACATGGAAGCGAAGCAAGAACGTCCTTTCTCTGACAAAACACAGTAGGCCTATCTGTTTAAAGTTCTATGTTTCAATCCAACGACATACATCTCTTTAGTTGTTGATTACATTGTGTATTACACAATATATATCTCGAGAACGTCTTCACAGTTGCACAATTCATCAAAGCAATATTTTTCACAAAAACAATACTAATTAACTTTAAATTTAAATATGTAAATTCCGAACATGTAAAGCAGCACTCAAATAAATTTCTATCTGGTATTAGGTTTTTCTGCTTGATGGAAAACAAACAAACAAACAAACACCCCAACACCCCAACAAACAGAAAAGAAGCAAAATAGTGTAAACAGAGTATAAGCTCAAACCCCGACCCTCAAAAAACAAACAAACAAACAATTTTTACTTTTTGGTTGGTCCTAAACCAACCTTTAAAAAAAATCACAAAAATCATTATTCAAAATTTGCATCTACTTCATTAGCAGCATCAGTTGGGACGTTAACCTAGCGAGCGGTCCAGGTGAAATGAGTGTCACCAATTTCGCAGTCGATTGGAGCGGGGTCCATTGGACCGAAGCTTGGTGTGAAGTCACCTTTATCCTCCACGACGGGGACGGAAGAATTGTGAGGTGATGAAATTGCCACCTGAGTGGAGAAGGGATAACTTGTGCTGCTGAGGAAGATATAAACTCAGAATATTCCTTAAAGGGACAGTGTGTTGTATAATATCAATCAAATAATCATAGGAGGAAAGCATCTCCTCCATGAAGGAGTAACCTAAATGACTTATTGCTCCCAAATCCCCCCTCAAAAAAATCTCAGGGTTTTGCTTGAAGTTTTGCAGTAATTTGCCCAGTAAGTGCTGCCTCACTGGACAACAATGCAGCTTTGGTCGCATGGTTTGTAAGGAAGAATAACTTATCTTCTAGAACTACGCCGGTAAACACGAAATAGCCTTTGCAATATCGATAAACGTGGTGCTTCCTTTACGCCGGTCAGTTCTCTGTGAAAATCAAACGCATAAGTGTAAATTATCTCGTGGCCAAAAAAGGAGAAATATAGGGAGTGTCGATATTTTGAAATATAAAACTAATTTTTCACTTATTTTAGATACACCGTTTACGAGACAATGCCTTTAAATCTAGCCATTGCTTGTCATGGCGGCCTATACTCACTCCCCAGTGTGCGTAACGAAGCCTAATGTAGCGAGAAAGTCGAGTTGTGTATAATACGTCATTGAAACAACGTGGTGATAATCACTGCTCAAAAACTGGCGGGAACCACCAAAGCGCGGGAAAGCATGTAATTGCCGCGCAGTCAGAAGATGGGTGCTTTTATGCGTGAATGTTCGCTTTCTGGTTAAGATAACTGAATTATGAAATAGTAGCTTGGAATCCAACCATATGCAAACTTGCAGCTGTTTCTACGACCACAGGGAACTACGTTTCGGAACGAATACATAATTTGCTAATGTTTTTCCTAATATTTATTTCAGAATTTCAGTAAGACCTGTCGTCAATTTGTACAGAAATAGTTACTAATTAAAACGGGAATTATAGGTTATCAGTCCATCTCTCAAGGTATGCAACAATAGTGTAATATTACTTTATTATGTGAGGCTGTTTCATTATGCAAAACAAGTTCCAAATTTACAAGTTAAATTTAACCGTGCCTCGTGGTGTCGTATAAATAAAAAAAACATCATGTTTAGTTTATTGTACAATTCAACCAATAACAACCATTAATCTACTCTTATTGACTGGTGTTTTGCATGTCACTATATTATAGGAGCGGGTTGGGGGCGGGGTCAGGTCAAGGTAAGTACATGTTTCACAGTACACAGTTTCACAGCACATCGGCATAAAATGATGCTCCTTGATTGATTAAGTTGCCCCGCAGACGGAGTTGATATATGTGAGCTATTTTAGAGGCGTCACTGTAACATTTTAAGCATTTCAATCATTTGCTATCAATCATTTTAAACTTACATTCTCAAGTTCGTGTCTAATGATTCCTGTCATCAATTAGACGTGCTTTGCAGGCATACTTAGGATACCTCTATTACAAACGAATGGCAGAATGTCCCCCGGCATTCAATTACCAAGCAGCCACAATTTTTAAGCTTCTACACTATAGTCCTATGCCTATATAGTACGTGTATACAACTTCCGTTTATGTGTACAAGATATTGCACCTTTCCTGTAGTCTGATATGATCATAAGCGTTTATAAGCAAGGAGTGCGAGCCCAGTCTTAATGAAAGTGTCCGCGGTGTAAGGCGGTGATATTTTTGGCCGACAAGTGTTTTCTAGAGCATGACACTCAACTCCCTAGTAACCGTAACACCGTTTTGTAAGAAAAGTTTATAGGTCGGTAGATTGACGCGGCGCCAGACAGTCTCATGTTTAAATGCATCCGTCTGTACAACACCTGCCTAGATGAGAAGAGCTGGGTTCGTTTCTTCTTCGTCATCTTACGGAGATTGCAAGAGAAGGGCTAGGGGGAATTCACGAGCACCTGTATAACGGAATGCTCCTGGCTGATTCTAGAAGACTATGAATGGACAAGTTGCTTGCATTGGCACGCCGGTGAAGTACACTGCGACATGCGTAAGATGTATATTGCCATACTATACAGCATGGACGACCCTACTGAACCCCGTATGTAAACCCTTCAGGTTATGACTCCAAATGCAGAAATGGTCATAGTGTCTAAAAATGATTGATTAAAAAATGAAGAAGGTATGAATGTTAGACTTTTTAAGAAACACATTTTGTCCCCCGTGCCCGCAGGTCAAGAAAGTGACTAAAACGACGATGTTTTCAGTATTAGAATGAATGCAAGTGGATGCACGAGTCTAACCTGCTTAACGTTGAAATGGGAAAGAAAAAGTTGAGTCAATGTCTTTTTACGTGGTTGAAATTCAAGGAGAGATGCAGCAAACTAGGGACACGTGTCTCGCGGGAGTTGAAGCTTAGAAGAAGCCTGACGTGTACGCGTGTGTGACGGGACAGTGTTTGACAACAATATAGGTCGCGCAATGCCCCAATTCACAAATCTAGATCGATGGCGCCAAATAAATAGTAATGTGCGTCGAATATAAAATACCGATCGTTCAATAAAACTTCCTCGTCGTTTAAAAAGACATCCATTTAAATGATGAAATTGCTGTATAATTCAAATCTCTTATCTGAATGTTTTAAGATTGGATTATGGTTTCACCTGATGATTTTTTTCCTAATGAAAACAAATAACATGGATGGAGGTGAGAGGGGTAAAACAACATGTTTAAAGAAGAAGGGGAAAACAGATGGAAATGTTAAGAAAAGAAAAAGAAAAAGAATAAGATGGAAGGAGAAAAAGAAGAAGAAAAAGATAACAGAACGTCTGAGATTCCAGGCTAGGTTATAGTATCTCAAAATTCTATCCATGGGCCCTTTAGTGTAGGCTTTACCATACCTGCTTGCACATAATTTATACACTTTATATATAACTTCCCTTATTTTCGCCCTAAGATTTTTTCTAATGAAAGAGAGCAGAAAAAAATTACAATTATTAAATAAAACAATTACTTCAAAACAGTCCTGCTCAAAAGATAACACAGAAAAGCTTAAAATGCATTTGACAACATCTTCATCTTCAGCAAATTTCCAGTGCCCTTGAGCTGGCCCCAAACCCTACGTAGGCTTTGCGGTGTACACTGGCGCGCTTCCCTTATTTTCGCCAATGGTAGACATTTTCTCCGTTAATTAAATAGAAAATAAGCGTCGAGAAAAAAAGACACACCATGAAAACATTATCCAGATGATTCAGAATGCACAAGAGAGCAATGCCATCTTCAAACGAATTCCTAACTTAGGATTAATCTTAGGACTTAGGACGAGTCACAGCCTTGCACTTTAACATGTAAACCTTAAGATTAATCTAGTTACTCGTCCTAACTCGAGATAGGATTAATCCTAGCGTTGATCTGCGTGCTTGCATTGTTATGATTATCCACCCCTTTTATTAAAAACCCACACCTGATCCATCCTTCACGACAAATAGCATATAGTCCTATGCAATCTCATACTAAATTTATCTTACATAATGTGCGCAAATTTCAAAAATGTCCAACACTTTATAACACTGTGATATATACACAAGGGTGAAGAATAATTGAACAATTACAATATATTTATAGTACACTGCTTTTGGAAATAAAATAAAATAAAATGGATGGCTTATGGTTTTATTGTAATATATTTTTTTAAACTGAATATTACTCTTTTAGTTTTATGGACATAACAGGCAAGTGACTTTCAGAGCACGCATGCTACATTATTCAATTGATTTTATTTAATGGATGTTAGAATGGAGATATTGCTCCACAAAAATGAATGCCACCATAGAGTAGCTAGCAAACATCAAAATATTTTCAACTGGGGTGTTAAATTGATTCTCTTGGTATCTATAATGTGACAACACCGACGATATTGCAATGGGGACCGGGGATAACTAACACCATGTCCGTGTTGTCACATAAACATACCGGAAAGAATCTATTTAACACTCCAGTGTTTACAGTGTACAATCTCCGCATTGTTAATGGAGCACAACTCAGTTTCGTTAAAGAATACACGAATATTTGAGGCAGGACTAGGAAAGCCAAATGCACTGTTACTGTTGCGTTATGTACCGCAGAAGTTTTGCACATATTAAAAAAACAACAAAAACAAACAAACAAACAAACAAACTGAAGTTTAAAAATCCCGAATAGACTTTGCGGTTACGTACCGTAGGCCTCTTAAACTGTTAAATTATGTCCATTCTGCTTTTGACAATCAACGTCATTATGACCTCAAGACACACTTCTTATTTCTCGGGAGAAGTGTATTTGCGGGGAAAAAAAAATTGAACGCCTGATCGAAGTTTTGGCACCTTTTGCAAACAGCATTTCCTCGACCCATTATTAGTGACCAAGCTTTGACTAAGTAATAACTATTTCCTCTAAGTCTCTGAGGAACACGCGGGTGTTATATGCTTAAACTTGAATATTTGTTTATAATTACACCATGTTTTAAACCAATCCGCGGAATATCCCCATAGTATTCATACTCGGTTTTCTTGTTCTACTATGTAAACTGACACTGTGTCCTCACCGCGTGTTGCTTTACCTACCAATGAATACAGTCAACATAGCTGCAAATGAGATCATCGTTGCTGATTTGCAATCTAGGCTTTACCACTTATAAAGTATTTATTAGTGTAAAATAACCTTCTTCTTTTCAAGATGTGGTTCTTTGAATTAAAGAGGAAGGGAAATGACCAATTAATTTATGTGATGTCCTCATTTTCCAGTATTACCATTGTATTCGATACCCTCCCAGTACAAAATTTGTCAACATCTAAAACATCTGATGACATTATTATGAGAAAATGGGGTCTTTGCATTTTTGTACGGCGACGTTTTGGTTCATAACTGACTTTTTCAGAGCGAAATTTGAAACACTGCACCATTGGATTTCATCAACTAATAATAAAATATTTATCCACAATAAAATGGACAAGAAAAAACAACAACAACAAAACAGTTACGAAGAACATGGATGATATATATGGTTCGCACATGCATCTCAACCAGTAAGGGAAAATACAGTGCATCTTAAAGTCAAGGAGAGTGCACCGTTAAGGAAGATGAGGCATCTTAAGATTGATCACCTTGGGCATCACCTGCCAGGTACTAAGAGCAGCTAACCTCTTGAGACGGGATTGTATCTTGGAGAGACTGAGGTGGACACAGTAATGAAACATTGAGGAAGCTTCGAAGAGAGGCAAGGAAAAGGGCGAGGAAACTGTGAATTAATAGGAAGAACGATACACACACGTTGCCCTAGTAGGGTTACAGATAAAAAGGTAAACTTCAAAATTCCTCCACACTTTTCCACTTTGCTGATTCTCCACTGAAGGCTATATTTGTTTCGAAACGTGGCCTGACGAGGAGGATCCCTAATCTTGATTCTTCGTTTTAATTACAGATTTACAAATTCACATTTAATTATAAGCTAATTACATACTTAAGTATATGTCAAAACACCAACGGTAAAAACATAAAAAGCCACGCGACCCCGAAGGAAAAATATTGAATGGGGGGGGGGGGGCGCTAGATCGAAGAATCAAAACAAAGACGGATTGAAATACTACTAACATTCTAAGGACTCATTGGTGTTGGATGATTACAGTTATTATACACTGCACAAATTTGGGTGTCGAAATTGACACCATGTGTGTTCTCACATAGAGATTAAAAAAAACAACACCACAGTGTTAAAATAACACTAATTTCTGTAAAAACAACTTCATTTGTGTTATTTAAACACCCTAAGATATTAATGTTGATTCTCTCTTCTGTATCTATTTGGGATAACACCCACGGTGTCAATTTTGACGCCCCAGTTTTTGCAGTGTAAACTCTTTCCAGGTACAAACATTACAAAAACTTCACTTCGGTATCTTATTCTAACTTGGGTTGCTTATAACTTCACCGTTGAGAAAACTATTCCATGTAAAGACAACTGGAACATCTTATTTAACTACAACCAATGGGTAAACCCATTGCACTGCTGCATAAAATCGGTATTATTCTTTAAACGGTAGGAGCACTCTTGGAAGCATTATCAGGTCACTTGCTCATCGCCCATTTGCATCCATGTGTAACACTCCTAGCTTTAGTGAAAGATACTTCTTCATCTTAAGAATATTTTACGCACTTCAACCAACAGATGACTGACAACCAACCAAGTTTTCCTCAACTACTCCGTTGTCATCCAGGGTGGGTCTTCCTACAACAGAGATTGTGCACGGCAGCTGTATTACCATGTATCAACAGGAAAACAGCACTGACTATTCATGACTTGTCATTATTTTCTCTAAATTATGCACAACTCGCTGTGAGTCACACGAACCAGGCTCCCTGCTATGCATTTTATCATCACACTGCATGTCCTATCCACGTAGAATTATTGTTGAATAGTGTCTGTAATGGCTGGTAATTCCGCCCTGATTTCTTGTCTACTACTGTGTTTAACACCGGGTGAAAACATACAGCCAATTTTCAGATGACTCACTCTAAATTTCGTTACCAGCTTTCTTTTATTTGATTGTTTTTATTGTATTTTTATTTAAATTATTCTGGTAATGAAAACACGGGATCCTATAACCTTATAGCACTATAACCTGTGAGCATGAAGATACCTGTGTAGAGAAAATGTTGAAGAAATGTGCAGTTTTAAATGTGGGAGGAAATAAACCAAGGGTTCCTAACAAGGCCCGACTGTCAAGAGAAGATGGTGAGGACATTCTCGGGTGTATAGATTTGTTAGGAAAATCTATCATTATCAGGTAGGGATTGAATCTCAATCCACACGCGAGGCTCCGATCTGAGGCGGGATTCGAACCAATTTCAATTGAGGTGAAAAGCAGGGCGAGATACCCGTAGGCCTATAAGTCAACCTGATACCCCAATATTAAAAAAGCAAAGTTCACACAACGAAAGCAGTTCTGCGTGATGTTTTATCAATTTTCTTATACACTGCTTCTCAAACCAAATAAGTTGATAAATGGATGTCAGAACCAACTTAATTGTCAG
The DNA here is from genome assembly GCA_010994315.2 of Pisaster ochraceus. Taxonomy (NCBI): domain Eukaryota; kingdom Metazoa; phylum Echinodermata; class Asteroidea; order Forcipulatida; family Asteriidae; genus Pisaster; species Pisaster ochraceus. The sequence goes on from CM021534.1 coordinate 21,000,165, forward strand.
AATTGTTTCACATTTTGATTTAATTAGTTACAGACTTACGTTTTCTTTGTAAAACGCGTTGTTTCATCTAAAGGTCTAATGACGGTTCTTATCATTGATCTCCATTAATACTGATATAATAGAGATCAGTGGTTCGTATCTTAGAGGAAAAACGAGGATGACCCAGTAGAAAACGCCAATCTCTGACGCGCAGCGCACATGATGGGTCAATCAGTAACCTTCCTTTTTTGCGCCAAAATCTGACGACACAATTCTAGGCACGTGAATAAAGACAGGAGACTGGTCTACCTTCTTTTGACCTCTAGCCGAGGGCGCCCTTCTCTAATTACGTCATATGCATCAGATCTCCCGATTGGGGACTTGTGTCAGGTTGATCTTCATTGGGAGAAAAGAGCGTCAATCGGGGTATGCAACCTCAATCGGAATAGTTAGACTCACAGCGCCCTCTGACCAGCCACTGCATGTGATGTGGTAAATTCTAGTACAGCCGTCATATATACCGTTTTATTAAACAGTTTTAACGATACCAATATTTTGTGTTACTGCGGGCGCCTTAAACGTCTAATCAGCCATGTTGAAACTTTATCCCCTCACGAAAAGTCTTCTTATTTTATCGTCAGTTTGCTTTATTCAGTCAAAGAAACAAGCATCAGACAAAGTTTGTTGCAATTATATCCCTTTGGATCGATGCATTTTCAGGGAAGTTTAATAGTTGAATTTAAAAAGAAACACATTCAACTCATGACCAAACAGTTGAAAGTTTCCCTCTCACTACCAATAATAGTCATCTGGTATAAACACTCCACTGATTACACACGTTGTATAAATACATGTATTTTCTGTACAGCGCGGTATTGATGAATCCATTCAGGAGCCCACCATAACGTGTCCATTGAATAATTTAGTTGCTAGGTTCGGCTTGCATGCCGTTGGTTAATTGCCGTGTCGTAATTACTAAGTGCGTATTCTGCATTTGTTTTGTGATGGATTTTTTTTTTATGTTCAATTACTTGGTTCCCCCTTGAGATAAGATGGATTCATTAGCAGTAATGAGTCAAAGGTATTGAATAACGCTAGGACTCAAGTTTAATGTGAGAGACACTCATGTAGTTAAGGCTGCTGATTATAAAGCCATGAACACTTGCCATGATAAAGTATTCATTTGGTATACGTGGTAAATGCTTTTGCAGTCATGTAACATATAAATCATTGTAGAAAGTTCTGTCAATTCAGCACATGTCTCGAGACGACTTTCGGTTATTATTATTTTTTTATAGCGGAATTTGTTTTCTCAAGGGGACTAGTATAGGCCTATTTTTTTATTTGTGTGTGTGTAAGGAAACCATAGACTCAACGAAATTCTAAACTTGTACGCGAATCATACCCATTTTAACGGATATTTTGAAACAGTGTGTCCCCCGCCTGATGATGAACTGAGCGAGGCCTTTTGGTAAAACTTCAAATTAATGTTTGAATCAAAATTGAAGGTACAGTACCAAATCCATCAAAATACTCCACTCATGGCAACCCAGCACCCAAAATGGTTGGACTCTGATAAGATTGGTATGCAGGCCTTATGCTATAAGTGGTTGGTTTTGGGGTACAGTAGTAAATCCATCAAAATACTCCACTCTATGATAACCCAACACCTAAATGTTTTGGGGTACAGTAGTAAATCCATCAAAATACTCCACTCTATGATAACTCAACACCTAAATGTTTTGGGGTACAGTAGTAAATCCATCAAAATACTCCACTTTATGGAAACTCAACACCTAAATGTTTTGGGGTACAGAAGTAAATCCATCAAAATACTCCACTTTATGGTAACTCAACACCTAAATGTTTGGACTCTGAAGATTGGTATGCCACGCCTTATGCTAAGAGTGGGTGGTTTGGGGGTAGCCTACAGTACCAAATCCATCAAAATACTCCACTCTGTGGTAACTGAATGTTTAGGACTTGATTAAGAATGGTGTGCCTGGTGTAATGATGGCGACACACCTACCTCCCTCCCAGTGTCACCATGGTAATAGGGTCTATGTTGTTGTTGTTCCAAGTGGTGTTACCATGTAGTAGTAAATTATGCAAGCGCTGGTAGTGAATATTTTGCATAAATAGTAATGTATACAGAACCCCGACGAAAACCAGTTTTAACTGCATGCTTGGGCTTACCCAATCACAAAGGTTTTTTTTGGTACAAACCATCTCAAGAAATATTTCCATTTTGAGTAGAATGTTTCTAGATTTGGTCTTGTGTCGTCGCCGTCGTGGTAGTCCTGAGAGTCACGACTGACTCCATTATGAGCCTTTTGATGATGGAGTTCCACCTTGGCCTGTCCAAAGCTGACCGGTAGGCTGAGTTCAGAGACTATGAACACCGAGTTTCAGTACAAGAAAAAGAAACGAACACAAGAATAACGAAAAATGGAATGTTTAAATACTGACAGATGCAGTCATCTTAACCAAACATCCCTATATTAAAACACTTTAGTGGTTCCAAATAAAATATAATATAAACAAACAACCAGGAAAAGATGACGAATCCTACAACTGTTTATTCACGAACCAGCTGAGAAACATTGACAACAAAACTCCAGTCATCGTTTACTAAATGACAGGAAAAAGGTGGGGAAATATATACAGGCAAAAACACATCATTACAAGACACGATCGTGTAATGTATTTGCGATGCAACTCATGCGAGATGTGGTGATAACAAATGAAGTCAAGGTTGATGGAGACAATGCTTCGTTGCATGAATATCGAGTCAAAAACGATCTTGGAAAATGGTGGAAACAGTTAAATTGCAAGCGATGAGTCATGATAATTTTCTCCTTGTCTTTTCCCCCCTTAAATTTGTGGCGGGAAAACGATGAGGAATCGGTCTCCATAATGGCCAAGGTTACCCATAATAATAGTCAGCTTGTTGTACGTTAGGTCTGTAATTTCAATGGCTCATGGTGATGACAAATTGTGAGGAATTGGAGTAGTTCCCCCGACGACGACTTGGTTTCATATTGTCATTTGCCGACAAAAGGAATTGCCAGAAAACCTAGACAACAAAAGGCTTTAGTCATGGAATTATAGGGGGAAAATGTAAACATAAAAACATAAATAAATTGAGTCACTTGATGTAGAATTATTTGTAAAAAAGAAACAAAAGAAAAACAGTCAATACAAGTCTAGTCTAGTAACGTATAGCTCACATAAAACAATGCATTATTTGGGTGTACATTTTTCATAAATTTCCAAGCAATGTGGACTTGATGGGCCTACTTTTAGCCACACGTGTAGCCTAATATGTTTATTTAAAAACACTAAAAAGTAACTGCAGCACAAAACCCATTTCAGAATATCAAGAGCTTTCCCCTACCCCCAGAAACCCCCAATCACAATCCCAATCCTAGAACAACGCACCGATATACAAACTGAACACAGCAAGCACCAATGCTATTATCTGCAAACGACTGTCACGAATATTAATGCAAATACTTATCATATTTATATTTTATTTTTAGAAAGCCTTATTTTGAGTTTGATCCCCCCCTTTGTATCACGCTGACATGTCTTTGTCTGACTCACGACCCTGGCAGCTAATTGGTGCTTTCAACTCAAATCAACCTATCGATAAATTACATCCAATCAAGCACAAAAACCCCGCCACAATCCATTCCAGTCTTAATAACTTGCAATATTTCCCACATGAAGATGTCTGCAAATGAGGATGCCCTGCCACGGCGCAGTGATGAATGCCGCGCATCAGTTTGGGTCGTCCTCAACGTCGGCCAGTCAATGGTAAATCAACCGGAAGAAAGATTGGTTGGAAGAGAGGAAAGGAGCACATCCCTCTATGGGGGGGGGGGGGGGGGGGGGGGGAATGTAGGTGGGGGAAGCTAGGGGAGAGATGGAAGGAGTCAGCAATGTTCATTCAAGCACTCAATCACATTATACCATCTGAATGATCTGCGGCAATGCACAATGCTAGTAGCATGCTGCGCTCTGTCTACACACTGTCTCTTCGCCCCTGATGACAATTTCATGGCATCAGAGGAACCAACGTATACCGACTGATTGAACTGAGAGAGGGGAGATGGAGGAAATCCAGTTCAGGAAAATTGTGGTTGGAAATGTCCGTTGGTGCTGAGTGAAATAACCCCATTATTGTTGTTCATGCTTGGAAACTTAAAGAAGTGGTCAGCATTTGGCAAACCAGCAAAGCGTGTTTGCTTTAGAATGTGGAGTCGTTTAATAAGTTGACACCGGTGACAATGTAACAATGGCGTGCTCATAATGATCATTAATCGTTCTTAGAAAGTTGTTAATTTATTTTAGTCTGGTATCCCTACTTCCACTGATGACAGCAATGTAAGAAAGAAAGTAAAATCGTCATAGATACTAAAACCAATTCAAAAGAACTGGGGAAACAAAGTCATTAAAAACTAAGTCCATCTCAAAAGAACATGGATCTTCTCATTCTCGTTTCCTCTTCACACATCCAACAACGCATACCATTGTCTTACTAAAATTGTTACGCGGCAAAGAAAAAAGGTTTTTCTTATAAGTAGAGCCAGTAATTGATATATCTTAAAGCCATCGCGTCCAGTGCTCTTAGCAAGCCTCCAAGTTACTCTAAAAAACCCTTAGTGCTTTCTTCCAGACAAATTGCCGCCAAGTCACGAACCGCCATTGTTCCCAATATTTGTATCATAATCCATCACGTCCAAGGATCAAAGTGCCGACAGTTGAAAGGGCCGTGTCGGTCTCAATACCTCACTCACAATGAAATTGGTCCGTCCTACCACAAAATTGGTTTGTATGCGGCGAGATACTGAACCTATCCTGGTGGAATGGATGAATTTAATAAATGCTTCATCTTGTGGTCTTCTTTGGGAGAATTCTTTGTTTTGAGAATGTGAAGATATCAAGCATTTGTTTAGATTGTGAACCTGGTGAATCGATGGATGGGGAGTGAGGGACGGTGTCGAGCATTAAATATTGCCAAACAAATCCCGATGCTAAAAATCTAACCAAATAGAGTATGTTGACTCACAAGGGGCTCCTCTGAAATTATAATTCTTAATTGCATTTGGGCTTTTATGCAAGTGACATAAACAGTTACGATTTGGGCTAAAAGACACAAAACTGAACAAAAGAAAAGTGACGTATATATTTCGCAAAATTCACAAAATTCTGGTGATTTTGACCCTAATGTAATTAGTCCCAATTACACACTGTCATGAAATCAAGTACCAATCATGCCATGCCCAAATCTGAAAGTCCGTCGATCATGAATTCAAGAACAAACATGCCCCCAATCTGACAGGTAGCAGCAGTAGACTTTGCAGGAATATGTACGTCGTAGATCATAAATTCAAGGTAGCAGTAGCCTTTGCAGCAATATGAACTCCGTTGATCATAAAATCAAGTAACAACCATGCCCTTAATCTGAAAGGTAGCAGTATAGACCCTTTGCAGGAACATGAACTCCGTCGATCATGAATTCAAGAACCAACATGCCCCCAATCTGAGAGGTAGCAGCAGTAGACTTTGCAGGAATATGTACTTCGTCGATCATAAATTCAAGTACCAACCATACCCCCCAATTTAGCAGTAGC